>CM074719.1:604036003-604588503 GCA_037306005.1 Rhinophrynus dorsalis
GCTACTGCTGATACAGAGGTAGACGCTACTTCGGAGCGCCCAGCTCTGTATCAGCCGCGGCGCAGGCAGTCTGTACTGGGCATGACTGCTGCACGCGCAGCAGTGTCTACTGCGCATGTCGGGCGTTACACACAACTTAGCGAATTATTATATAGGATACACTTCAGAATTAATCCGGCTGCTTCTGTCTTCTATCACATCATCAATAATCACTAGTGACCCAGTGCCATTGGAAGCCGTGCATGCCCATGCCATCACACTGCCTCCACCGTGTTTTACAGATGATGTGGTATGCTTTGGATCATGAGCCATTCCAAGCCTTCTCCATGCTTTTTTCTTCCCATCATTCTGGTACAAGTGGATCTTAGTTTCATCTGTCCAAAGAATGCTTTTCCAGAACTGGGCTGGCTTTTTAAGTTGTTTTCTGGCAAAGCCTAATCTGGCCTTTCTATTCTTGAGGCTTATGAATGGTTTGCACCTTGTGGTGAACCCTCTGTATTTGCTCTTGTGAAGTCTTCTCTTTATGGTAGACTTAATGAATAATGATATGCCTACCTACTGGAGAGTGTTCTTCACTTGGCTGGATGTTGTGAAGGGGTTTCTCTTTACCATGGAAAGGATCCTACGATCATCCACCACTGTTGTCTTTTGTGATCGTCCAGGCGTTGCAGAGCTCAGCAGTGTGTTCTTGTTTTCCTCAGAATGTACCAAACAGTTGATTTGGCCACTCCTAATGTTCCTGCTATCTCTCTGATGGATTTTTTATTCTTTGTAGCTTAAGGCTGGCCTGTTTCACTTGCATTGAGAGCTCCTTTGACCTCATGTTGTGGGTTCATAGCAACAACTTCCGAATGCAAATGCCACACCTGGAATCAACTCCAGACCTTTTACCTGCTTAACTGATGAAGAAATAAAGAAGGAATAGCCCACACCTGTCCTGACCAATTATTTTTGGTCCCTTGAAAAAGAGTACATAATAAAGAGCTGTCATTCCTAATAACTTCCTCCAGTTTGGATGTGAATACCCTGAGATTAAAGTTGAGAGATTGCACTTTAAGCCCATATTCATTATTTAACTGTAACTTGAATTTAGTTTGCTAAACAGCAGAAATAACAAAACTTGTTTCAGTGTCCACATATTTATGGACCTAAATCAATCTATCTATCTATCTATCTATCTATCTATCTATCTATCTATCTCATATCTATCTATCTATCTATCTATCTATCTATCTATCTATCTATCTATCTCATTATCTATCTATCTATCTATCTATCTATCTATCTATCTATCTATCTGTCTATCTATCTATCTATCTATCTATCTATCTATCTCATTATCTATCTATCTATCTATCTATCTATCTATCTATCTATCTATCTATCTAACTCATATCTATCTATCTATCTATCTATCTATCTATCTATCTGTCTATCTATCTATCTATCTATCTATCTATCTATCTATCTATCTATCTCATTATCTATCTATCTATCTATCTATCTATCTATCTATCTATCTATCTCATATCTATCTATCTATCTATCTATCTATCTATCTATCTATCTATCTATCTCATATCTATTTCTCTCATATCTATCTCCTATCTATCTACCTCATATCTATCTATTTATCTATCTCATATCTATCTATCTATCTATCTATCTATTTATCTCATATCTATCTATCTATCTATCTATCTATCTATCTATTTATCTATCTCATATCTATCTATCTATCTATCTATCTATCTATCTATCTCATATCTATCTATCTATCTATCTATCTATCTATCTCATATCTATCTATCTCATATCTATCTCATATCTATCTATCTATCTATCTCATATCTATCTCATATCTATCTATCTATCTATCTATCTATCTATCTATCACATATCTATCTATCTATCTATCTATCTATCTATCTCATATCTATCTATCTCATATCTATCTATCTATCTATCTATCTATCTATCTATCTATCTCATATCTATCTATCTATCTATCTATCTATCTATCTCATATCTATCTCATATCTATCTATCTGTCTCATATCTATCTCATATCTATCTATCTATCTATCTATCTATCTATCTACCTAGCCTCTATCTATCTATCTATCTATCTATCTATCTATATCATATCTATCTATCTATCTATCTATCTATCTCATATCTATCTATCTATCTATCTATCTATCTATCTCATATCTATCTATCTATGAATAACAAACTAAGCTAAAATGAGGAAACTCAGCTCTCCAGATAACTGTTGTGCAGATCTTCTGACTCCTCCCACAGAGGAGTCTTATACAGAGTTAAATCAGAGCCTTTTGGATCTCTGGATCTATTTCCTGTAAACTGTACTTTTTCTGCTGCACTTTGGTTCCCCTGTGTTAACCTTTCGAACGTTAGAGGCATCCCCAATGCATTGTAAGGTGCGCAATGGACAATGATTATATTGATCTTTTTCCCTCTTCTCTTACTAGTGCCTTGGAGAAAGTCATAACTAAAATGGATGAAGATGATAATGTGACATACAAATGTATATTTAATGAAGATTTCAAGTACATCCTCTTACCGGTGTCTTATGGAATAGTATTTTGTTTGGGTTTTGTGCTTAATGTTCTGGCCCTCTTCACCTTTATATTCAGGATCCGACCATGGAAGATAATCAATGTATTTATGTTCAACCTGGCGGTTTCAGATCTGCTTTATGTCTTATCCTTGCCTCTCCACATATATTATTATTCCAAGGAGAACCACTGGCCTTTCAGTGAGGCCTTGTGCAAAATTGTCCGCTTCTTGTTCTATACAAGCCTATACTGCAGTATTCTCTTCCTACTATGCATCAGTATATACCGTTACCTGGCAATATGCTACCCAATACAGAGTGCCACCCAATCTAGCTTCTGGGCCCACATTCGCTACACACGGATTGCTTCTGTCTGTATCTGGGTGATCATAATTGGTATGCAGTCTCCAATATTATACTTTGTAAGTACAAGTTCCATGAAGGATAAAATCATCTGTCATGATACTTCAGACATAGAATTATTTGACCGGTTTGTCCTGTACAGCACGGTGGACATGGTCTTGTTATTTTGTGTTCCTTTCACCGTCATTCTTGTTTGTTATTGCTTAATAATTAACGCTCTCCTGAGGCCAACCAGAAGCACCTCTCACACATCAGACTCAATGAAAAAGTCCATCAAAATGATCATTATTGTGCTGATTGTCTTCATCATTTGCTTCTTGCCTTTCCATGTGACCCGCACCCTGTATTACTACCTTCGGAAGATGGATCTTGACTGCAGGACTTTAAATGCTATCAATGTGGCCTATAAAGTGACAAGACCTTTAACCAGTGCAAATAGTTGTATTGATCCAATTTTGTACTTTTTGGTCTGGAGGTTTAGGATAAATATAAGGAGACAGATGCAGATAGGATAATTAGGGTAATTCTGGGACAAAGCAATTACACGCAACATAAAAACACCCATTGATTAAAATGCGTCTATTTTTAACTCCTATGAATTTTACAGAATTAGAGTAATTCTGAAGTAACCCAACTGCACCACAAGGGGCAAAATACGAGTCAGCGTCCTCTTTGATTTTACATATTGTGGATCTTGTGGTTTAGTTCAGCAAATAACTGATGCCCATTCTCCCATATATATATATATATATATATATATATATATATATATACAAAATTCAAATACCCAAAAAGAAAAATACCTCATTTTGGATAGTACCCAACTGATGAATATACCATTGGGTGGTGGATTTATGCCATCGGTGATCATGCCTGATTTTACATATTCTGGATCTTGTGGTTTAGTTCAGCAAATAACTGATGCCCATTCTCCCCTATATATATCCTATATAATAATTCGCCAAGTTGTGTGTAACGCCCGACATGCGCAGTAGACACTGCTGCGCGTGCGGCAGTCATGCGCAGTAGAGACTGCCCGCGCCGCGGCTGATACAGAGCTGGGCGCTCCGAAGGAGCGTCCAGCTCTGTATCAGCCGAGGCGCGGGCAGTCTCTACTGCGTGTGACTGCCCCGCGACTGGCTGCCAGAGGCTCTGTATCAGCCGAGGTGCGGGCAGTCTCCACTGCGTGTGACTACCCCGCGACCGGCTGCCAGAGGCACTGTGGCCCGTGTAACGGGCTGTTCAACTAGTATATATATATATATATACATATATATATATATATATATATATATATATATATATATATACAAAATTCAAATACCCAAAAAGAAAAATACCTCATTTTGGATAGCACCCAATTGATGAATATACCATTGGGTGGTGGAATTATGCCATCGGTGATCATGCCTTCACAATTCTGGGGGGATTTTTGAATTATGTTTATACTGGGGGAACTGGGGACAGTTAGATGCTGTGAAGAAAATGTGTTTAACCACAATGAAACATTGACATGGCTGAATTAAAACATCAAGAAAACACTGAAGACCTGTGTGTGCTTGACATCTTGCTTTGTTCTACATGTCATCCTACTGCAATAAAACCCAGGCAATTGAAGTGTGAGTGCTTCCCACCTGGCACTGTATATATACATATATACAGATCTAACAGAAAGAGCTCTGGAAACAGAGGCACAAAGCTCAGTGTTGAGTAAAAAAAAAAAAATATATATATATAAACTAGTATCAAAGCCCGTATACACAGGCTAAAGTGCACCCAGCGGCCCCAGAGCAGAGACAGGCGGTGAGCATCAGCGCGTTTAGCAAGTCTCTCGCCGAATGCGCTGATCCTTAACGGGGAAAGCTCCCTGTGTGCGAATCCACACATGCACAGTAGAGCTGCTGGGACAGCAGTCTCTACTGCGCATATGGGGTCACGCTCACGGTTAGCGACGCATTCTATCACTTTATGTTATAGGATATATTATATATATATATATATATATATATATACAGTACTGTGCAAAAATCTTAGGCAAGTGTGGAAAAAATGTTGTAAATTAAGTAATGCTTTCATGTCAATAGTTTATATTTATCAATTAACAAAATGCATAGTAAGTGAACAGAAGAAAAATAAAAATCAAATCAATATTTGGTGTGACCATCTTTGCCTTCAAAACAGCGTCAGCACTTGTAGGTGCACTTGAACAAAGTCAAGGATTTTGTAGGCATATGGTCAGGTGCATGATTAAACAATTATTCCAAGCAGGTGCTAATGATAACCAATTTAATATGTGGGTTGAAACACAAATCTTCAGCATAAAGAAGAACAAGGATTCCTGGAAGTGATGGTATGGCCTCCACAGAGGCCTGATCTCAACCTTATCGAGTCTGTCTGGGATTACATGAAGAGAGAGAAGCAGCTGAGGCTGACTAAATAAACAGAAGAACTGTGGTTAGTTCCAGTGCATAATAATAGACACCCGCAACAACTGGCACCCACAACAAGCTGAGGTCTGTGCCTTCTTCGGCACAGACCTCTATTAGCAGCTTAGCTCCCTCTCTGTCTTTGGCACTCTAGTAATGCAGAGTGCTGGGAGATGACATCATCTCCCAGTGCTCTTCATTACTGGAGAGAGGACTATGCGGGCACTCCAGCTGCTAATAGAGATCTGTGAAGGAGAAGGCACAGAAGAACAAGGATTCCTGGAAGTGATGGTATGGCCTCCACAGAGGCCTGATCTCAACCTTATCGAGTCTGTCTGGGATTACATGAAGAGAGAGAAGCAGCTGAGGCTGACTAAATAAACAGAAGAACTGTGGTTAGTTCCAGTGCATAATAATAGAAACCCGCAACAACTGGCACCCACAACAAGCTGAGGTCTGTGCCTTCTTCGGCACAGACCTCTATTAGCAGCTTAGCTCCCTCTCTGTCTTTGGCACTCTAGTAATGCAGAGTGCTGGGAGATGACATCATCTCCCAGTGCTCTTCATTACTGGAGAGAGGACTATGCGGGCACTCCAGCTGCTAATAGAGATCTGTGAAGGAGAAGGCACAGACCTCTGTTGCCACGCCACGGGACCAGCAGGGAGGTATATGTACACTGCGGGTCAATAGGGGCATTGTGGAGGTGGACAAATGATTGGGGGCAATGTGGAGGTGGATATTGGGGTCAATGTGGAGATGACCAATGGAGACAATATGGAGATGGCCAATGGAGGCAATGTAGAGATAATCAATGGGGGCAATGTGGAGGTGGCCAATAGGGGAAATGTGGATGTGGCCAATAGGGGCAATGTTGAGATGGCCAACGGGGGTTATGTTGAGATGGCCAATGGGGGCAATGAGGTTGGGGGGGTGCCCATGGCAATTTTTGCACCAGGGCCCAGTGACTTCTAGTTACACCTCTGGTTAGATCTCCAGATTTTTGGAACAACCTACCTGTCGAGTTCCTTGGAAAACTGTGTGGAAGTGTACCTAGAAGAACTGATGCTGTTTTGAAGGCCTAAAACTTTTGCATAGTACTGTAAATAAATAAATACATACATGCAGAGAGCTTTCTGTTACAACAGGGATAGTGGTACAATGTAAAACTATCTCTGCAGCACTGAGAGTGCTGTATGCTGTATTTAATAGACTGGAGGCAGGATTTCCAGCTGCAGGGATTATGTTATATTGTATCACTATCTCTGCTTTCATACTCTTTGACAGAAAGCTCTCTGGAAACACATCCATGCAGCTACGCGCCGAATTAAGCATATCGCAGTGATCAAAAGGGCGACATGAGAATCTCACCCTGCATACAAGAGTGAGATTCTCAGGTCACCTCCTTAAAAGGCGGGACTTTAACCCAGTTTCCACAAGGAAACTGGCTTCGACAAGCGAAGTAGATGTAGACTATAAATAGCAATGCAGATGCAGAATGAACAATGCCGCTAAAGAAGGCGGGTACGGAATGTGTGATGCAGGTTCACAATAAGCGCAAGTATAGGTTGAGTTGTGAAAGCATAGAATTCATTCTGGATCTCTCATATTGTCTATCTCCATCTTTCTGTGGTTTCTGTGACCAAGGTGTCACCTAAGGAACGACTGGTGAGACAAGAAACACTGGACGTTACAATTGTATCATGGTTAACCCTTACACTGGCAGAGAGGTCTTTCCTTCGGTATGCTGGCAATAAACTTTATGCTGCTGCTTGGGTTGAAGTTGTGCCATTTAAGAAGGCAGCATGAGAATCTTGCGCTTTTATGCAGAGCAAGATTCTTATGTCACCCTTTTGATCACTGCGATATGCTTAATGCGGCATGTAGCCACACTCTGTTTTAACCACAAAGTTTTAAAAGGATACCTTATGTATGCACTCGCAGCGTGTACACTCAAAAAGGAGCTTAATTGTCATGTTAAATGGGGTTTACGCTAATGAGAAGAGATGTTTCTGTGCATATTACTGCATTCATGGGCTCCTTGTTTGATTGTAATCTGTACAATTTTGTGCTGCTATGGTGAACAGGTGCACAAACAACATAGAATCAGGCATTTACTAAGGGAGTGGAGGGTTAATTCTCACATAAAGGGGCAGAAAAGGGTTAGGGAAAGGGGTGTTACAACTGTAGGATGTTGCCGCACTCTTTTTTTTCTCCCTGCAGATCTGCATGATCTGCAGGGCTAGGTGATGTCAGATCTTTACTTCTGGGAGAAGAAGCAGCAACACATGAAGCCCGGTACTGGCGATTTCACTATCAATGGGTCTAAATGCAAAGGATAACAATGTCCCAGAAGTGCTAAGTGAAGAGGTGATCTCACCCTGCCCTGCAGATCACAGAGATCTACAGGAGGAATGAAGAGAGTCTTATTGACTTTTAGCTCTGGGAAGTCAATTACCATAGCTGTCAGTTAACTTCTTACACTTATAAAGCCCTTGCCTCCTTATTACCACTTTAACTTCATAGAGTGTTGTATGCTCACACCTAGTTTTGCATAATGCTAAGTGTTTATACCTATGGTATCTTAATAACATACCGTTTTCACACCTTGTTTATTTTTTATACCTGAAGAAGCTTTCACAACCATCTTTCCACAATGCTGAGCTTTCACACATTGATCAGACTGTATTGTGAGTTCCAGATTCTCAGGGAGTGTGAGATCCAGAGGGTTACAATTTGTAATGTACGAGAGTGAGAATTTCTGTGTGACTGGAGTGAGCCCCTTCCCTTCAGTGGGCTGTGACGCTGCTTAGCATGTCCTTCTATTAAAACCAGCCTGATGTGTGAGCAGTGTCTTCTAGTGTATCTGAAAGACAAACCAGAATATCTGGTAATATCTAGTGATGATCGAGCACCCCAATGCTCAGGTGTTCGGGTGCTCTGACCGAGCGCCCCCGGAGGCTCGAGTGCTCGGCCGAGCACCCGAGCCCCATTGAAGTCAATGGGAGGACTCGAGCATTACACCAGGCACCCCCTGCTCTGATGAGGGGAGGGTGCCTGGTCCATAGGAAAAGGGCAGAAAATGATGGAAACACCACAGAAATGGCTCAGAGACAGCATAGGGAGGATGTCTGGATGCATCTTGGACTCCAACGTCGCTGCTGGGAACGATGTTTCGCCCGTAGTACGCCATTTTTACAGACTGACCGTAAAACACACAAAAAGGAAGATAAAAACGACTTTAGGCGAAAAATTGTTACCAAACAGTAATTGCTGTATATTTACTTGTATATCATCTGCAAATTCTGCAAAAAATGTCATCGATTTTTCGGAACTGGGGCCTTGATTAAGAGGGAAACGTGCGCAGAGGCAAATTCTGCAAAAAATTTCATAGATTTTTCTGAACTGGGGCCATGATTAAGAGGGAAACGTGCGCAGAGGCAAATTCTGCACAAAATTTCATAGATTTTTCTGAACTGGGGCCATGATTAAGAGGGAAACGTGCGCTGAGCCGACCATCTAAAACATTATGGGTGAGGGTCTGCTGCGGAGCTGACCATCCTAAACATTATATGCGAAGGCCCGCTAGTGAGCTGACGCTATAAAACATTATATGAGAGGGCCCGCTAGAGAGCTGACCCAATAAAACATTATATGAGAAGGCCCGCTGGTGAGCTGACCTATACAAAAATTGTCAAACAGCGCCCGCTGGTGAGCTGGCCCTATATAAAAATTATATCCCAGGGTATATGGAAGAGAGTCAACCATATACCCATTTTTTGGGTGGAAGGGGTGAATGGGAATACAGAGTATTCCCATCATTGTAAATAACATATATAAAGTCACTTTATGTTCCCCCGGGGCTTTCCTCCAGTGGAGCGGAGAAGTCAGGGGAAATCCAGGCCTTGTTCATTTTTATAAGTGTCAACCTATCAGCATTTTCGGTGGAAAGGCGGATACGCTTATCTGTTATGATGCCACCAGCAGCACTAAATACCCGCTCAGACAGAACGCTGGCGGCAGGGCAGGCCAGCACCTCCAAGGCGTAGAGTGCCAGTTCATACCACGTGTCCAGCTTGGACACCCAGTAGTTGTAAGGCACAGAGGGATCAGTGAGGACGCTGACACGGTCTGCTACGTACTCCTTCACCATCTTCCAAAACTTTTCCCTCCTAGTGACACTAGGCTGCGCATCAGGGTGAGGGTGCTGGCGGGGTGTCATGAAGGTGTCCCACGCCTTGGAGAGTGTTGCCCTGCCTTTGTCGGAACTGCTGTGTGCTCCCCTTTTCTCCCCTTCTCGGTTGGCCAAGGTAGCACGTACTCTGCCGCCAGCGTTGTCAGATGGAAAATTTTGGAGCAATTTTTCAACAAGAACCTTCTGGTATTGCACCATTTTGCTTGTCCTCTCCACCGGAGGAATGAGAGATGAGAAATTCTCTTTGTAGCGGGGGTCCAGAAGGGTGAACACCCAGTAATCCGTGTTGTCTAAAATGCGTATAACGCGTGGGTCACGGGAAAGGCAGCCTAACATAAAGTCAGCCATGTGTGCCAGAGTACCAACAGTCAAGATTTCGCTGTCCTCACCAGGAGGATGACTCTCAATCTCCTCATCCTCTTCCTCCTCTTCTGCCCACCCACGCTGAAGAGATGGAACTAAAGTTCCATGGCTACCCTCTGTAGCGGAGGCAACCGTGTCTTCCTCCTCCTCCTCCGCCTCCTCCAATTGTCGCTGAGAAGACGAAGTGAGGGTGCTCTGGCTATCACCTTGTGTAAGCTCTTCCTCCCGCATTTCCACCTCTTCCACATGCAAAGCGTCGGTTTTAATTTTGAGCAGCGAGCGTTTCAGTAGACACAGAAGTGGGATGGTTACACTGATAATAGCGTTATCGCCGCTCACCATCTGTGTCGATTCCTCAAAATTGCATAAAACCTCACAGAGGTCTGACATCCATTCCCACTCCTCACTTCTGATTAGAGGAAGTTGAACGGAGAGGCGACGACCGTGTAACAGCTGGTACTCCACTACTGCCCTCTGCTGCTCACAAAGCCGGGCCAACATGTGGAAGGTGGAGTTCCAGCGCGTGCTCACGTCACACAGCAGCCGGTGAGCTGGCAATTGTAAGCGCTGCTGCAGCTTCAACAGGCCGGCTGAAGCTGTAGATGACTTACGGAAATGTGCACACACGCGGCGCACCTTGGTCAAGAGATCATGCAAATTGGGGTAGGTTTCTAGAAATCGCTGAACCACTAAATTAAATACATGCGCTAGGCATGGTACATGTGTGAGCTTGCCGAGCTCCAAAGCCGCCACCAAGTTACGCCCATTATCACACACAACCATGCCTGGTTGCAGGTTGAGTGGCGAGAGCCACTGCTCGGTCTGGTGACTAATCCCCTGCAACAGCTCTGAGGCCGTGTGCTGTTTGTCCCCAAGGCAGATCAGCTTCAGCACGGCCTGTTGACGCTTCCCCACTGCAGTGCTACACTGCTTCCAGCTACCGGCTGATGGGTGAGTGGCGCTGAGCGCAGAGAATTCGGAGGTGGAAACGGAGGAGGAGGAGCCAATAACGTAGGTGCTGGCGGAAACCCTGATGGAGGTAGGGCCCGCAATCCTCGGCGTGGGTAGCACCTGTGCCATCCCAGGGTTCGAGTCGCTCCCAGCCTCCACGACATTCACCCAGTGTGCCGTCAGGGAAATGTAGCGTCCCAGGCCACAAGCACTTGTCCATGTGTCAGTCGTTAAGTGGACCTTCCCAGTAACTGCGTTGGTCAGGGCACGGGTGATATTACGGGACACATGGTGGTGTAAGGCGGGGACGGCACACCGGGAAAAGTAGTGGCGGCTGGGGACTGCGTACCGAGGGACAGCTGCTGCCATCAGGCTGCGGAAGGACTCAGTCTCCACAAGCCTAAATGGCAGCATTTCGATGGCCAGTAATTTGGAAAGGTGTGAGGTTAGTGCTATGGCCTGTGGGTGGGTGGCTGGGTATTTTCGCTTGCGCTCAAATGCCTGGGGTAACGACATTTGGACGCTGCGCTGGGACAGGGAAGTGGATGTGGTCGCTGATGGTGCTTCAGATGGTACAGATGCAGGGCGGGAGGTATGCGGGCCTGCGCCTTCGACAGGCGATTGGCCGGCACCGAAAACAGGGGAAGAGGAGGCAGTGGTGTGGCCTGCAGACACAGATTGGCGATCCGGGCGTTCCTCCCACTTATTACGGTGCTTGGATGCCATGTGTCGGATCATGCTGGTGGTGGTGAGGTTTCTAGTGTTCATGCCTCGGCTCATTCTGGTGTGGCACAGGTTGCAAACTACAATTTTTTTGTCGTCCGCACTTTCCTTAAAAAAACGCCATACCGCGGAACACCTAGCCCTTGGCAAGGGAGATTTACGCAAGGGGGTGCTCCGTGGAACATTTGCGGGCCGGTTTGGTGCGGTCCGCCTTCTTTCTGTAGCCACACCACTGCCTCTTCCAGCCTGTTGCGGTGCTGCAGATGGCTCACCCTCAGGACTGCTGTCATCGCTCGGCTCTCCACCTTCCCAGGTGGGGTCAGTCACCTCATCCTCCACCAAGTCCTCCTCCACTTCCTCACTCTGATCATCCTCCTCATTTCTTGATCCCACCACATACTCAGTCATTGACAACTGTATATCATCCTCCTCATCAAGGTCTTGAGACAGTAATAGTGGTTGATTTGATGGCAACTGTGTCTCATCATCATCATCATCATCCACTTCCTTTGACCTTAAATGCCGTTCACCTCTGTCATCTTCTTGTGATTGGGTACCCTCTAGAGGTTGTGAATCAGGGCACAAGATTTCATGTTCCTCTGCAAGCGTGCTTGGAGAGAGGTTCAAATTAAGGATTGGTGATGAGACGAGCTCCTCACTATATCCCAGTGTGGGATCACTTCTTTGACCAGACCCTCTATGGTGGGAGGAAGGATGATCAGGGTGAGGATTATGTTGACCAGACTCTTGGCTACTGAGAGTGGACTTGGTGGAAGACAGGGTGGTGCTTAACCGACTGGAAGCAGTATCACCTGAAATCCAACCGACCACCTGTTCGCAGTGGTCTGACCTCGAGAGTGATGTCCTGCGACGCCCTGTAAACTGAGACATGAAGCTAGGTATGGTGGATGTCTTTCTTTCTTGTGCTCTGGCACCAGGCACAGTTTCTACGCGTCCTGACCCGCGCCCTGAACTATCAGGATCACGTCCACTTCCCCGTCCCTTTCTACCCGCCTTCTTCATATTACACGGAATATGTGCTGCAAATCTGCAACTTTGCACACTAAACAGAATGTGCTGCTTATCTGCGGCTAGGCACAGTGAACAGAATATGTGACTTTTATTTTTAACACTTTGCACACTAAACAGAATGTGCTGCTTATCTGCGGCTGGGCACAGTGAACAGAATATGTGACTTTTATTTTTAACACTTTGCACACTAAACAGAATGTGCTGCAAATCTGCAACTTTGCACACTAAACAGAATGTGCTGCTTATCTGCGGCTAGGCACAGTGAACAGAATATGTGACTTTTATTTTTAACACTTTGCACACTAAACAGAATGTGCTGCTTATCTGCGGCTAGGCACTAGTGATGAGCGAGCACCCCAATGCTCGGGTGTTCGGGTGCTCTGACCGAGCACCCCCGGAGGCTCGAGTGCTCGGCCGAGCACCCGAGCCCCATTGAAGTCAATGGGAGGACTCGAGCATTACACCAGGCACCCACTGCTCTGATGAGGGGAGGGTGCCTGGTCCATAGGAAAAGGGCAGAAAATGATGGAAACACCACAGAAATGGTTCAGGGACAGCATAGGGAGGATGTCTGGATGCATCTTGGACTCCAACGTCGCTGCTGGGAACGATGTTTCGCCCGTAGTACGCCATTTTTACAGACTGACCGTAAAACACACAAAAAGGCAGATAAAAACGACTTTAGGCGAAAAATTTTTACCAAACAGTATTTGCTGTATATTTACTTGTATATCATCTGCAAATTCTCCCAAAAATTTCCTCGATTTTTCTGAACTGAGGCCATGATTAAGAGGGAAACGTGCGCAGAGGCAAATTCTCCAAAAAATTTCCTTGATTTTTCTGAACTGAGGCCATGATTAAGAGGGAAACGTGCGCAAAGGCAAATTCTCCCAAAAATGTCCTCGATTTTTCTGAACTGAGGCCATGATTAAGAGGGAAACGTGCGCAAAGGCAAATTCTCCCAAACATTTCCTCGATTTTTCTGAACTGGGGCCATGATTAAGAGGGAAACGTGCGCTGAGCCGACCATCTAAAACATTGTGGGTGAGGGTCTGCTGCGGAGCTGACCATCCTAAACATTATATGCGAAGGCCCGCTAGTGAGCTGACGCTATAAAACATTATATGAGAGGGCCCGCTAGAGAGCTGACCCAATAAAACATTATATGAGAAGGCCCGCTGGTGAGCTGACCTATACAAAAATTGTCAAACTGCGCCCGCTGGTGAGCTGGCCCTAGATAAAAATTATATCACAGGGCCCGCTGGTGAGCTGGCCCTATATAAAAATTATATCACTGGGCCCGCTGGTGAGCTGGCCCTATATAAAAATTATATCCCAGGGTATATGGAAGAGAGTCAACCATATACCCATTTTTTGGATGGAAGGGGTGAATGGGAATACAGAGTATTCCCATCATTGTAAATAACATATATAAAGTCACTTTATGTTCCCCCAGGGCTTTCCTCCAGTGGAGTGGAGAAGTCAGGGGAAATCCAGGCCTTGTTCATTTTTATAAGTGTCAACCTATCAGCATTGTCGGTGGAAAGGCGGATACGCTTATCTGTTATGATGCCACCAGCAGCACTAAATACCCGCTCAGACAGAACGCTGGCGGCAGGGCAGGCCAGCACCTCCAAGGCGTAGAGTGCCAGTTCATACCACGTGTCCAGCTTGGACACCCAGTAGTTGTAAGCCACAGAGGGATCATTGAGGACGCTGACACGGTCTGCTACGTACTCCTTCACCATCTTCCAAAACTTTTCCCTCCTTGTGACACTAGGCTGCGCATCAGGGTGAGGGTGCTGGCGGGGTGTCATGAAGGTGTCTCACGCCTTGGAGAGTGTTGCCCTGCCTTTGTCGGAACTGCTGTGTGCTCCCCTTTTCTCCCCTTCTCTGTTGGCCAAGGTAGCACGTACTCTGCCGCCAGTGTTGTCAGATGGAAAATTTTGGAGCAATTTTTCAACAAGAACCTTCTGGTATTGCACCATTTTGCTTGTCCTCTCCACCGGAGGAATGAGAGATGAGAAATTCTCTTTGTAGCGGGGGTCCAGAAGGGTGAACATCCAGTAATCCGTGTTGTCTAAAATGCGTATAACGCGTGGGTCACGGGAAAGGCAGCCTAACATAAAGTCAGCCATGTGTGCCAGAGTACCAACAGGCAAGATTTCGCTGTCCTCACCAGGAGGATGACTCTCAATCTCCTCATCCTCTTCCTCCTCTTCTGCCCACCCACGCTGAAGAGATGGAACTAAAGTTCCATGGCTACCCTCTGTAGCGGAGGCAACCGTGTCTTCCTCCTCCTCCTCCTCCTCCGCCTCCTCCAATTGTCGCTGAGAAGACGAAGTGAGGGTGCTCTGGCTATCACCTTGTGTAAGCTCTTCCTCCCGCATTTCCACCTCTTCCACATGCAAAGCGTCAGTTATAATTGTGAGCAGCGAGCGTTTCAGTAGACACAGAAGTGGGATGGTTACACTGATAATAGCGTTATCGCCGCTCACCATCTGTGTCGATTCCTCAAAATTGCGTAAAACCTCACAGAGGTCTGACATCCATTCCCACTCCTCACTTCTGATTACAGGAAGTTGAACGGAGAGGCGACGACCGTGTAACAGCTGGTACTCCACTACTGCCCTCTGCTGCTCACAAAGCCGGGCCAACATGTGGAAGGTGGAGTTCCAGCGCGTGCTCACGTCACACAGCAGCCGGTGAGCTGGCAATTGTAAGCGCTGCTGCAGCTTCAACAGGCCGGCTGAAGCTGTAGATGACTTACGGAAATGTGCACACACGCGGCGCACCTTGGTCAAGAGATCATGCAAATTGGGGTAGGTTTTTAGAAATCGCTGAACCACTAAATTAAATACATGCGCTAGGCATGGTACATGTGTGAGCTTGCCGAGCTCCAAAGCCGCCACCAAGTTACGCCCATTATCACACACAACCATGCCTGGTTGCAGGTTGAGTGGCGAGAGCCACTGCTCGGTCTGGTGACTAATCCCCTGCAACAGCTCTGAGGCCGTGTGCTGTTTGTCCCCAAGGCAGATCAGCTTCAGCACGGCCTGTTGACGCTTCCCCACTGCAGTGCTACACTGCTTCCAGCTACCGGCTGATGGGTGAGTGGCGCTGCGCGCAGAGAATTCGGAGGTGGAAACGGAGGAGGAGGAGCCAATAACGTAGGTGCTGGCGGAAACCCTGATGGAGGTAGGGCCCGCAATCCTCGGCGTGGGTAGCACCTGTGCCATCCCAGGGTCCGAGTCGCTCCCAGCCTCCACGACATTCACCCAGTGTGCCGTCAGGGAAATGTAGCGTCCCTGGCCACAAGCACTTGTCCATGTGTCAGTCGTTAAGTGGACCTTCCCAGTAACTGCGTTGGTCAGGGCACGGGTGATGTTACGGGACACATGGTGGTGTAATGCGGGGATGGCACACCGGGAAAAGTAGTGGCGGCTGGGGACCGCGTACCGAGGGACAGCTGCTGCCATCAGGCTGCGGAAGGACTCAGTCTCCACAAGCCTAAATGGCAGCATTTCGATGGCCAGTAATTTAGAAAGGTGTGAGGTTAGTGCTATGGCCTGTGGGTGGGTGGCTGGGTATTTTCACTTGCGCTCAAATGCCTGGGGTAACGACATTTGGACGCTGTGCTGGGACAGGGAAGTGGATGTGGTCGCTGATGGTGCTTCAGATGGTACAGGTGCAGGGCGGGAGGTATGCGGGCCTGCGCCTTCGACAGGCGATTGGCCGGCACCGAAAAAAGGGGAAGAGGAGGCAGTGGTGTGGCCTGCAGACACAGATGGGCGATCCAGGCGTTCCTCCCACTTACTACGGTGCTTGGATGCCATGTGTCGGATCATGCTGGTGGTGGTGAGGTTTCTAGTGTTCATGCCTCGGCTCATTCTGGTGTGGCACAGGTTGCAAACTACAATTCTTTTGTCGTCCGCATTTCCTTAAAAAAACGCCATACTGCGGAACACCTACCCCTTGGCAAGGGAGATTTACGCAAGGGGGTGCTCCGTGGAACATTTGCGGGCCGGTTTGGTGCGGTCCGCCTTCTTTCTGTAGCCACACCACTGCCTCTTCCAGCCTGTGGCGGTGCTGCAGATGGCTCACCCTCAGGACTGCTGTCTTCGCTCGGCTCTCCACCTTCCCAGGTGGGGTCAGTCACCTCATCGTCCACCAAGTCCTCCTCCACTTCCTCACTCTGATCATCCTCCTCATGTCTTGATCCCACCACATACTCAGTCATTGACAACTGTATATCATCCTCCTCATCAAGGTCTTGAGACAGTAATAGTGGTTGATGTAATGGCAACTGTGTCTCATCATCATCATCATCCACTTCCTTTGACCTTAAATGCCGTTCACCTCTGTCATCTTCTTGTGATTGGGTACCCTCTAGAGGTTGTGAATCAGGGCACAAGATCTCATGTTCCTCTGCAAGCGTGCTTGGAGAGAGGTTCAAATTAAGGATTGGTGATGAGACGAGCTCCTCACTATATCCCAGTGTGGGATCACTTCTTTGACCAGATCCTCTATGGTGGGAGGAAGGATGATCAGAGTGAGGATTATGTTGACCAGACTCTTGGCTACTGAGAGTGGACTTGGTGGAAGACAGGGTGGTGCTTAACCGACTGGAAGCAGTATCAGCTGACATCCAACCGACCACCTGTTCGCAGTGGTCGGACCTCGAGAGTGATGTCCTGCGACGCCCTGTAAAATGAGACATGAAGCTAGGTATGGTGGATGTCTTTCTGTCTTGTGCTCTGGCACCAGGCGCAGTTTCTACGCGTCCTGACCCGCGCCCTGAACTATCAGGATCACGTCCACTTCCCCGTCCCTTTCTACCCACCTTCTTCATATTACACGGAATATGTGCTGCAAATCTGCAACTTTGCACAGTACACAGAATTTGCTTCTTAACTGCGGCTACGCACAGTGAATGGAATATGTGACTTTGATATTTTACAGTTTGAAGACTTAACAGAATTTTTTCCTATTCTGAAACTGTGCACAGTACACAGAATTTGCTTCTTAACTGCGGCTACGCACAGTGAATGGAATATGTGACTTTGATATTTTACAGTTTGAAGACTTAACAGAATTTTTTCCTATTCTGAAACTGTGCACAGTACACAGAATTTGCTTCTTAACTGCGGCGACGCACAGTGAATGGAATATGTGACTTTGATATTTTACAGTTTGAAGACTTAACAGAATTTTTTCCTATTCTGAAACTGTGCACAGTAAACAGAATTTGCTTCTTAACTGCGGCGACGCACAGTGAATGGAATATGTGACTTTGATATTTTACAGTTTGAAGACTTAACAGAATTTTTTCCTATTCTGAAACTGTGCACAGTAAACAGAATTTGCTTCTTAACTGCGGCGACGCACAGTGAATGGAATATGTGACTTTGATATTTTACAGTTTGAAGACTTAACAGAATTTTTTCCTATTCTGAAACTGTGCACAGTACACAGAATTTGCTTCTTAACTGCGGCTACGCACAGTGAATGGAATATGTGACTTTGATATTTTACAGTTTGAAGACTTAACAGAATTTTTTCCTATTCTGAAACTGTGCACAGTACACAGAATTTGCTTCTTAACTGCGGCTACGCACAGTGAATGGAATATGTGACTTTGATATTTTACAGTTTGAAGACTTAACAGAATTTTTTCCTATTCTGAAACTGTGCACAGTACACAGAATTTGCTTCTTAACTGCGGCGACGCACAGTGAATGGAATATGTGACTTTGATAAGACTGGCTAAGACTGAGCCGAACTCGCTGGTCAGGTGCTATACAGCACCCGATCACGGGTTCTGGCCAGCCAATCAGTGTAATGCCAGCAGCCAACATGGCTGCTGGCATTACACTGATGTCAGAGCCTCCCTGCACGTTTATTGGCTGCGCAGCAGCCGCGAAACGTGCGGGGAGGAGACCCGAACATGGCGGGCGAGCACATGCGGTACTCGTACGAGTACCGCCATGTGCCGAGCACAGCGATGCTCGAGCCGAACCGAGCTTCGGCCGAGCATGCTCGCTCAACACTACTACGCACAGTGAACAGAATATGTGACTTTTATTTTTAACACTTTGCACACTAAACAGAATGTGCTGCTTATCTGCGGCTAGGCACAGTGAACGGAATAAGTGACTTTTATTTTTTACACTTTGCACACTAAACAGAATGTGCTGATAATCTGCAACTTTGCACACTAAACAGAATGTGCTGCTTATCTGCGGCTAGGCACAGTGAACGGAATATGTGACTTTTATTTTTTACACTTTGCACACTAAACAGAATGTGCTGCAAATCTGCAACTTTGCACACTAAACAGAATGTGCTGCTTATCTGCGGCTAGGCACAGTGAACGGAATATGTGACTTTTATTTTTTACACTTTGCACACTAAACAGAATGTGATGCTAATCTGCAACTTTGCACACTAAACAGAATGTGCTGCTTATCTGCGGCTAGGCACAGTGAACGGAATAAGTGACTTTTATTTTTTACACTTTGCACACTAAACAGAATGTGCTGCTAATCTGCAACTTTGCACACTAAAAAGAATGTGCTGCTAATCTGAAACTTTGCACACTGAACAGAATGTGCTGCTAATCTGCAACTTTGCACACTAAACAGAATGTGCTGCTAATCTGCAACTTTGCACACTAAAAAGAATGTGCTGCTAATCTGCAACTTTGCACACTAAACAGAATGTGCTGCTAATCTGCAACTTTGCACACTAAAAAGAATGTGCTGCTAATCTCCAACTTTGCACACTAAACAGAATGTGCTGCTAATCTGAAACTTTGCACACTAAACAGAATGTGCTGCTAATCTGCGGCTAGGCACAGTGAACGGAATATGTGACGTTTTTTTTTTAAACTCTGCCCCCCAAAACAAAATATATCTGCTGCCCCCACACACAATAGTCCTAAAAAGGACTTTTCGGTCTTTTTGTTGTTCAAACGTACTTTTTTTCTGCCTACACTGACTTTCCCTTCCTATCCTCATCTCTCCCTGGCTAAGACTGAGCCGAACTCGCTGGTCAGGTGCTATACAGCACCCGATCACGGGTTCTGGCCAGCCAATCAGTGTAATGCCAGCAGCCAACATGGCTGCTGGCATTACACTGATGTCAGAGCCTCCCCACACGTTTATTGGCTGCGCAGCAGCCGCGAAACGTGCGGGGAGGAGACCCGAACATGGCGGGCGAGCACATGCGGTACTCGTACGAGTACCGCCATGTGCCGAGCAGAGCGATGCTCGAGCCGAACCGAGCTTCGGCCGAGCATGCTCGCTCATCACTAGTAATATCTCTTAGGGTGAAACCCTGTTGATTCACTTTTGTAATTATTACATAGTAGATCTAAATACAGAACTATCAGCTTGCTGAATAACTATAAATGGAAATCGGAGAGTCTTGTAGCCAAACCCAGGAAAGTTAGTGATGTTTCACAAAAAAAGCTCCAATTAATCATCATAGTATTTGGGCCATGGAGAGTGTTATTTCAGTACTGTCAGAGTTGTAGTACAAGAGTAATTGAATGATAAAGTATCCCCCTCCCGCCCCTTTTACCTAGTGTAAGTCACCTCCCCTCAGATGTGGAATCTGGTCTCTTGATCGGACAGGTCACAGCAAGGGACAATCTTCTTACTGTGATCATAAGGAAAACCCTGCCCCCCCTTGACAGGTTTCTCAGGTTTTTACCTTATGCTCACTGAAGAGTGTCCCTCTCTGTGATCCATCCGGACAGTCTTGCTGCTCTGTGATGAGCAGTGTTACATCAGTAAAAGAGGCAGGAGAGGGATACTTTATCATTGAATTACCGAATATTATGGAGCTGCTTTTATTGTGAAACCTTATTATCCCTTTTAGGACTAAAGTATAGTAATAGCAGCGTTTACACTCACAGAATTTACAAAATGCCTTTACCTTAATGCCAATATAGTTGTCCTTCATATTCTATAGTAAAAAAGTATCCGCACATGATCATACCCGGTGAGCGGGTATAATAAATACAAGCTATATGCGCATAACAGATTATATCCTTATAACATAAAAAAGACAAACAGAAAAAAGAAAAAGAGAAGAGAAACATACCCGTGGAGATGTTGAGTGGTGATGTGATATGTCAGGACCTCGCACTACGTGACCTCCGAGTTTGCACCTCCCGCCCCAATCGAGGTTAACAGGCGCATTCACATTGGACAAGACGCGCGTGCCGACTTATACACCAATCTCCAATTGTTACATCGTTACACTTGCCAATCCCCAAGAATGTATTAAAGGGATAGAAATACTTCGTTTTAACTTCATTTTATTTTGTAGGCATTAAAAAAACATGAAGAATGATATAAGTCTTATCTCTCAAACCTTTATGGTTTAAGAGATATTCACAAGCAAAGTATCCCCCTCCCGCCCCTTTTGCTGATGTAACACTGCTCAGCCAGGGCAGAAGGGAGGTGCCCAAGTAGACTGCAGAGAGGGACAATCATCAATTAAGATAAGGGAAAAACCTAAAAAACTTGTCAAGGGGGCAGGGATTTCATTATTCTCATAGGAAGAAGATTGTCCCCTGCTGTTATCTGTCTGGTCTATGGACTGCATTCCACATCTGAGAAGAGATGGCTTACACTAGGTAAAAGGGGAGGGAGGGGGATACTTTGCTTGTGAATATCTCTCAAACCGTAAAGGTTTGTAAAAAAAGTAAATAAAGAAGACTCGGACATCTACTTTTATAAATGTTTTACTCTCCCTTTAAATCCCCCACTTACCTTACAATGACTAGAAAATGTGCACGGCCCATTTACATTTTGGAACAACAAAAATCCTGTTGGGCAGCTCTCTCTGTTAAAACGTAGTGTTTATTAAAATGCATAAGGCATCCAACATTTCAGTCGCCTTTTGCAAATTTCATCAGGGATAAAGAAATTACACACCATGCATATCTCCAGCTTTAAATAACCCTTCCGTTCTCTCATGGTGCCAAATCGGCGCTACTGAGTTGTCATAACAACCCACAGTGTCCATCTGGCTCCCGTGCTTGAAAGGATTCCCCCGTTATGGAAACTTAAAGGGATAGTAATACTTCGTTTTATCTTTATTTTATTTTGTAGGCATTAAAAAAACATTAAGAACAATATAAGTCTTATCTCTCAAACCTTTATGGTTTAAGAGATATTCACAATCAAAGTATCCCCCCTGTTCAGTCAGCTTAGAAGGGAGGTGCCCAGGTAGACTGCAGAGAGGGACAATCTTCAATTAAGATAAGGGAAAAAGCTGAAAAACTTGTCAAGGGGGGCAGGGCTTTCATTGTTCTCATAGGAAGAAGATTGTCTCCTGCTGTTATCTGTCTGGTCTTACAACCAGATTCACATCTGAGAAGAAATGGCTTACACTAGGTAAAAGGGGCGGGAGGGGGAAACTTTGTTTGTGAATATCTCTTAAACCATAAAGCTTTGAGACATAAAACATATCATTCTTCATGTTTTTTTAATGCCTACAAAATAAAATAAAGTTAAAACGAAGTATTACTATCCCTTTAATGTACAGGTCTCTGCAATGTGCCGGAGACCCATTCTATTTAAAATATGCGAGATCGGTAAGGGCTGTCCTAGAACCCTGTCTATACGGAGGGCTCTACATTGTACTCAAGTTACTTACTAGTCCTACACGGGCTCAACATCTCCACGGGTATGTTTCTCTTTTGTTTTTTTTCTTTGTCCTTTTTATGTTATCCTATATAATAATTCGCTAAATCGTGTGTAACGCCCGACATGCGCAGTAGACACTGCTGCACGTGCAAAACTCATGCGCAGTAGACACTGCCCGCGCCGCAGCTGATACAGAGCTGGGCGCTCCGAAGGAGCGTCCAGCTCTGTATCAGCAGTGGCGCGGGCAGTGTCTACTGCGCGTGACTGCCCCACGACCGTCTGCCAGAGACACTGTGGCCCGTGTAACGGGCTGTTCAACTAGTAAGGATATAATCTGTTATGCGCCTATAAACTGTACAGCTTGTATTTATTATACCCGTTCACCATGAGATTCTAGTGCTTTACAAGGAACGTCTGGCCTGCTGTCAATTGGTTCGGTGATGGCGGGTTAATGACGTCATCGGAGGCATGATGGATACTCTGGTCCGTTTGGGTATTTAACACATGGCCATTTACTGTTTTAGCTTCTTGAGAAAGGTCCTTAGATTGGACAGAAACGTTGACCATATTATTTGCCTTTTTTGATTGAATAAATTATTTTGGAAAGTCCCACGGGTGCTGCCCCACCCATTCTTTATAGTGTATGTATAGTGTATGTATTTTTTTTTTATTATTATTATTATTATTTTTTTTTTTTTCTTCCAAAGGTTGGCACTCACATCGTCCAATGTAACTTGCCTGGGTGCATGGCTGAAAAGCTATATTTGCATACAAAAGGCCCGCAATCACAGGTCTTATAACATAGACAATTTTATTAAAGGGATAGTAATACTTCGTTTTAACTTTATTTTATTTTGTGGGCATTAAAAAAACATGAAGAATGATATAAGTCTTATCTCTCAAACCTTTATGGTTTAAGAGATATTCACAAACAAAGTATCCCCCCCTGTTCAGCCAGATCAGAAGGGAGGTGCCCAGGTAGACTGCAGAGAGGGACAATCTTCAATTAAGATAAGGGAAAAAGCTGAAAAACTTGTCAAGGGGGGAAGGGCTTTCATTGTTTTCATACAAAGAAAATTGTCCCCTTCTGTTATCTGTCTGGTCTTACAACCAGATTCACATCTGAGAAGAGATGACTTACACTAGGTAAAAGGGGCGGGAGGGGGAAACTTTGCTTGTGAATATCTCATAAACCATAAAGGTTTGAGAGATAAGACTTATATCATTCTTCATGTTTTTTTTAATGCCTACAAGATAAAATAAAGTTAAAACGAAGTATTACTATCCCTTTAAGTCTGACGTTTTGGCCTGTTAGGGACCTTTCTCAAGAACATTATATATATATATATATATATACACCTGAATTGTTTGAGTCACTAGTCTTCATCTGACTGCAAACTGAACCATTTAGCAGTGGGCTACAAGAGAAATCAAAATGACGGAACATAATATAAACATATAACTATGTATTTTTCCATCTATCTATCTATCTATCTATCTATCTATCTATCTACCTAGCCTCTATCTATCTATAGGAAAAGGTTGAACTAGATGGACGCAAGTCTTTTTTCAACCTAAATTACTATGTTACTATGTTACTATGTATCTATCTATCTATCTATCTATCTATCTATCTATCCTATATCTATCTACCTATCTATCCATATCTATCTATCTATCTATCTATCTATCTATCTATCTATCTATCTATCTATCTATCTATCCTATATCTATCAATCAATTAACATGAGGAAAACTAAGTCCTTCAGAGAACTGTTGTGCAGATCTGTGTCTAAGTCTTTTAAATAAACAGAGTCAAATCAGAGCCTTTTAATCCTCTGGACCTAGTTCCTGCAAACTGTACTTTTCCTGCTGCACTTTGGTTCCCTTGTGTTAACTCATCGAAAACTTGAGACATCTCCAATCCATTTTTAAGCAATGTATTGGAGACGTCTCTAGCATCCAAGGGGTTACAGTGCACAATGGACAATGATTATATTAATCTTTTTCCCCTCTTCTCTTATTAGAGCCTTGGAGAAAGTCATAACTAAAATGGATGAAGATGATAATGTGACATACAAATGTATATTTAAGGAAGATTTTGAATACATCCTCTTACCGGTGTCTTATGGAATTGTATTTTGTTTGGGTTTTGTGCTTAATGTTCTGGCCCTCTTCATCTTTATATTCAAGATCCGACCATGGAAGATAATCAATGTATTTATGTTCAACCTGGCGGTTTCAGACCTGCTTTATGTCTTATCCTTGCCTCTCCTCATATATTATTATTCCAAGGAGAACCACTGGCCTTTCAGTGAGGCCTTGTGCAAAATTGTCCGCTTCTTGTTCTATACAAGCCTATACTGCAGTATTCTCTTCCTACTATGCATCAGTATATACCGTTACCTGGCAATATGCTACCCAATACAGAGTGCCACCCAATCTAGCTTCTGGGCCCACATTCGCTACACACGGATTGCTTCTGTCTGTATCTGGGTGATCATAATTGGTATGCAATCTCCAATATTATACTTTGTAAGTACAAGTTCCATGAAGGATAAAATCATCTGTCATGATACTTCAGACATAGAATTATTTGACCAGTTTGTCCTGTACAGCACGGTGGACATGGTCTTGTTATTTTGTGTTCCCTTCACCGTCATTCTTGTTTGTTATTGCTTAATAATTAATGCTCTCCTGAGGCCAACCAGAAGCACCTCTCACACATCAGACTCAAAGAAAAAGTCCATCAAAATGATCATCATTGTGCTGATTGTCTTCATCATTTGCTTCTTGCCTTTCCATGTGACCCGCGCCCTGTATTACTACATTCGGAAGATGGATCTTGACTGCAGGACTTTAGATGCTATCAATGTGGCCTATAAAGTGACAAGACCTTTAACCAGTGCAAATAGTTTTATTGATCCAATTTTGTACTTTTTGGTCTGGAGGTTTAGGATAAATATAAGGAGACAGGTGCAGATAGGATAATTAGGGTAATTCTGGGACAAAGCAATTACACGCAACATAAAAACACCCATTGATTTAAATGTGTCTATTTTTAACTCCTATGAATTTTAGAGAATTAGAGTAATTCTGAAGTAACCCAACTGCACCACAAGGGGCAAAATACGAGTCAACGTCCTCTTTGATTTTACATATTCTGGATCTTGTGGTTTAGTTCAGCAAATAACTGATGCCCATTCTCCCCTATATATATCCTATATAATAATTTGGCAAGTTGTGTGTAACGCCCGACATGCGCAGTAGACACTGCTGCGTGTGACTGCCCCGCGACCGGCTGCCAGAGGCTCTGTATCAGCCGAGGCGCGGGCAGTCTCCACTGTGTGTGACTACCCCGCGACCGGCTGCCAGAGGCACAGGGGCGACCGGCTGCCAGAGGCACTGTGGCCTGTGTAACGGGCTGTTCAACTAGTATATATATATATATATATATATATATATATATATATATACAAAATTGAAATACCCAAAAAGAAAAATACCTCATTTTGGATAGCACCCAATTGATGAATATACCATTGGGTGGTGGAATTATGCCATCGGTGATCATGCCTTCACAATTCTGGGGAGATTTTTGAATTATGTTTATACTGGGGGAACTGGGGACAGTTATCTGCTGTGAAGAAAATGTGTTTAACCACAATGAAACATTGACATGGGTGAATTAAAACATCAAGAAAACACTGAAGACCTGTGTGTGCTTGACATCTTGCTTTGTTCTACATGTCATCCTACTGCAATAACACCCAGGCAAATGAAGTGTGAGTGCTTCCCACCTGGCACTGTATATATACATATATACAGATCTAACAGAAAGATCTCTGGAAACAGAGGCACAAAGCTCAGTGTTGAGTAAAAAAAAAAAATATATATATATATATATACACTAGTATCAAAGCCCGTATACACGGGCTAAAGTTCATCCAGCGGCCCCAGAGCAGAGACAGGCGGTGAGCATCAGCGCGTTTAGCAAGTCTCTCGCTTAAAGGGATAGTAATACTTCGTTTTAACTTTATTTTATTTTGTAGGCATTAAAAAAACATGAAGAACGATATAAGTCTTATCTCTCAAACCTTTATGGTTTAAGATATATTCACAAGCAAAGTTTCCCCTCCCGCCCCTTTTACCTAGTGTAAGCCATCTCTCCTCAGATGTGGAATGCAGTCCATAGACCAGACAGATAACAGAAGGGGACAATCTTCTTCCTATGAGAACAATGAAAGCCCTGCCCCCCTTGACAAGTTTTTCAGGTTTTTCCCTTATCTTAATTGAAGATTGTCCCTCTCTGCAGTCTACCTGGGCACCTCCCTCCTGATCTGGTTGAACAGGGGGGGGGATACTTTGTTTGTGAATATCTCTTAAACCATAAAGGTTTGAGAGATAAGACTTATATCGTTCTTCATGTTTTTTTTAATGCCTACAAAATAAAATAAAGTTAAAACGAAGTATTACTATCCCTTTAACGCGCTGATCCTTAACGGGGAGCTCCAGACGGCTCACAGCGAAGCTCCCTGTGTGAGAAACCACACATGCACAGTAGAGCTGCTGGAACAGTTAGCGACGCATTCTATCACTTTATGTTATAGGATATATTATATATATATATATATATATATATATATATATATATATATATATATACAGTACTGTGCAAAAATCTTAGGCAAGTGTGGAAAAAATGTTGTAAAGTAAGCAATGCTTTCATGTCAATAGTTTATATTTATCAATTAACAAAATGCATAGTAAGTGAACAGAAGAAAAATAAAAATCAAATCAATATTTGGTGTGACCATCTTTGCCTTCAAAACAGCGTCAGCACTTGTAGGTACAATTGAACAAAGTCAAGGATTTTGTAGGCATATGGTCAGGTGCATGATTAAACAATTATTCCAAGCAGGTGCTAATGATAACCAATTTAATATGTGGGTTGAAACACAAATCTTCAGCATAAAGAAGAACAAGGATTCCTGGAAGTGATGGTATGGCCTCCACAGAGGCCTGATCTCAACCTTATCGAGTCTGTCTGGGATTACATGAAGAGAGAGAAGCAGCTGAGGCTGACTAAATAAACAGAAGAACTGTGGTTAGTTCAAGTGGCATAATACTAGGCACCCGCAACAACTGGCGCCCGCAACAAGCTGAGGTCTGTGCCTTCTTCGGCTAGCAGCTTAGCTCCCTCTCTGTCTTTGGCACTCTAGTAGTGCAGTACTCTGCATTACTGGAGAGAGGACTATATGGGCACTCCAGCTGCTAATAGAGGTCTGTGAAGAAGGAGGCACAGACCTCTGTTGCCACGCCACTGGACCACCAGGGAGGTAAGAGATGGACACTGGGGGTCAATAGAGGCATTGTGGAGGTGGACAAATGATTGGGGGCAATGTGGAGGTGGACATTGGGGGCAATGTGGAGATGACCAATGGAGGCAATATGGAGATGGCCAATGGAGGCAACGTAGAGATGATCAATGGGGGCAATGTGGAGGTGGCCAATCGGGGCAATGAGGATGTGGCCAATGGGGGCAATGTGGATGTGGCCAATGGGGGCAATGTGGATGTGGCCAATGGGGGTAATGTTGAGATGGCCAATGGGGGCAATGTGTCACGGTTTTTGAAGACTCTCAGACTTAAGGTTTGGTAAAATAACTTAACTTTATTAAAAGTTAAAGGCAGTCCCCGTAGGGTAAACATACATAACAATACAACAGTAATAGAACATATAATAGGTTCTACCGGCCTTGCCTAAATACCGGGCAAGGCAACCCAAGTGACAGTTTTAATGACAGGCTCTACCGGCCTTGCCTATACCGGGTAAGGCAACCGTGAGATGACATATACCGGTTCTACCGGCCTTACCAATACCAGGCAAGGCAGCCCCATGGAATGCTGAATGTAGGCTCTACCAGCCCTGCCAATACCGGGTAAGGCAAACTTAAAGATGGTGAATACAAGGTTCTACCGGCCTTACCAATACCGGGCAGGGCAGCCCAAAGGAGTACTGGAGTAGGCTCTACCGGCCCTGCCATACCGGCTGAGGCAACCTACAGGATGGTATCGTCAAGGTTCTACCGGCCTCACCAATACCGGGCAGGGCAGCCTGAGCAAGTAGACTAGCTGTCAGGTGACTAAGACAGCATAGAGCATAAGTATAGAGGTCTTACTCAGCAGGAGTCTATTGCCAGGGATACTCAGACAACCGCAAGGAAGTGGACAGCGACTGACCACAGTACTGGATGTTCAGGAGCAAACCAACGTCCACACGTTGGGACTAATGGTAATAGCGCCACCAGGTTTAATGGAGCAAACCAGTGACCGCACGCTGGAACCAACAATGTATATCGCAACCAGGTTTAGTGGAGTAAACCAGCGCCCGCACGCTGGAGCCAATAATGTATCTCGCAACCAGTTTAGTGGAGTAAACCAGCGTCCGCACGCTGGGACCAACAATGTATATCGCAACCAGGTTTAGTGGAGTAAACCAGCGTCCGCATGCTGGGACCAACAATGTATATCGCAACCAGGCTTAGTGGAGTAAACCAGCGTCCGCATGCTGGGACCAACAATGTATATCGCAACCAGGTTTAGTGGAGTAAACCAGCGTCCACACGCTGAGACCAACACTGTATATTGCAACCAGGTTTAGTGGAGTAAACCAGCGCCCGCACGCTGGAGCCAATAATGTATCTCGCAACCAGTTTAGTGGAGTAAACCAGCGTCCGCACGCTGGGACCAACAATGTATATCGCAACCAGGTTTAGTGGAGTAAACCAGCGTCCGCATGCTGGGACCAACAATGTATATCGCAACCAGGCTTAGTGGAGTAAACCAGCGTCCGCATGCTGGGACCAACAATGTATATCGCAACCAGGTTTAGTGGAGTAAACCAGCGTCCGCACGCTGGGACCAACAATGTATATCGCAACCAGGTTTAGTGGAGTAAACCAGCGTCCGCACGCTGGAACCAACAAAGTATGATCAGCAGCGAGAAGAACAATGTCGCCAGAGCGACGGCTGGAGCAGGAGATTCAGGAACTCACTAAGATTAACCCGTGAGGTGCTGGAACACAGGAACACTGGAACTCAGTAAGATTAACCTGCGAGGTGCTGGAACACAGGAACACTGGAACACAGGATCAGCAAGTACAGCAGGAACAGCAGAAACAGGCCCAGAAGCCTGACAAGCAGGTCAGGCAGAGTGAAGTCAGAAACACCACGAAAGGGCAACCTGGAAGTGATCAGCCTGGGTTTAAAAAGGCTGTGTGAGGAGGGCTAATCACAGACAGCCAATCATGATACTCAGCAAGTGACTGACACTGAACAGCACCAATCACAGGCACCGTGATACAATGAGGTTGGGGGGGTGCCCATGGCAATTTTTGCACCAGGGCCCAGTGACTTCTAGTTACACCTCTGGTTAGTTCTCCAAGATGTTTGGAACAACCTACCTGCCGAGTTCCTTGGAAAAGATCTGTATATATGTGGAAGTGTACCTAGAAGAACTGATGCTGTTTTGAAGGCCGAAGACTTTTGCATAGTACTGTAAATAAATAAATAAATGCACACATGCAGAGAGCTTTCTGTTAGAACAGGGATAGTGATATAATGTAAAACTATCTCTGCAGCACTGAGTGTGCTGTATGCTGTATTTAATAGACTGGAGGCAGGATTTCCAACTGCAGGGATTATGTTATATTGTATCACTATCTCTGCTTTCATACTCTTTGACAGAAAGCTCTCTGGAAACACATCCATGCAGCTACGCGCCGAATTAAGCATATCGCAGTGATCAAAAGGGCGACATGAGAATCTCACCCTGCATACAAGAGTGAGATTCTCAGGTCACCTCCTTAAAAGGCAGGACTTTAACCCAGTTTCCACAAGGAAACTGGCTTCGACAAGCAAAGTAGATGTAGACTATAAATAGCAATGCAGATGCAGAATGAACAATGCCGCTAAAGAAGGCGGGTACGGAATGTGTGATGCAGGTTCACAATAAGCGCAAGTATAGGTTGAGTTGTGAAAGCATAGAATTCATTCTGAATCTCTCAGATTGTCTATCTCCATCTTGCTGTGGTTTCTGTGACCCAGGTGTCACCTAAGGAACGACTGGTGAGACAAGAAACACTGGACGTTACAATTGTATCATGGTTAACCCTTACAGTGGCAGAGAGGTCCCCAATGACCACACTCTCCTTCGGTATTCTGGCAATAAACTTTATGCTGCTGCTTGGGTTGAAGTTGTGCCGTTTAAGAAGGCAGCATGAGAATCTTGCGCTTTTATGCAGAGCAAGATTCTTATGTCACCCTTTTGATCACTGCGATATGCTTAATGCGGCATGTAGCCACACTTTGTTTTAACCACAAAGTTTTAAAAGGATACCTTATGTGTGCACTTGCAGCGTGTACACTCAAAAAGGAGCTTAATTGTCATGTTAAATGGGGTTTACGCTAATGAGAAGAGAAATGTTTCTGTGCATATTACTGCATTCATGGGCTCCTTGTTTGATTGTAATCTGTACAATTTTGTGCTGATATGGTGGACAGGTGCACAAACAACATAGAATCAGGCATTTAATAAGGGAGTGGAGGGTTAATTCTCACATAAAGGGGCAGAAAAGGGTTAGGGAAAGGGGTGTTACAACTGTAGGATGTTGCCGCAATCTTTTTTTTCTCCCTGCAGATCTGCATGATCTGCAGGGCTAGGTGATGTCAGATCTTTACTTCTGGGAGAAGAAGCAGCAACACATGAAGCCCGGTACTGGCGATTTCACTATCAATGGGTCTAAATGCAAAGGATAACAATGTCCCAGAAGTGCTAAGTGAAGAGCTGATCTCACCCTGCCCTGCAGATCACAGAGATCTACAGGAGGAATGAAGAGAGTCTTATTGACTTTTAGCTCTGGGAAGTCAATTACCATAGCTGTCAGTTAACTTCTTACACTTATAAAGCCCCTGCCTCCTTATTACCACTTTAACTTCATAGAGTGTTGTATGCTCACACCTAGTTTTGCATAATGCTAAGTGTTTATACCTATGGTATCTTAATAACATACCGTTTTCACACCTTGTTTATTTTTTATACCGGAAGAAGCTTTCACAACCATCTTTCCACAATGCTGAGCTTTCACACATTGATCAGACTGTATTGTGAGTTCCAGATTCTCAGGGAGTGTGAGATCCAGAGGGTTACAATCTGTGATGTACGAGAGTGAGAATTTCTGTGTGACTGGAGTGAGCCCCTTCCCTTCAGTGGGCTGTGACGCTGCTTAGCATGTCCTTCTATTAAAACCAGCCTGATGTGTGAGCAGTGTCTTCTAGTGAATCTGAAAGACAAACCAGAATATCTGATAATATCTCTTAGGGTTAAACCCAGTTGATTCACATTTCTAATTATTACATAGTAGATCTAAATACAGAACTATCAGCTTGCTGAATAACTATAATTGGAAATCGGAGAGTCTTGTGGCCAAACCCAGGAAAGTTAGTGATGTTTCACAAAAAAGCTCCAATGAATCTTCATAGTATTTGGGCCATGGGGAGTGTTATTTCAATACTGTCAGAGTTGTAGTTCAAGAGTAATTGACTGATAAACTATCTACCTCCAGCCCCTTTTACCTAGTGTAAGTCACCTCCCTTCAGATGTCGAATCTGGTCTTTTGATCAGACAGGTCACAGCAAAGGACAATCTTCTTACTGTGAACATAAGGAAAACCCTGCCCCCCCTTGATAGGTTTTCAAGTTTTTACCTTATGCTCACTGAAGAGTGTCCCTCTCTGTGATCCATCTGGACAGTCTTGCTGCTCTGAGGTGAGCAGTGTTACATCAGTAAAAGAGGCAGGAGGGGGATACTTTATCATGGAATTACCGAATATTATGGAGCTGCTTTTATTGTGAAACCTTATTATTAGTGATGAGCGAGCATGCGTGGCCGAAGCTCGGTTCGGCTCGAGCATCGCTCTGCTCGGCACATGGCGGTACTCGTACGAGTACCGCATGTGCTCGCCCGCCATGTTCGGGTCTCCTCCCCGCACGTTTCGCGGCTGCTGCGCAGCCAATAAACGTGCGGGTAGGCTCTGACATCAGTGTAATGCCAGCAGCCATGTTGGCTGCTGGCATTACACTGATTGGCTGGCCAGAACCCGTGATCGGGTGCTGTATAGCACCCGACTCGCGAGTTCAGCTCATTCTCAGCCAGGGAGAGATGCGATCAGGCAGGGAAAGTTAGTGTAGGGAGAATAAAAGTGTTGGTACTCTTTCAAGACCCAAAAGTTCTTTTTAGGACTGTTGTGTGTGGGGGCAGAATTTATATTTTGTTTGGGGGGGCACAAATTTAAAAAAAAAACGTCACATATTCCGTTCACTGTGCCTAGCCGCAGATTAGCAGCACATTCTGTTTAGTGTGCAAAGTTGCAGATTAGCAGCACATTCTGTTTAGTGTGCAAAGTTGCAGATTAGCAGCACATTCTGTTTAGTGTGCAAAGTTGCAGATTAGCAGCACATTCTGTTTAGTGTGCAAAGTTTAAAAAATAAACGTCACATATTCCGTTAACTGTGCCTAGCCGCAGATTAGCAGCACATTCTGTTTAGTGTGCAAAGTTGCAGATTAGCAGCACATTCTGTTTAGTGTGCAAAGTTGCAGATTAGCAGCACATTCTGTTTAGTGTGCAAAGTTTAAAAAATAAACGTCACATATTCCGTTCACTGTGCTTAGCCGCAGATTAGCAGCACATTCTGTTTAGTGTGCAAAGTTGCAGATTAGCAGCACATTCTGTTTAGTGTGCAAAGTTGCAGATTAGCAGCACATTCTGTTTAGTGTGCAAAGTTTAAAAAATAAACGTCACATATTCCGTTCACTGTGCCTAGCCGCAGATTAGCAGCACATTCTGTTTAGTGTGCAAAGTTTAAAAAATAAACGTCACATATTCTGTTCACTGTGCCAAGTTGCAGATTAGCAGCACATTCTGTTTAGTGTGCAAAGTTTAAAAAATAAACGTCACATATTCCGTTCACTGTGCCAAGTTGCAGATTAGCAGCACATTCTGTTTATTGTGTAAAGTTTAAAAAATAAACGTCACATATTCCGTTCACTGTGCCTAGCCGCAGATTAGCAGCACATTCTGTTTAGTGTGCAAAGTTGCAGATTAGAAGCACATTCTGTTTAGTGTGCAAAGTTTAAAAAATAAATGTCACATATTCCGTTCACTGTGCCTAGCCGCAGATTAGCAGCACATTCTGTTTAGTGTGCAAAGTTGCAGATTAGCAGCACATTCTGTTTATTGTGCAAAGTTTAAAAAATAAACGTCACATATTCCGTTCACTGTGCCTAGCCGCAGATTAGCAGCACATTCTGTTTAGTGTGCAAAGTTTAAAAAATAAGCGTCACATATTCCGTTCACTGTGCCAAGTTGCAGATTAGCAGCACATTCTGTTTAGTGTGCAAAGTTGCAGATTAGCAGCACATTCTGTTTAGTGTGCAAAGTTGCAGATTAGCAGCACATTCTGTTTAGTGTGCAAAGTTTAAAAAATAAACGTCACATATTCCGTTCACTGTGCCTAGCCGCAGATTAGCAGCACATTCTGTTTAGTGTGCAAAGTTTAAAAAATAAGCGTCACATATTCCGTTCACTGTGCCTAGCCGCAGATTAGCAGCACATTCTGTTTAGTGTGCAAAGTTGCAGATTAGCAGCACATTCTGTTTAGTGTGCAAAGTTTAAAAAATAAACGTCACTATTCCGTTCACTGTGCCAAGTTGCAGATTAGCAGCACATTCTGTTTAGTGTGCAAAGTTGCAGATTACAGCACATTCTGTTTAGTGTGAAAAGTTTAAAAAATAAACGTCACATATTCCGTTCACTGTGCTTAGCCGCATATTAGCAGCACATATTCCGTGTAATATGAAGAAGGCGGGTAAAAAGGGACGGGGAAGTGGACGTGATCCTGATAGTTCAGGGCGCGGGTCAGGACGCGTAGAAACTGTGCCTGGTGCCAGAGCACAAGAAAGAAAGACATCCACCATACCTAGCTTCATGTCTCAGTTTACAGGGCGTCGCAGGACATCACTCTCGAGGTCAGACCACTGCGAACAGGTGGTCGGTTGGATTTCAGCTGATACTGCTTCCAGTCGGTTAAGCACCACCCTGTCTTCCACCAAGTCCACTCTCACTAGCCAAGAGTCTGGTCAACACAATCCTCACCCTGATCATCCTTCCTCCCACCATAGAGGGTCTGGCCAAAGAAGTGATCACACACTGGGATATAGTGAGGAGCTTGTCTCATCACCAATCGTTCATTTGAACCTCTCTCCAAGCACGCTTGCAGAGGAACATGAGATCTTGTGCCCTGATTCACAACCTCTAGAGGGTACCCAATCACAAGAAGATGACAGAGGGGAACGGCATTTAAGGTCAAAGGAAGTGGATGATAATGATGATGAGACACAGTTGCCATCAAATCAACCACTATTACTGTCTCAAGACCTTGATGAGGAGGATGATACACAGTTGTCAATGACTGAGTATGTGGTGGGATCAAGAAATGAGGAGGATGATCAGAGTGAGGAAGTGGAGGAGGACTTGGTGGACGATGAGGTGACTGACCCCACCTGGGAAGGTGGAGAGCCGAGCGATGACAGCAGTCCTGAGGGTGAGCCATCTGCAGCACCGCAACAGGCTGGAAGAGGCAGTGGTGTGGCTAAAGTAAGAAGGCGGACCGCACCAAACCGGCCCGCAAATGTTCCACGGAGCACCCCCTTGCGTAAATCTCCCTTGCCAAGGGCTAGGTGTTCCGCGGTATGGCGTTTTTTTAAGGAAAGTGCGGACCTGCATACCTCCCTCTGACACATGGACAAGTGCTTGTGGCCAGGGACGCTATATTTCCCTGACGGCACACTGGGTGAATGTCGTGGAGGCTGGGAGCGACTCGGACCCTGGGATGGCACAGGTGCTACCCACGCCGAGGATTGCGGGCCCTACCTCCATCAGGGTTTCCGCCAGCACCTACGTTATTGGCTCCTCCTCCTCCTCCTCCGTTTCCACCTCCGAATTCTCTGCGCGCAGCGCCACTCACCCATCAGCCGGTAGCTGGAAGCAGTGTAGCACTGCAGTGGGGAAGCGTCAACAGGCCGTGCTGAAGCTGATCTGCCTTGGGGACAAACAGCACACGGCCTCAGAGCTGTTGCAGGGGATTAGTCACCAGACCGAGCAGTGGCTCTCGCCACTCAACCTGCAACCAGCCATGGTTGTGTGTGATAATGGGCGTAACTTGGTGGCGGCTTTGGAGCTCGGTGTCACGGTTTATATGACTCTCAGACACAAGTTTTAGGTAAAAAAAAATCAATTTTATTGAAATAATAAATGATAACTTAGGATGGCAATAACATACATAATATATATATACAGAATATAGCACAGACAGAAGGCAGACTCTACCGGTCCTGTCAATATACCGGACAGGACAGTCTTTAGGCTCTACCGGCCTTGCCAATACCGGGTAAGGCAACCTGCAGATGGAATAGCATAACGGTTTACCGGCCTTACCAAATTACCGGGCAAGGCAGCCTCAATAGATACACAATGTAGGCTCTACCGGCCCTGCCAATACCGGGTAAGGCAACCTCAGATGGAATGTGGCAAAAGGTTCTACCGGCCTTACCAATACCGGGCAGGGCAGCCCAGAGATAATAGCAGCAGTCAGATGGAACTGGCAAATTAGCAGAATCCTTAAGCAGCAAGGCTTTGGAGCAAACCAGCGTCCGCACGCTGGGACCAACACTGAATAGTATAGCCGTTAGGCTTAGCGAGCAAACCAGTGACCGCACACTGGAGTAACAAACGAGTAGTATAGCCGCAAGGCTTAGGAGCAAACCAGCGTCCGCACGCTGGGACCAACACAGATTTGTATAGCTGAAAGGCTTTGGAGCAAACCAGTGACCGCACACTGGTGTAACAAGTGAGTTTGTATAGCCGCAAGGCTAGGAGCAAACCAGCGTCCGCACGCTGGGACCAACACAGATTTGTATAGCTGAAAGGCTTTGGAGCAAACCAGTGACTGCACACTGGTGTAACAAGTGAGTTTGTATAGCCGCAAGGCTTAGGAGCAAACCAGCGTCCGCACGCTGGGACCAACACAGATTTGTATAGCTGATAGGCTTTGGAGCAAACCAGTGACCGCACACTGGTGTAACAGGCGAGTTTGTATAGCCGCAAGGCTTAGGAGCAAACCAGCGTCCGCACGCTGGGACCAACACAGATTTGTATAGCTGATAGGCTTTGGAGCAAACCAGTGACCGCACACTGGTGTAACAAGCGAGTTTGTATAGCCGCAAGGCTTGGGAGCAAACCAGCGTCCGCACGCTGGGACCAACACGGAATTGTAGCAATGTCACCAACGCGACCAGGCAGAAGGTCGCCAGGATACTGAAGACAGGTGATGAGATGACAGGAACCAGCAACGATCAGTCAGGTCAGAAAACAGCAGAGAAGTTCAGCAGGAACTGCAACACCAGAGACTAGGCCGGAACCAGGACTGGAAGTACTTCAGCATGCAGGAAACACTGGAACAGTAGAGATCAGGAACTCAGGAACACATGAGATCAGGAACTCAGGAACACTGGAACAGAGGCCCAGCTATCACTAGCATAGTGATAGCAAGAAGGTCAGAAACAACACGAAAGGGCAGTCAAAGGGTGCCCAATCCAGGTTTAAATAGTCAATAAGAGGCGGGCTATCTGCAGACAGCCAATAGAAGCCCCCTACTGGTGACAGACAAGTAACTGCAGCAAATCACGGGCACCGTGATAGTACCCCCCTTTCAAAGACCCCCTCTCCTAGAATAGGGTTTAGGTTTCTGCGGGTAATTGGCATGAAAGGCCCTAGTTAACCTAGGTGCATGAAGGTCCGTACTATCCACCCATGACCGATCCTCAGGACCATACCCTTTCCAATGTACCAGGTACTGTACCCTTCCTCTAAGCCTACGGGAATCAATAATGCTCTGAACCTCGTACTCCTCCTGGCCCTCGACCTCAACAGGTCCTGGCACCACAGGTGTGGTAGTATAGCGATTGCAAACCAGAGGCTTAAGAAGGGACACATGGAACACATTATGGATACGCATGGATGCAGGTAGGTCTAGTGCATAGGAGACAGGGTTAATTTTGCGAATAACTCTGTATGGACCAATAAACCGAGGAGCCAACTTATTAGACGGAACCTGCAGCTTGAGATTTCTGGAGGAAAGCCATACTCTATCCCCAACCTGAAAGGAAACCGCTGGAAGCCTTCTGCAATTAGCATGGCGCTGATGACGCTGAAATGACTGACCAAGTGCCCTCTGAACTTGTGCCCATGTGGAACGGAGTTGCTCGATATGCTCATCCAGAGCTGGAATCTGTTGCGTCTGAAATGAGTCTGGAAGCAAACAGGGCTGGAACCCATAATTAATCAGAAACGGAGAGCTCCCAGATGAAGAATTGACCGCACAGTTCCTGGCGAACTCTGCCCAAGGCAACAAGTCGGACCAATTATCATGATGGTCAGTAACGAAACAACGGAGAAATTGTTCCAAGCCCTGATTAGCTCGTTCAGCGGCTCCATTGGTCTGGGGATGGTAGGCAGAGGAGAAGGACAGCTGTATGCCCATCTGTTGGCAAAATGCCCTCCAAAATCTAGACACAAACTGGCTCCCCCTGTCAGACACCAGTACCCTAGGCACTCCATGCAACCGGAATACTTCTCTGGCGAACACCATTGCCAATTCCTTCGCTGAAGGAAGACCACGGAGGGGCACGAAATGAGCCATTTTAGAAAACCTGTCCACCACCATGAATATAAAGGAGTACCCCTTCGACATAGGCAACTCTCCCATAAAATCAATGGAAACATGAGACCAGGGGCGTTCGCCATTAGGCACCGGTTGAAGCAAGCCCACAGGGAGATGTCTCGGGGTCTTAGCGCGGGCGCAGGTGGCACAGGCATTTGTAAATTCGGCACAATCGTTTCTCATGGAAGGCCACCAAAATAACTGAGAAAGGGACCATAACAATTGGTCTCTACCAATATGTCCCGCAGCCTTAGAGGAATGGTAGGTTTCGAGCAGCCTAGTACGAAATGATTCAGCGACAAAACATTTGCCCACTGGGGTTTCATGGGGAGCGGACCCCTGAGAGGCCAGGATCTCCTCCCCTAGAGGAGAAGTGATACTCGTGCGTATAGTAGCCAGTATTCTATCAGGTTGGATGATAGGAGCTGGTGCTTCCACTCTGTCACTGTCGGCCTCAAATTGTCTTGACAGTGCATCAGCCCTGATATTTTTTGACCCTGGCAAATATGATACAATGAAATTAAATCGAGACAGGAACAGTGCCCACCTGGCCTGACGAGAGGACAATCTCTTGGCCTCCGAGAGATAGGTCAGATTCTTATGATCTGTTAGGATTAAGACAGGATTCTTAGTACCTTCAAGCAAATGACGCCATTCCTTAAGAGCAAGGATAATGGCCAATAATTCTCTGTCACCTATCTCATAGTGGCTTTGAGTGACAGTCAACTTTTTAGAGAAAAACCCACAAGGTCTGAGAGTTCCACCTTTCTCGTGTCGCTGCGAAAGTACTGCCCCGACCCCAATATCTGAGGCATCAACCTCTAACGTAAATGGAAGTAAAGGATTGGGGTGGGATAACACAGGAGCCGCAGCAAATGCCAGCTTCAAATTCTCAAAGGCTTTCTCAGCAGATACCGGCCAACAAGAAGGATTAGCACCCTTGTGCGTAAGATCGGACAGAGGTTTGACAATGGAAGAAAAGTTCTTAATAAACCTCCTATAATAATTAGCGAAACCCAGGAAACGCTGTATGGCTTTAAGACCCTTGGGTTTTGGCCATTGTAGGACAGCTGACAACTTTTCTTTGTCCATGGCAATGCCATCACTGCCAATTATGAACCCCAAGAATGGCACACTGGTTCTATGAAACTCACATTTTTCCATTTTACAAAATAATTTGTTCTCACGGAGTCGTAGCAATACTGCGGATACATCTTTGATGTGCTGTGCCATGTTTTGGGAGTAAATCAGTATATCGTCGAGGTACACCACAACACATGTCTGTAACATATCTCTCAGAACATCATTTATCAGTTCCTGGAAAACTGCGGGTGCATTACACAGCCCAAAAGGCATTACTAGATACTCGTAGTGCCCAGCTCGAGTATTAAAGGCAGTTTTCCACTCATCACCTGCTCGAATGCGAACCAGATTGTAAGCGGCCCGTAGGTCCAACTTGGTAAATATCGAAGCGCCCTTAAGCCTGTCAAAAAGCTCGGTGATGAGTGGTATTGGGTATGCGTTTTTAGCCATTAGTTTATTCAAGCCCCGGTAGTCAATGCATGGTCTTAATTCGCCATTTTTCTTTTTTACAAAAAAGAACCCAGCCCCAGCTGGAGAGGTAGATTTACGTATGATCCCTCTAGCAAGGGCATCAGAAATGTAATCCTCCATAGCCTTATTTTCATCACAAGATAATGGATAAGTGCGTCCTTTCGGAGGTACTGCACCAGGCTGCAATTCAATGCAACAATCATAAGGTCTATGCTGGGGTAGCATACTAGCCTCTCCTTTGCTAAAAACATCGCCAAACTGTTGGTACACATCCGGCATAGCAGAGGAGGTGCACATGACCTTAATAGGCTGGATGACGCACTTGTCCATACAAAACTGGGACCAAGCAGCAATTTCACACTTTTTCCAATCGAATTGTGGGTTATGTAACTGTAACCACGGAAATCCCAATATCACCGCATGGTGCGGGGAATTAATCAGTTGAAACTGCTGCTCTTCTCTGTGAAGTGCCCCAATAGTCATAGACAATGGCATAGTTTCAAATATAACCTGAGGCGGTTCTAAGGGTCTACCATCAATCGCTTCAATAGTCAAGGGGTTTTCTCTTTCAATGCGTGGAACTCCGTGCAATTCAGCAAAGGTATTATCCATAAAATACCCTGCTGCACCGGAGTCAACCAAGGCCAAAACCTCCACAGAGCGTTGTGCCCAAGACAATACCACCTGTATGGTGGGTTTCATTATGCCCGACACTGGGGACGATTGTACACCACCTAGGGCCTGTCCCCCAAGATACCCTAGGTGTGTGCGTTTCCCGGACGTACCGGACAGGAATTTAGCAAGTGCCCTTTTTTACCGCAGTATAAACATAACCCTTGTTTTTTGCGATATAGTCTCTCTGCCTTGGATAGTCTAGTGAAGCCTATTTCCATAGGTTCACTTGTTTCCCGTACTGGTTCACTAGACTTCAATGCCAAGGGAGGGATGGGTGGGCAAAACATGCTACTAGGCTCATTATTTTTTGACCGTAACTTACGATCTCTGGCAATTGATCTCTCACGTATTCTGGAGTCAATTATCATAACATACTCAATGTAATCATCTAGATCAATAGGTAGATCTTTAGCAGCGATTTCGTCTTTAATGTGGTCATTCAGGCCTTGAGAGAAGGCTGCCAATAATGCCTCGTTATTCCAACCTACCTCTGCTGCCAATGTGCGGAATTCGATGGCATAGTCGCCCACTGTACGCCTGCCCTGTTGTATCTCCATAAGGCGTTTGGCAGCAGAGGTGGTTCTACCAGGAGGCTCAAACACTCTTCGAAAGGAACGCACAAATTCACTAAAGTTCTTAGTACAAGGTTTAGCATTCTCCCACAAGGGGTTAGCCCAGGCCAATGCTCTGCCAGTGAGCAGTGATATCGTGAACCCCACTTTACTACGATCATTGGGAAATGCGTGTGCCGTCAATTCCATAAAGATTTCGAGTTGATTGATGAACCCTCTGCAGAGACTAGGGTCACCATCATATCTTAGCGGCAAGGGTGCAGAAGCCGTTAACCCTTTAGCAGTACCCCCTAGGGGTCTGGTATCACTTTCCGGTGTCTGACTTGGCGAGACCACCGGGCTAGAGCTAGATTGGTCAGCAGGTACCGTGCGTTCAAGGATCGTTTGAATTGCAACTGCCAACTGATCCAAACGTTGCTCGAGCACATCCATCCTCCAATGGATATTCTGTGCGTTACCTTGACCCTTGCTGTCTGAGGTCATGGCCCTTTCGTACTGTCACGGTTTATTTGACTCTCAGACACAAGTTTTAGGTAAAAAAAAATCAATTTTATTGAAATAATAAATGATAACTTAGGATGGCAATAACATACATAATATATATATACAGAATATAGCACAGACAGAAGGCAGACTCTACCGGTCCTGTCAATATACCGGACAGGACAGTCTTTAGGCTCTACCGGCCTTGCCAATACCGGGTAAGGCAACCTGCAGATGGAATAGCATAACGGTTTACCGGCCTTACCAAATTACCGGGCAAGGCAGCCTCAATAGATACACAATGTAGGCTCTACCGGCCCTGCCAATACCGGGTAAGGCAACCTCAGATGGAATGTGGCAAAAGGTTCTACCGGCCTTACCAATACCGGGCAGGGCAGCCCAGAGATAATAGCAGCAGTCAGATGGAACTGGCAAATTAGCAGAATCCTTAAGCAGCAAGGCTTTGGAGCAAACCAGCGTCCGCACGCTGGGACCAACACTGAATAGTATAGCCGTTAGGCTTAGCGAGCAAACCAGTGACCGCACACTGGAGTAACAAACGAGTAGTATAGCCGCAAGGCTTAGGAGCAAACCAGCGTCCGCACGCTGGGACCAACACAGATTTGTATAGCTGAAAGGCTTTGGAGCAAACCAGTGACCGCACACTGGTGTAACAAGTGAGTTTGTATAGCCGCAAGGCTAGGAGCAAACCAGCGTCCGCACGCTGGGACCAACACAGATTTGTATAGCTGAAAGGCTTTGGAGCAAACCAGTGACTGCACACTGGTGTAACAAGTGAGTTTGTATAGCCGCAAGGCTTAGGAGCAAACCAGCGTCCGCACGCTGGGACCAACACAGATTTGTATAGCTGATAGGCTTTGGAGCAAACCAGTGACCGCACACTGGTGTAACAGGCGAGTTTGTATAGCCGCAAGGCTTAGGAGCAAACCAGCGTCCGCACGCTGGGACCAACACAGATTTGTATAGCTGATAGGCTTTGGAGCAAACCAGTGACCGCACACTGGTGTAACAAGCGAGTTTGTATAGCCGCAAGGCTTGGGAGCAAACCAGCGTCCGCACGCTGGGACCAACACGGAATTGTAGCAATGTCACCAACGCGACCAGGCAGAAGGTCGCCAGGATACTGAAGACAGGTGATGAGATGACAGGAACCAGCAACGATCAGTCAGGTCAGAAAACAGCAGAGAAGTTCAGCAGGAACTGCAACACCAGAGACTAGGCCGGAACCAGGACTGGAAGTACTTCAGCATGCAGGAAACACTGGAACAGTAGAGATCAGGAACTCAGGAACACATGAGATCAGGAACTCAGGAACACTGGAACAGAGGCCCAGCTATCACTAGCATAGTGATAGCAAGAAGGTCAGAAACAACACGAAAGGGCAGTCAAAGGGTGCCCAATCCAGGTTTAAATAGTCAATAAGAGGCGGGCTATCTGCAGACAGCCAATAGAAGCCCCCTACTGGTGACAGACAAGTAACTGCAGCAAATCACGGGCACCGTGATACTCGGCAAGCTCACACACGTACCATGCCTAGCGCATGTATTTAATTTAGTGGTTCAGCGATTTCTAAAAACCTACCCCAATTTGCATGATCTCTTGACCAAGGTGCGCCGCGTGTGTGCACATTTCCGTAAGTCATCTACAGATTCAGCCGGCCTGTTGAAGCTGCAGCAGCGCTTACAATTGCCAGCTCACCGGCTGCTGTGTGACGTGAGCACGCGCTGGAACTCCACCTTCCACATGTTGGCCCGGCTTTGTGAGCAGCAGAGGGCAGTAGTGGAGTACCAGCTGTTACACGTCGCCTCTCCGTTCAACTTCCTCTAATCAGAAGTGAGGAGTGGGAATGGATGTCAGACCTCTGTGAGGTTTTACGCAATTTTGAGGAATCGACACAGATGGTGAGCGGCGATAACGCTATTATCAGTGTAACCATCCCACTTCTGTGTCTACTGAAACTCTCGCTGCTCACAATTAAAACCGACGCTTTGCATGTGGAAGAGGTGGAAATGGGGGAGGAAGAGCTTACACAAGGTGATAGCCAGAGCACCCTCACTTCGTCTTCTCAGCGACAATTGGAGGAGGCGGAGGAGGAGGAGGAGGAAGACACGGTTGCCTCCGCTACAGAGGGTAGCCATGGAACTTTAGTTCCATCTCTTCAGCGTGGGTGGGCAGAAGAGGAGGAAGAGGATGAGGAAATTGAGAGTCATCCTCCTGGTGAGGACAGCGAAATCTTGCCTGTTGGTACTCTGGCACACATGGCTGACTTTATGTTAGGCTGCCTTTCCCGTGACCCACGCGTTATACGCATTTTAGACAACACGGATTACTGGGTGTTCACCCTTCTGGACCCCCGCTACAAAGAGAATTTCTCATCTCTCATTCCTCCGGTGGAGAGGACAAGCAAAATGGTGCAATACCAGAAGGTTCTTGTCGAAAAATTGCTCCAAAATTTTCCATCTGACAACGCTGGCGGCAGAGTACGTGCTACCTTGGCCAACCGAGAAGGGGAGAAAAGGGGAGCACACAGCAGTTCCGACAAAGGCAGGGCAACACTCTCCAAGGCGTGGGACACCTTCATGACACCCCGCCAGCACCCTCACCCTGATGCGCAGCCTAGTGTCACAAGGAGGGAAAAGTTTTGGAAGATGGTGAAGGAGTACGTAGCAGACCGTGTCAGCGTCCTCAATGATCCCTCTGTGGCTTACAACTACTGGGTGTCCAAGCTGGACACGTGGTATGAACTGGCACTCTACGCCTTGGAGGTGCTGGCCTGCCCTGCCGCCAGCGTTCTGTCTGAGCGGGTATTTAGTGCTGCTGGTGGCATCATAACAGATAAGCGTATCCGCCTTTCCACCGAAAATGCTGATAGGTTGACACTTATAAAAATGAACAAGGCCTGGATTTCCCCTGACTTCTCCACTCCACTGGAGGAAAGCCCCGGGGGAACATAAAGTCACTTTAGATATGTTATTTACAATAATGGGAATACTCTGTATTCCCATTCACCCCTTCCACCCAAAAAACGGGTATATGGTTGACTCTTAATCTTCTCATCCTCCTCCTCCTCTTCCATATACCCGGTGCTATAATTTTTATATAGGGCCAGCTCACCAGCGGGCCCTGTGATATAATTTTTATATAGGGCCAGCTCACCAGCGGGCCCTGTGATATAATTTTTATATAGCGCCAGCTCACCAGCGGGCCCTGTTTGACAATTTTTGTATAGGTCAGCTCACCAGCGGGCCTTCTTATATAATGTTTTATTGGGTCAGCTCTCTAGCGGGCCCTCTCATATAATGTTTTATAGCGTCAGCTCACCAGCGGGCCTTCTTATATAATGTTTTATTGGGTCAGCTCTCTAGCGGGCCCTCTCATATAGGGCTCGATTTAAAGGCAACCGTTAAACCAGCCGCTAAGTGAAAAAGGCACATCGCTCGCAAATAATACAGGAGTTACGGCAGATTCAATAACTACCCTACGAGAATAGCTATCGAGCGTAGGCACACAAAAAACACGTAACACAAAACCCGTTGTCGCTCATGTTAATGCACAACGGGCGGACAAATCACACGATAACTGACCTCCAAACAACATGTAACATAACGGCTGCCGTTGTCAAGCAACCATGATTGATGCCAAAACAAATTCAAACACACATCCAATCCCAAAGGCCCAATGTATCAAATAACTTCAAATACACCTATATATACCCAAAAATAACCGCCACACTGTCTGTTATCGAGTTCTTCAGAGCCAGATATCAGGACCCAGGAGCGGAGGATAGTCATTAGAGAGAGGGAGAGAGGCGCGTTCATTGGAGGTAGAGGAGTTTTGCAGTTTGGAGAGAGGAGAGAGGTGCACTATATATACACATATCACACTTTTGCACATATTACATACACACATACAAACACAAACACATACACATACATACACATAGTCCTTTTATTTCATAACACCTTACACATTTTACTTTTTATTTTGACAGTGTGAATCTGGGAGTGAAAGTGTGTGACAGAGAGTGACTGGATCGAGTGTGTCTGTGAGGGCCTGTGGGAGTGCCTGGGTGTGACTGGGTGAGTGATGGCAAGGAGAGGAGGACAGGAGAGAGGGATGGGGAGAGTAGTGGAGGAGGAAGAAGCTCAGGAGGGGATCCCTCAGCAGAGCAGGGGTGGGAGAGGGAGATCCGCAGGGCGGAGGGGGACCAGGCCCACAAGAGCAGGAACACGCAGGACAGGGACAGAACCTGCAGTGGGACGAGGGGTAGTTCCTGGGGAGCACCCCACACAGGCAGGGTCAGACCAGGCAGGGCACTCAGGCTCTGAATCCTCCCATGCCGGAGCTGATGAGGGCAGGATCAGGGATCCCAGATATAGTGAGGAAGAGAACACGGCTCTTGTGGAAGCTGTCCTGGAGAGGCAGAGTGTTCTCCACCCGACGGCAAAGGTCCCTGGCCTGGCAGCGCGGAGGAAGGCAGCCTGGAATCAGATCTGCAGCCGGGTGAACACGGTGGCAACATGCAGACGGGACGTGGAGTCTGTGAAGAAGAGATGGGGCGACTGCCGGAAGGTGGTCAAGAACAAGATGTCTGACATGGCCAAGCAAGCCCGAGGCACCGGAGGTGGCCCATCTGTGCCCATCACATTCTGCGGCTGGGAGGAGATGGTGCGGCAGAACATGTCCCCGACCATGATCGAGGGGGTCATGGGAGGAACTGACACTGGGGATGAGAGGAGCCTCCACACTACCGGTAAGTGCGACACCACAGAACAACACACTACAGCAACCAACACCAGCTGCACACACACTCACACCTCAACACATGGCCAATCCATCACTCAGCCATACAACTGCACCAACACAGCACCATGAGGGTTAAAAAAAGGACACAACACCTGGACAAATGGCAACGTCCAACTTGGGACAAACCTGTCAAAGTCCTACTTCAACCCTCCTGTCGCTGTGCTCATTACACACAATACACAAACCTTCATTTTCAAATTGTCGACTGTCATAGATCATCACTGTTCACACACAATGTCACCCATGTCCCCACCCCCACCCTAACCCCTTGAGTGCTAGAGGGATCATCAATGCATCGATCAACAATGCATTGGCAACCCCTCTGGGACTCAAGGGGTTAACCTGACAACAAACAAGTCAATAGGACAACGATCACATGCCACACAGGGGACTTTCACTAAGCGGTGACAAACAGATGGTGGACACAAAGTAACCCTCACACACCCTCACTTCACCAGTACCAGTGTTAGTCCATGGAGAATATGCCAAAACAAGAATCAAGTTCATAGGGTCCCATTGTACAGACTCCATGGAAAACACTGGAAATGGGGAAAGGAGATCACTGGAGAAGTCACCATCATGTTCATTTCATCAGTTCAACATCACCGCTTACTGAATCACAAAAGGGGGCATCAGATCACACATCACAGTGTCACACAGAATAAATGCTCGTAGGTGCAACACACAGGCCGAAAACTATTTTACAGAATTCAAGCTGGAAAAAGTAGGCATTGGTGTTGTGGCTGCAATCATTTACTCTGACTTGAAATGACATATCCCATATCTGATTCCCACATGGATCCACAGGGGTGCTGATGCCATGGATCGATGGTACACCAGCATCGCTATGCAGGATACATATGGGAAACAAATAGCAAACATTGTACCTTGGTCACCAACAGGCCATGACTGATGGATATCTAGGACTGAGTACGGTTGCCTCACACAGAAGGATGGATGGGCTCATACACAGACAAAAAAACAGGCCTCAATCAAAGATATCCCTCACTACTGGCTGGATTGTTGCCCTTAGGATTCAAATGTTACTAAATATGTTCCAACATGATGTGAACACAGAGATCACTTCACTGGATGTGATTGCCTTACTGGCCAGATATGTGCACCCATCACATATCAACCTACATTGCTACCATCCAAATACACATACATAGTATATCACACCCTACGTAGATGGGATATACGAGGTATGTTCATATCCATCATATCAATACAATGTCTTGTTGGATGGGTGCACATATATAGCCAGTAAGGCAATCACACCTAATGAAATGCTCTCTGGCATCACATCTTGGAAGGATATTACTCCATCCATATGAAGGGTACATATCCACATACATATATCACCATTTCTACTTGTGTGTCACTGTAATGGGATAGCAATGGGTAATGTCATCATGATGTCATATCATTGCCATCGTTAACAGATGTGTCTTGATCTAAGTCCCATCCCTCCAACACTCATGGTTATACAGATATTGCTCCATGTGACAGGTGAAGATATCCATCATTTGACCACACGGAGGCTCTTCAGCAGAGCCAAAGTCACAACATATAGAGAGAAATACCTCTTTGGAATGGTCCACAGAGTGTGCTTGTAAATCATGCACACCCTGTACACCATTCCAATTAAGTATTGTTCTCTAAATGGGTTGATTTTGTCTCTGCTGAAAATCCCTCGTGTGGACAAATGACTGAAATCTACATCCGTCACATAGAGCATTATCTGAACAACCATGAGGGTAGGAGGGATAGGACTAACAGAGAACAACATCTGTTCCCACAATGTCTACAATCTGACATCAAGGTGGACTTAACCTTTGCCACCCCCCTGGAGGGATAGCCATCCCTACAAGTTGTGAAGACAAATATATGTTGTTGGATCCCCCCCCCCCGAGTTAAACAATGGTATTCGTACTGCTGAAAGGTGTGTTGATGCAAAAGGTATCACAGCTCAGACATGGATATGTCAGGGGCAATATCCCAGTGGCCTGATATTGTACAGTGGTGCTGTTACTACACAATCACATGGACAGCTCTGGTACAGGGACCAGATATCTACATGGGAGGGTGTAGCAACAGCCCCACTGTACTATTTCTGGACACTGTGATATTGCACCTCAAAATGAAACCTTCACCCGTAATAACTCAAACAACACCTTTCAGCAGTGGGAGTACCCTTGTTTACCCAGGGGGATTAACACAAACACATATATTTTTCTTCCCCACATATCAAAGTAGAATTGTCTCCACAAACATATGGCTAAGGTCACTAATCACAACATCTTCTTCCTCCACACAGCTTACGGCCGTCAAGCCCAGCAGGAGACAGTGGAGGAGGCTATGTCACCCCCCAGTGAGGAGGACACAGAGGAGGGGACCAGCCGGTGGTCACCTTACCCACCATCACCATCCCCTCCAACACAGGCTGCATCACCACCTACTGCACCACCCCAGGCTGCACCACCCCTTCCAGCTGCACCACCACAGGCTGCACCACCCCTTCCAGCTGCACCACCACAGGCTGCACCACCCCTTCCAGCTGCACCACCACAGGCTGCACCACCCTTTCCAGCTGCACCACCCCAGTACAGTGGCTGGATGCCACAGGAGGAGAGGTGGACACATCCATCCACCTCCACCAGCTACTACCAACCATCAGCAGCACCACCACCGCCAGGGAGGCAATGGCTGCCAGGGACAGTGGCCAACACCCAATATGGGCCATATGCCTCCCAGATCAACCCACCCTCCTGGATGGCTCCACAGCATGCCCCAAGGTATGATCCGAGGTGGGGTCCCACCACCTATCAGTGGCCACCATATGACCCTTGGCCACTGGACTACACACACCTGGGCCTGATTGGTGAGCCCCAGCGCCCCCTACCCAGGGACATATTCACACCTCCACCAGCACACACATCTCTGGGCAGCTCTGCATCACTTGATATGGTGGGCATATGCCCATCATCTGCACCAGCCACTCCAACAGCAGCCACAGCACCCTCAGCAGCAGCAGAGGATACAGCACCTCCAGCAGCAGAGGAAACAGCACCTCCAGCAGAGGAGGAAACAGCACCTCCAGCAGAGGAGGAAACAGCACCTCCAGCAGAGGAGGAAACAGCACCCTCAGCAGCAGAGGAAGAAACAGCACCCTCAGCAGCAGAGGAAGAAACAGCACCCTCAGCAGCAGAGGAAGAAACAGCAGCACCAGGGACACCGGGCACATCCACCTCCAGCACCGCACGCCTCACATGGATGGAGGCGGAGTGTATGGCCCTTCAGAGGAGACTACTCCGGTCGAGCAGGAGTACTGACAGCAATATCACCAGGAGCAGGAGGCAATCCAGGAGGAACATTGTCCAATTGGAGAGCAGGATCCAAGGTTTGGAGTCGGAGGTGTCCAGGGGGAATACACTACTCCAGCAGCTCAGGACTGGTGTGATGGACATGTTAACACAGGTCCTTGTGGAGCTGAGGGAGATAAACCGCAGGGAGAACCTGAGGATGGAGAGGGAGAACTTGCGTTCCACTGAGGGGTCTACTGCAACCACCACCCCCTCTAGTGTTACCCCTGAAGCAACACCTAGGGGGCAGAGGGTTACCAGGAGATCCACAAGGGCATCCACCTCTGGCACCCAGGCTAAGGCCCCCCACCCAAAGAAGAAAAAATGAAAGGCCCAACCTGTTAAGTTTCCCCTCAATAAAGAAAACATTTTTTTTTTAATTCCAGTCTGATCTGTTGTGTCTTCAGTTATGGATTGGGTGGCAGGGTTGTCTCCAATGCATTGCCATACAATGCAGTGAACACAACCTCTGCCTATGTGAAATGTTAGTGGGATGCTACAACATGGGTTCACACACACACCGTTGTACAAATTCAACTTGTAATACATCCCTGGAGCCATATTACACCACTGTGTTATATGGCGGTGTTGTGTGTTGAATTTGAACAACAAAACATACCCCTTAGCACAACAAATTGTACAACACTGAACATTTGTCTACATCATGTGCTGTGTTTAACCCTTTGAGTGCCAGAGTGGTAGACAACGCATTGTCAAGAAATGCGTTGGGGACCACTCTTGCACTCAGTGGGTTAATGGGATAACCAGACAAACAGCTCTGTGATTCAGCAGGGACATTATAAGCAGGATAGATAAATGGGACATGTATCCATGTTCTCTTGGATTCACACACTCATTGTGCAACTGACTTACTGGAGAAGCCAATGTTTTTAACCTAGGATTTCAACGTGTAGCACACACATTGATATCCTGGTCTGAGCATTGGGGTCTCCTGTAAGTTGAGTTGCTGTTTCCCTAAGGGTGTAACAGACTTCACCAGTGATAACACATGTCCACTTAGTCTGGTTGTTCGTTAGCCCATGTACTGAGATATGTCAAAGTGGAGCAAAATCTCCGAACATGGATTATACTGAGCAATACAGATACTGTGGACAGGTATTCACTGTGGAAGTATGTCCCCTGTATCACCTCTTCATCACTCCCACAACACATTGGTGCATCACTGCCACCATCATCTGTTTGCATGGATACATCACAGAGTCCAGTCAAAGGCAAACAAGTGGTGGACTCCTGTGATGTGGGTGTTGCCTTTCCATGTATGGGGCATACTCTACCCTGGGTGTGGTAACACATTGACATATGTGTTCTCAAATATATCCTCCTACAGACACAGATAGAATGGTGATGGTTCATCTTTATTGTGTCTCAAAGTACATTAGAATGTACATGTGTTTTCTGTGTGTATTGCCTATATGCATTGAACACCTGTATGAGAACACTAAATGTACTTTGAAACTAAATTGTAATACTTCAGTAACACTGCTGCCCTGCTCATGTGTTGTCCATGAGGTTTGACAACTCTGTAGCTGAGCATCCTGACTGTACAGGTTAAAACACTCAAGAATTAGTGTTTTCTGTGTCTCTATGAGAATGTTCCAGTAGAGGTTTGTGTGAACCTCAGGTCAAACTTTGCATCACCAACAACATCACCATAAACAGCAAGGGGTGATCTTCATGAAGGTGTTGTCAAGACATCAATCCAGTCACATGGAAGATCTTCAGTTCAAGGATGGATCATGTTACAGATGCCTGCGGGACAAGAGGACAGGATTTGGAGCAGTAGACCTGAACTGATCATCAAGCAACAACAATTTAGTCTTTTTCATCTACTCAGTTTTCACAGTTACAGGTGAGTGCACAAACCATTGCTTGACAATGTGTTGTGTACTCATCTGTAACCAATTCTGTGGGGAACTAAGGACATGTGCATCAGTCCTAGGGATATGTGCCCCTGACATGTATACACACATTAACAAGTGTTCTGAGAGCTCCATGGAAGTAATGACATTGTGCTGCCACTGTGAAAGTGACAGTGGCAGCCCAATGTCATTTGTTCCATGGAACTGTTAGGACACATTTGTTGATGTGTGTATTCATGTCAGGGGCACATACGTCTGCACACTCACAGGTCTGCATGGAGTCCGTGGTAATCTGATCTACGTCTCATGACCTCTACATTGTGTGCCCATACCACTGTACATCCACCCCTGTGCTGCTCTTCTCAGCTGTAGCACAGTACAGGTCCCATATTGAGTCTGATGTCCCTTCTCATGCAAATCATTAGATAATACTCTTTCACTACTGGGCTAGCATGGTTGTTCAGGCTCTAATCATGGCATATCCAGTTAGTTGCTGTCAATCAAGCCGTGTAAGGTGATGAACCTGGGTAATATGTTGTACCTTGTTTCTCCTGGGGGTGTGCGTGATATCCTTGGGGTCTGTATGTCAACGTGGAGAGTGGAATGGAGGATGGTTGTTGAGTCCACACACACAATTTTCCACGTCCACTGCCAGTGCAGTGCTGTGTCACTGTTCCTGTGGGGTGAGACAGAACAAAATGTGCAGTGTGGTTAGTGTCACAGGACTGCTGGGGGACTTGCATGGATTGTTTGCATGCCTGTGTTATACTCACAGGTGAAGTATTCCGTGATGAGCCTGTCTCTGATCTGTGCCCCTCTCATGGTCTCCTCCACATGCCCGATGTCCATGGCCACTTCCTGTATGGGGGGGTCCGGGATGTGCTCCAGCAACCTGGTGTCCACTGCGATATTGTGCAGTATTGCGCACGCCACAATGATGTCACACACCTTAGCCGGTGCATACTGCAGTGCTCCCCCAGAGTGGTCCAGACATCGGAATCTTGACTTGAGGAGCCCAAATGTCCGCTCAATAGCATTCCTGGTTCTGGCATGAGCCTGGTTGTAGCTTTCCTGGGCATGTGTTTGGGGATTGGCCAGAGGGGTCAGTAGCCAGGACTTGCATCCATAGCCAGCATCACCTGTGTAATGTGAGTGACATGGTGAAACAGGGAGCACATGTTGTGTGAATGATGTTTTGTGTGGTGGACGTAGTAGGTGTGGGTCAGGTGCATGCTGAGCTGAGTGGTGTGTACGCCTGTGTATGTGGTGTGATTTTGTTTTGTGAACTCACCCAGTAGCCATCCCCCTGTAAAGGTTCCATTCTCAAAATCTCTGTGGACTGAGGAGTTTTGTAGAATGTATGCATCATGTGTGCTGCCAGGATATTTTGCACAGACATTCATGATCCTCATGTTGCTGTCACACACCATCTGCACGTTGATGGAGTGGAAGTTCTTCCTGTTGATGAATATCTGTGCGTCACGTGCTGGGGCCTTAATCCGGACATGGGTGCAATCTATAGCACCCATGACCCTGGGCATGCCTCCCTTTGCGTAAAAGGCCTGCTTGACGTGTATCCAGTCCATGTCGGTGGTGGGAAAATGTATATGGGTACTGGCCTTGCTTTTGAGGGCTGGCAGGACCTGGGCCAGCACTCTGGAGAATGTGGCCTGTGACATGCCAGATGCGTAACCCTCAGTGGACTGGAAGGCCCCGCTTGCCATGAAGTGTATGGCACAGAGTAGTTTCTGCAGGCCAGTTAGGGCATGGTTGTGGCTGTAGATGGGATCCACCTGCTCCTTGATGACCTCATACAAGGCAATGATGCTGTCAGGCCTCAACCTGTAGCGATCAATGACCTCGTCATCAGCCATTCCAAAGAGTGTGACCCTTGGGCGGTATACCCTGGGCCTTGGTGGTCGTCTATACATCCTGTGCCCTCCAGGTGGGGATGGACTCCTGTGTGGCTGGTGAGCCAGAGCCTCCTCACTTGCAACAGGTGAAGGCTGTTGATGAGGCGTGCTTGGGGTTTGCTGATGTTCCCTAGCTCTCTCCCTTGCACGCCTTCTACGCAGTCTTCGCAACAATATGTAACCCAACATACTGTTTGCTCTCTCTATCTGTCTCTATCTGTCTGTATCTATCTATCTGTCTCTCTCTCTCTCTCTCTCTCTCTCTGTCTATCTCTCTCTCTCCCTCCCTGAGTGGAAAACAAGCCACAAGTGAGTGTGTTGAGTTGTCCCTTTAAGTACTTGCTAGGGCGTTGTGTAGGTGTGGTGATGAGGTGAGTGCTGACCAATGGTGAGTTGTTTGTGTCCAGGTAAGTGTTTGCAGGTGTGTGTGTGTTATAAGATGTGGTGTGTTGTGCTTGTTCTGTGTGTGCCATTTGCGGGCGTGCAGTTGTGGGGTGCAGGTCGCGTGTTGATGTTGCCCAGGTGAGCTTGTATTTGCAGGGTCCGCTTTGTGTGATGACCCCCATTGTTCCGTGCCATGTTGTGTTGTTGTTTTTTTGTGTGTCATTGTTCCTGTAGTGTTGGTTGTTGTTGTGTGTGTAGTGATTTGTGTTGTGTGTGCATGTTTTTGTGTTGTTTTGGCATTGCACGGGTTAATTTTCCCATTTACATGGTTGTGCGGTAAGCCTTTTGTGTCTTTTCCTCTGTAACGGGTGTTTAGTTTTGGCCGTTAAGTGTCTAACGTGTGTGAGAAGTGGGTCTTAACTTTTAGCCGTTAGGTGTGTCTTTTTTTCAGCCGTTATCAGTACCGCAAGCCTTTGAATAGCTCTGGGGTATGTTGTTCCATGTTGTTCCATGCGTCTGAATGCACGTAAGTGTATCGGTCGTAGGAATTGTGCAACTGCCGTTAGCTGTTGTTTAGACGGATCTTTGAATTGCAACATGACACTTAACGCACCCGTTAGTGATTTTTTTGGTTAACGGCTGCCTTTAAATCTAGCCCATAATGTTTTATAGCGTCAGCTCACTAGCGGGCCTTCGCATATAATGTTTAGGATGCTCAGCTCCGCAGCAGACCCTCACCCATAATGTTTTAGAGGGTCACCAGCAGGCCATTAATCCTAATTTTTCAAGGGTGTGTATGATGCCCTCCTTTATGTGTAATAAAGGGTGTATTGGAGTGACATTTCAGTCTAATTTTTGGCAGCCCTTTCACTTAGTGCATAGGCTTTATGAGTGTTGGACCACTACCTGAACTATTGTACCACAATGTGAATGAGGCCCTCCATTTTGTGATATACAGGTTGTATCGGAGTGCCTCAGGTCCTCCCATTGAATTAAATAGGGCTGGGGTGTTCGACAGAGCAGAAGGTAGTTCTTGGCTTCATCCACTAAGTCACTTCGTCACTTTTACTCAATGGATCAGACCCCACTGTTCCGACTATAAATTTTGGACTTAACAAGGGCAAACGGACATGTTGTAAAACCTGTGGTAGCTGCGGCCTCCGTTCCTGAATGCTGTACCTTACCCGGGCCATAACCACGTTGAACACCTGCTTTACTCTGCGCACGTTTCCCTCTTAATCATGGCCCCAGTTCCGAAAAATCGATGAAATTTTTTGCAGATTTTGCAAATGATATACAAGTAAATATACAGAAAATACTGTTTGGTAACAATTTTTCGCCTAAAATCGTTTTTATCTTCCTTTTTGTGTGTTTTACGGTCAGTCTGTAAAAATGGCGTACTACGGGCGAAACATCGTTCCCAGCAGCGACGTTGGAGTCCAAGATGCATCCAAACATCCTCCCTATGCTGTCCCTGAACCATTTCTGTGGTGTTTCCATCATTTTCTGCCCTTTTCCTATGGACCAGGCACCCTCCCCTCATCAGAGCAGGGGGTGCCTGGTGTAATGCTCGAGTCCTCCCATTGACTTCAATGGGGCTCGGGTGCTCGGCCGAGCACTCGAGCCTCCGGGGGCGCTCGGTCAGAGCACCCGAACACCCGAGCATTGGGGTGCTCGATCATCACTACTTATTATCCATTTTAGGACTAAAGTATAGTAATAGCAGCGTTTACACTCACAGAATTTTCAAAATGCCTTTACCTTAATGCCAATATAGTTGTCCTTCATATTCTATAGTAAAAAAGTATCCGCACATGATCATACCCGGTGAACGGGTATAATAAATACAAGCTATATGCGCATAACAGATTATATCCTTATAACATAAAAAAGACAAACAGAAAAAAGAAAAAGAGAAGAAAAACATACCCGTGGAGATGTTGAGCGGTGATGTGATATGTCAGGACCTCGCGCTATGTGACCTCCGAGTTTGCACCTCCCGCCGCAATCGAGGTTAACAGGGTCATTCACATTGGACAAGACGCGCGTGCCGACTTATACACCAATCTCCAATTGTTACATCGTTACACTTGCCAATCCCCAAGAATGTATTAAAGGGATAGTAATACTTCGTTTTAACTTTATTTTATTTTATTTTGTAGGCATTAAAAAAACATGAAGAATGATATGTCTTATCTCTCAAACCTTTATGGTTTAAGAAATATTCACAAGCAAAGTGTCCCCCTCCCGCCCCTTTTACTGATGTAACAATGCTCAGCCAGAGCAGAAGGGAGGTGCCCAGGTAGACTGCAGAGAGGGACAATCTTCAATTAAGATAAGGGAAAAAGCTGAAAAACTTGTCAAGGGGGGCAGGGCTTTCATTGTTCTCATAGGAAGAAGATTGTCCCCTGCTGTTATCAGTCTGGTCTATGGACTGGATTCCACATCTGAGAAGAGATGGCTTACACTAGGTAAAAGGGACAGGAGGGGAAACTTTGCTTGTGAATATCTCTCAAACCATAAAGGTTAGAGAGATAAGACTTATACCGTTCTTCATGTTTTTTTAATGCCTACAAAATAAAATAAAGTTAAAACGAAGTTTTACTATCCCTTTAATGTACAGGTCTCTGCAATGTGCCAGAGACCCATTCTATTTAAAATATGCGAGATCGGTAAGGGCTGTCCTAGATCCCTGTCTATACGGAGGGCTCTACATTGTACTCAAGTTACTTACTAGTCCTACACGGGCTCAACATCTCCACGGGTATGTTTCTCTTTCCTTTTTTTTCTTTGTCCTTTTTATGTTATCCTATATAATAATTAGCTAAATCGTGTGTAACGCCCGACATGCGCAGTAGACACTGCTGCGCGTACGAAACTCATGCGCAGTAGAGACTGCCCACGCCGCGGCTCCGAAGGAGCGTCCAGCTCTGTATCAGCAGTGGCGCGGGCTGTGTCTACTGCGCGTGACTGCCCCACGACCGGCTGCCAGAGGCACTGTGGCCCGTGTAACGGGCTGTTCAACTAGTAAGGATATAATCTGTTATGCGCCTATAAACTGTACAGCTTGTATTTATTATACCCGTTCACCATGAGATTCTAGTGCTTTACGAGGAACGTCTGGCCCGCTGTCAATTGGTTCGGTCATGGCGGGTTAATGACATCATCGGAGGCATGATGGATACTCTGGTCTGTTTGGGTATTTAACACATGGCCATTTACTGTTTTAGCTTCTTGAGAAAGGAAGGTCCTTAGATTGGACAGAAACGTTGACCATATTATTTGCCTTTTTTGATTGAATAAATTATTTTGGAAAGTCCCACGGGTGCTGCCCCATCCTTTCTTTATAGTGTATATATATATATATATATATATATATATAATTTTTTTTTTTTTTTTTTATTATTATTTTTTTTTTTTTCTTCCAAAGGTTGGCACTCACATCGTCCAATGTAACTTGCCTGGGTGCATGGCTGAAAAGCTATATTTGCATACAAAAGGCCCGCAATCACAGGTCTTATAACATAGACAATTTTATTAAGTCTGACGTTTTGGCCTGTTAGGGACCTTTCTCAAGAACATTATATATATATATATATATATATATATATATATATATATATATATATATATATATATATAGAGACCTGAATTGTTTGAGTCACTAGTCTTCATCTGCAAACTGAACCATTTAGCAGTGGACTACAAGAGAAATCAAAATGACGGAACATAATATAAACATATAACTATGTATTTTTCCATCTATCTATCTATCTATCTATCTATCTATCTATCTATCTATCTATCTCATATCTATCTATCTATCTATCTATCTATCTCATATCTATCTATCTATCTATCTATCTCATATCTATCTATCTATCTATCTATCTATCTATCTGTCTCATATCTATCTATCTATCCACATCTATCTATCTATCTATCTATCTATCTATCTATCTATCTATCTATCCTCTATCTATCTATCTATCTGTCTCATATCTATCTATCTATCTATCTATCTATCTATCTATCTATCTATCTATCTCATATCTATCTATCTATCCACATCTATCTATCTATCTATCTATCTATCTATCTATCTATCTATCTATCTATCTATCTATCTGTCTCATATCTACCTATCTATCCATATCTATTTATCTATCTATCTATCTATCTATCTATCTATCTATCTATCTATCTATCTATCTGTCTCATATCTATCTATCTATCCACATCTATCTATCTATCTATCTATCTATCTATCTATCTATCTATCTATCTATCTATCTGTCTCATATCTACCTATCTATCCATATCTATCTATCTATCTATCTATCTATCTATCTATCTATCTATCTATCTATCTATCTATCTATCTCATATCTATATCTATCTATCTATCTATCTATCTATCTATCTATCTATCTATCTATCTACCTATCTATCTATCCATATCTATCTATCTATCTATCTATCTATCTATCTATCTATCCTATATCTATCTATCTATCTATCTATCTATCTATCCTATATCTATCTATCTATCTATCTATGTATCTATCTATCTATCTATCCTATATCTATCTATCTATCTATCTATCTATCTATCTATCTATCTATCTATATCATATCTATCTATCTATCCTATATCTATCTATCTATCTATCTATCTATCTATCTATCTATCTATCTATATCATATCTATCTATCTATCTATCTATCTATCTATCTATCTATCCTATATCTATCAATCAATTAACATGAGGAAAACTAAGTCCTTCAGAGAACTGTTGTGCAGATCTGTGTCTAAGTCTTTTAAATAAACAGAGTCAAATCAGAGCCTTTTAATCCTCTGGACCTAGTTCCTGCAAACTGTACTTTTCCTGCTGCACTTTGGTTCCCTTGTGTTAACTCTTCGAAAACCTGAGACATCTCCAATCCATTTTAAAGCAATGTATTGGAGACGTCTCTAGCATCCAAGGGGTTACAGTGCACAATGGACAATGATTATATTAATCTTTTTCCCTCTTCTCTTATTAGAGCCTTGGAGAAAGTCATAACTAAAATGGATGAAGATGATAATGTGACATACAAATGTATATTTAAGGAAGATTTTGAATACATCCTCTTACCGGTGTCCTATGGAATTGTATTTTGTTTGGGTTTTGTGCTTAATGTTCTGGCCCTCTTCATCTTTATATTCAAGATCCGACCATGGAAGATAATCAATGTATTTATGTTCAACCTGGCGGTATCAGACCTGCTTTATGTCTTATCCTTGCCTCTCCTCATATATTATTATTCCAAGGAGAACCACTGGCCTTTCAGTGAGGCCTTGTGCAAAATTGTCCGCTTCTTGTTCTATACAAGCCTATACTGCAGTATTCTCTTCCTACTATGCATCAGTATATACCGTTACCTGGCAATATGCTACCCAATACAGAGTGCCACCCAATCTAGCTTCTGGGGCCACATTCGCTGTGCACAAATTGTTTCTGTCTGTATCTGGGTGATCATAATTGGTATGCAATCTCCAGTATTATACTTTGTAAGCACGGGTTTCATGAAGGATAAAATCATCTGTCATGATACTTCAGACATAGAACTATTTGACCGGTTTGTCCTGTACAGCACGGTGGACATGGTCTTGCTATTTTGTGTTCCCTTCACCATCATTCTTGTTTGTTATTGCTTAATAGTTAATGATCTCCTGAGGCCAACCAAAAGCACCTCTCACACATCAGACTCAAAGAAAAAGTCCATCAAAATGATCATCATTGTGCTGCTTGTCTTCATCATTTGCTTCTTGCCTTTCCATGTGACCCGCACCCTGTATTACTACCTTCGGAAGATGGATCTTGACTGCAGGACTTTAAATGCTATCAATGTGGCCTATAAAGTGACAAGACCTTTAACCAGTGCAAATAGTTTTATTGATCCGATTTTGTACTTTTTCGTCTGGAGGTTTAAGATACATGTTTGTATATAAAGAGACAGATGCAGATAAAATAACTAGTGTAATTATGTTGCAAACCAATTGCACATGACATATGAACTTCCATTGATTTAAATGTGTCTAGTTTTTACCCCTATGAATGTTCGAGAATTAGAGTAATTCGGAAGTAACCCAACTTCACCACAGGGGACAACTAAAAACGGCTAAAATACCAGTTAACCTCCTTTTTTATATTACAAATTCTGCAAGTGCATGGGATATAAAATCAGATTATCCACAGATATACAGAAAAAGTAAAAGTCACAGGTCTTCAGTATCACTTTGTGGTTTGAGTTCAGCAGCATCAACATTTCAGTGAAGTTGGAAAAATGGTCATCAGGACAAATAACTGATCCCCATACCCCCCTATCCTATATAATAATTCGATAAAACGTGTGTAACGACGCAGTCATGTGCAGTAGACACTGCTGCGCATGCTGCAGTCATGTGCAGTAGAGACTGCCCGCTCTGCAGCTGATACAGAGCTGGTCGCTCCGAAGGAGCGTCCAGCTCTTTATCAGCTGCAGAGCGGGCGGTCTCTGCTGTGCATGACTGCCCTGCGACCAGCTAGCAGTGGTACTGTGGCCCATGTAACCGGCTCTTTAACTAGTATATACATAATTCCAAAAATACCACCAGAATTCCAGCTGCTACCAAAAAGAAGTGTATCTGTATAGCTCTTTTTGGAGAGCACCCACTTGATGAATATGCAGTTGGGTGGTGGAATTATGTCATTGGCGTTGATGCAATCACAATTCTGGGGCCGTTTTTGAATTATGTTTATGCTAGTGAAATTGGGCCAGTTATTTGCCTTGACGAAAATTTGTTCTTACCACACTGAAACATTGACATGGCTGAATTAAAACATCAATAACATTTTGAAGACCTGTGTGTGTTTGACTTTAGCTCTGATCTACATGTCTTCCTACTGCAATAAGACCCAGGCAATTGACTGTAAGTGTGACTGTTTCTCACCTGGAGCTGCATTTATAACTGTACATAAAAAAAAAAATATCCTTATAACATAAAGTGGTAGAATGCGTCGCTCACTGTGAGCCGTAACCGCACATGCGCAGTTGAGAGTCTCTATTGTACATGTGTGGTTTTGCACACAGGGAGCTTCTCTGTGAGCCGTCTGGAGTTCCTCGCTAAGTATCAGCGCATTTGGTGAGTCTCTACTGCGTATGACTGCAGTCATGCGCAGTAGAGACTCGCTGAACACGCTGCCCCGCTCCGGATGACTCATGCCCTGTCTCTGCTCCCGGCTCCGGGGCAGCAGCCAGGACAGCTGGGTGCACTTTAGTCCGTGTATACGGGCTTTCATACTAGTGTATGTATATATATCCTATATAATAATTCGCTAAGTTGTGTGTAACGCCCGACATGCGCAGTAGACACTGCTGCGCGTGCGGCAGTCATGCGCAGTACAGACTGCCCGTGCCGCGGGTGATACAGAGCTGGGCTCTCCGAAGAAGCGTCCAGCTCTGTATCAGCAGTGGCGCGGGCAGTCTCTGCTGCGTGTGACTGCCCCACGACCGGCTGCCAGAGGCACTGTGGCCCGTGTAACGGGCTGTTCAACTAGTATATATATATATATATATATATATAACAAAATGGAGGTGGGCACTCTATTACAGAAAATAGATGTATTTAATGCCCGGGTGCTACCATACAAAACAATAATGCATAAATGTCCTGTAGTCCAAAGACTGACTGGTAGGAGCACTCCAGGGACTTAATAAAGTTAATAAAGATATTTATTGAAAAACATAATCGACGTTTCGGCCCTCTCAATTAGGTCAATTTTCGCGCCTAGTCTGACGGTCACACTGTATAAATGGTCACTATGATTTGATGTGCGTTGTCTTGAGGAAGGCCCCTGAGAGGGCCGAAACGTCAATTATGTTTTTCAATAAATATCTTTATTAACTTTATTAAGTCCCTGGAGTGCTCCTACCAGTCAGTCTTTGGACTACAGGACATTTATATATATATATACATATAAATACACACACGCCCATACACATACATATATACACACATGCAGAGAGCTTTCTGTTAGAACAGGGATAGTGGCACAATGTGAAACTATCCCCGCAGCACTGAGTGTGCTGCATGCTGTATTTAATAGACTGGAGGCAGGCTTTTCTGTTGCAGGAATAGTGTTCTGTTGTATCACCATCCCTGCTTTCACACTCTTTGACAGAGTTCCCATCCAGGGAACTAAATGGATTAACCCTTTGAGTGCCAGAGTGAGACACAACACATTTCTTTGCAATGTGTTGTGTAGAACTTTGGCAATCAAAGGTTAAAAAAACAGTTGAAGATGAGGGAAAAAACTATCTAAAAGTATATACAATATGATTTTACATACGATGTATGTACTTGCAGCATACGTACACTCATAAATGAGCTAAATTGTCATGTTAAATGGGGTTTACGCTAATGAGAAGAGAAATGTTTCTGTGCATATTACTGCATTCATGGGCTCCTTGTTTGATTGTAATCTGTACAATTTTGTGCTGCTATGGTGGACAGGTGCACAAACAACATAGAATCAGGCATTTAATAAGGGAATGGAGGGTTAATGCTCGATTAAAGGGGCAGAAAAGGGTTAGGGAAAGGAGTGTTACAACTGTAGGATGTTGCCGCACTATTTTCTTTCTCCCTGCAGATCTGCATGATCTGCAGGGCTAGGTGATGTCAGATCTTTACTTCTGGGAGAAGAAGCAACAACACATGAAGCCTGGTACTGACGAATTTACTATCAATGGGTTTAAATACAATGGATAATGATGTCTCAGAAGTGCTAAGTGAAGAGCAGATGTCACTCTGCCCTGCAGATCACAGAGATCTACAGGAGGAATGAAGAGAGTCTTATAGTCTTTTTAGCTATGGGAAGCTAATTACCATAGCTTTCAGGTAACTTTGTACACTTATAAAGCCCCTGCCTCCTTATGATTACTTCATAGTGTTGTTTACTCACACATAGGTTCACATAATGCTAAGTTCTTATACCTACGGTATCTTGATAACATACCATTTCCACATAATGTTTAATTTTTATACCTGAAGAAGCTTTCACAACCACCTTTACACAATGCTGAGCTTTCACACTTGGTTTGACACATTGATCAGACTGTATTGTGAGTTCCAGATTCTCAGGGAGTGTGAGATCCAGAGGGTTCCGATCTTTGATGTACAAGAGTGAGAATTTCTGTGTGACTGCAGTGAGCCCCTTCCCTTCAGTGGGCTGTGCCGCTGCTTAGCATGTCCTTCTATTAAAACCAGCCTGATGTGTGAGCAGTGTCTTCTAGTGTATCTGAAAGACAAACCAGACTATCTGGTAATATGTCTTAGGGTGAAACCCAGTTGATTCACTTTTGCAATTACTACACAGTAGATCTAAATATAGAACTATCAGCTTGCTGAATAATTATAATTGGAATTGGTGTGCCTTGTAGCCAAACACAGGAATATACTTCTGAGGACTAAAGTATAGTAATACCAGCTTTTATAAGCACAGATTTTCAAAATGCCTTTGCATTAATGGGAATAACTTACCCATATAGGTGTCCTTCATATAGTCAGTTATTTACAATCTATATACTATATGTTTTGCAGTATATATCTGAAGATTCCAGTGTGTATATATATATATATATATATATATATATATATATATATATATCAGGGCTCAAAATTTCCACTCGCCACTAGCCAATGGCGAGTGAAAATTTAGCCCTGGCGAGTAGAAATTCAGCCCTGGTGGGTATGTTATGACTTGCAGTGTTGAGTAACTTTTCAGGTCCGGCTAGTAGCAAAGAACTTCAAATTTTAAGCTATATATATATATATATATATATATATATAGTCATGTTGATACCGTTATTAGCTAACTAAGCGGATTTAGGATGCAAGCTTTTAAGACATCTTAGGTTTCTTCTTCAGGCATGTTACACAGCTGAATATGAAAACATATCTCTTAAATAGAAGTACACATTGCATTGTTTATAATGATAAGATAACCTCAGTCCAGACCCAGATTATTTGATCAGTCAATGGTAAAGGAGTGTGATGTAAATTGCAGTAATCACCTAGAGGTGTCAAAGGTATTTTCACTCCCAGTGGGACTGTTGTAAAGGCTAATCCACAATGTGAAAATGGAACAGAAATTCCATATCCCTGTTCAGACCATTATTTAAAGTATTAAGCCGGAGCATTAATTTAACCTCCCTAATTTTCTGTCCCTCTGAGTTGGGAACAGTCCCATTAATGCAGTCGGTTTAATGTCCCTGACACTGTGTCCATTCACCCACATAGAAAGCTGTTGGGCATTTTGCACAAATGATGAGATACATTTGCAGGTGAAGGTACCGTTGATTTTATGGTGTAACTGGGAGTTTGCTGTGGGTACCTTGTCCATGGTGTAAATTTGTGCACATGTTTCACATCTCCTTTGTAGGCAGGGAAATGTGCCATATCTTATATTTTTGTCCAGGGTACTCCTTACCATCAGTTGTTTTAAACTGGGAGCCTGTCTGAAGGAGGTGTTGAAAGGTTGCATCCCGAATCTGCTTAGTTAGCCAATAAAGGTATCAACTTGACTATATTTGCTTCCTGTATTTCTACGGCTAACACAATACAAACTCTCATCTTTTGTATACAGTGAAAGCAAATAATAAGTTCCTATAGACCTGAATAGCTTGTTTGAGCCACTGGACTTTATCTGACTGAACCATTTAGCAGTGGACTAAAGAGAAATCAAAATGACTGAACATATTACATACATATAAATGATTGCTGTTTAAAGGACACCTAACTAGGTATGTTGTTCTAACTAGAAGGTAGAGGCGCGGTAATCTGTATCAAGATATTCTAATTCCAAATCAGAGAAATAGCAACAGACTTCTGGCCTAAGATCGTCGGGATATAAGGAAATGGTCCTGCAGTCACAATCCACGCGGGTCCAACCACTCCCGCTTTTCCTCCTTCTCCTCACCGCTACAGAAATATAACCAGAGGCTTGGCGCTGACCCCTCTCCAAAGAAACCCGACCTTACTATGGCCAGGAAATCCTAATAGCCCCTCTGAATTTTGCCATGTGCCTTTGTAAGGTCGGGTTTCTTTGGAGAGGGGTCAGCGCCAAGCCTCTGGTTATATATAGGTATGATGTTCTGCTAAATAAATTAACAGACACATATTCCAAGGGAACAGTTCCCCTCTAAATTACAGGAATGTCTCAGTCATCATGAGGGGTCTGATATGGTGATCTAGCAAGAGCTGTATCCCATAATACAGCTAGACTTTTTTTTAACTACACATTTCTGGGTTACAATACTTTTTACTGACACCACACTTTTTTACAGACACCTCCCAGGTTTAACCAACTCATAATAACCGCCTGTAAGTTTGCTGACGTTTGACAATCATGAAGATTACTATTTCTAAACAGTTCATACCTGAAATGTTATTTTAAAGATCTTAAAAGTGGGTGTGGACCAAATTATCATAAAAGAAAAATCTTATATTAAAAAAAAATGACCCTAGTTATCCTTCGAGTGGTAGAGGTGTATCCAATGCCTTGCAAAGCAAGGCGTTGGATACCACTATGGCACTCAAAGGGTTAACTTCAGCACTAGCTCAGAAAATGACTGTCAAATGTGTTCTATAGGTCTCTGGCAGTCATAGGGTTAAACTGTGCTCTTAAACTTATTTATATCAATTAAAATGTGGGGTTTACTTCGGAATTGCAAAGTTCCCCACTTTTTTTTCTTGCAAAAGTAAATATTCCTGATTAAAAAAGGATGCTAAAATTGACTTTACATTTACTTCGGTTTCCAAATATATATATAGTCTAGTGTAAAAGCCTGTGTACATGGGCCAAAGTGTTACTTGGCAGGTGTACTACCACAGAACTACACCTCCCAGCATTCTGTGCGTTCAGGCAGTGTCTACTGTGCATGACTGTATCGGCCTGCGTTCAGGCAGTGTCTACTGCGCATGACTGCATCGCCTGCGTTCAGGCAGTCTCTAATGCGCATGACTGCATCGGACAAACATACATCTGGTCTTTTATATTATATGATATATAATTCCTTAATTATATTTAATTCCTTAATAAAAATAATATAATATATTTAATTGCTTTAACAGAAGCATATACTAATATAGGGGTTTTTCATGGAGATGTAAAATATATTTATGTATATGTTGTTTTGCATTGTAAATTCAGTTGCTGGTATTTAGAGATCTCCACTGAAGTCTGCAATTAGTTTGCACTCTCTCTCGCAATAGGCACAGTGAACACTATAGGGGTTATGCACTAAGGTGTGATAAATATAAGGCTATTGGTTAGCCTGAAGTTGTGGGCGGACCGGGTGATGCCTTATAGACGTAGCCAGGCAAGCTACGCGACGCGCATTACCTAGTCAGGAGTACCCTCCCTCATGGTTTCCCCCTCCCTTTTTTTTTTTTTCTTCCTCTTTCTCTATTGGGCCCTCACATCAGGTCTTATCTTCTACGGCAAGGAGTACACTACATCTGTGGTTTGCGTGACTACTTTTAGGGCCGTCCACAAAGAGGTGATAAAGTGGTAATGACTTCTCCAGTGATATCACTTCTCCAGTTCCTGTGTTATTCAGTGGAGCCTATGCACTAAGATTTCTTCAGCATTGGAGCTCTTGGAGCATAGGCTCTAGAGAATTATAGGAACTGGAGAAGCGATAACATTGGAGATATCTAGTGATGAGCGAGCATGCTCGGCCGAAGCTCGGTTCGGCTCGAGCATCGCTCTGCTCGGCACATGGCGGTAGTCGTACGAGTACCGCATGTGCTCGCCCGCCATGTTCGGGTCTCCTCCCCGCACGTTTCGCGGCTGCTGCGCAGCCAATAAACGTGCGTGGAGGCTCTGACATCAGTGTAATGCCAGCAGCCATGTTGGCTGCTGGCATTACACTGATTGGCTGGCCAGAACCCGTGATCGGGTGCTGTATAGCACCCGACTCGCGAGTTCAGCTCATTCTCAGCCAGGGAGAGATGCGATCAGGCAGGGAAAGTTAGTGTAGGGAGAATAAAAGTGTTGGTACTCTTTCAAGACCCAAAAGTCCTTTTTAGGACTGTTGTGTGTGGGGGCAGCATTTATATTTTGTTTGGGGGGGCACAATTTCCTTTTTTTTTGTGGGGGGGATATTAGTAAGGTGACATTGTACTAGGTGCACAGGGACAAATATTTTACAACGCAGCGACAAAAAGGGCCATTTTAAACGTATGCCTAGCCATAGATTATTGTCACATTCTGTTTAGTGTGCAAATTCACAAATTAACGTCACATATTCCGTTCACTGTGCCTAGCCGCAGATTAGCGTCACATTCTGTTTCGTGTGCCTAGCCGCAGATTAGCGTCACATATTGTTTAGTGTGCAAATTCACAAATTAACATCACATATTGTTTAGTGTGCAAATTCACAAATTAACGTCACATATTCCGTTCACTGTGCCTAGCCGCAGATTAGCGTCACATTCTGTTTCGTGTGCCTAGCCGCAGATTAGCGTCACATATTGTTTAGTGTGCCTAGCCGCAGATTAACGTCACATATTGTTTAGTGTGCCTAGCCGCAGATTAGCGTCACATATTGTTTAGTGTGCAAATTCACAAATTAACGTCACATATTGTTTAGTGTGCAAATTCACAAATTAACGTCACATATTGTTTAGTGTGCAAATTCACAAATTAACATCACATATTCCGTTCACTGTGCCTAGCCGCAGATTAGCGTCACATTCTGTTTCGTGTGCCTAGCCGCAGATTAGAGTCACATATTGTTTAGTGTGCCTAGCCGCAGATTAACGTCACATATTGTTTAGTGTGCCTAGCCGCAGATTAGTGTCACATATTGTTTAGTGTGCAAATTCACAAATTAACGTCACATATTGTTTAGTGTGCAAATTCACAAATTAACGTCACATATTCCGTTCACTGTGCCTAGCCGCAGATTAGCGTCACATTCTGTTTTGTGTGCCTAGCCGCAGATTAGCGTCACATATTGTTTAGTGTGCCTAGCCGCAGATTAACGTCACATATTGTTTAGTGTGCCTAGCCGCAGATTAGCGTCACATATTGTTTAGTGTGCAAATTCACAAATTAACGTCACATATTGTTTAGTGTGCAAATTCACAAATTAACGTCACATATTCCGTTCACTGTGCCTAGCCGCAGATTAGCGTCACATTCTGTTTCGTGTGCCTAGCCGCACATTAGCGTCACATATTGTTTAGTGTGCCTAGCCGCAGATTAACGTCACATATTGTTTAGTGTGCCTAGCCGCAGATTAGCGTCACATATTGTTTAGTGTGCAAATTCACAAATTAACGTCACATATTGTTTAGTGTGCAAATTCACAAATTAACGTCACATATTCCGTTCACTGTGCCTAGCCGCAGATTAGCGTCACATTCTGTTTCGTGTGCCTAGCCGCAGATTAGCGTAACATATTGTTTAGTGTGCCTAGCCGCAGATTAACGTCACATATTGTTTAGTGTGCCTAGCCGCAGATTAGCGTCACATATTGTTTAGTGTGCAAATTCACAAATTAACGTCACATATTGTTTAGTGTGCAAATTCACAAATTAACGTTACATATTCCGTTCACTGTGCCTAGCCGCAGATTAGCGTCACATTCTGTTTCGTGTGCCTAGCCGCAGATTAGCGTCACATATTGTTTAGTGTGCCTAGCCGCAGATTAACGTCACATATTGTTTAGTGTGCCTAGCCGCAGATTAGCGTCACATATTGTTTAGTGTGCAAATTCACAAATTAACGTCACATATTCCGTTCACTGTGCCTAGCCGCAGATTAGCGTCACATTCTGTTTCATGTGCCTAGCCGCAGATTAGCGTCACATATTGTTTAGTGTGCCTAGCCGCAGATTAACGTCACATATTGTTTAGTGTGCCTAGCCGCAGATTAGCGTCACATATTGTTTAGTGTGCAAATTCACAAATTAACGTCACATATTGTTTAGTGTGCAAATTCACAAATTAACGTCACATATTCCGTTCACTGTGCCTAGCCGCAGATTAGCGTCACATTCTGTTTCGTGTGCCTAGCCGCAGATTAGCGTCACATATTGTTTAGTGTGCCTAGCCGCAGATTAACGTCACATATTGTTTAGTGTGCCTAGCCGCAGATTAGCGTCACATATTGTTTAGTGTGCAAATTCACAAATTAACGTCACATATTGTTTAGTGTGCAAATTCACAAATTAACGTCACATATTGTTTAGTGTGCAAATTCACAAATTAACATCACATATTCCGTTCACTGTGCCTAGCCGCAGATTAGCGTCACTTTCAGTTTCGTGTGCCTAGCCGCAGATTAGCGTCACATATTGTTTAGTGTGCCTAGCCGCAGATTAACGTCACATATTGTTTAGTGTGCCTAGCCGCAGATTAGCGTCACATATTGTTTAGTGTGCAAATTCACAAATTAACGTCACATATTGTTTAGTGTGCAAATTCACAAATTAACGTCACATATTCCGTTCTCTGTGCCTAGCCGCAGATTAGCATCACATTCTGTTTCGTGTGCCTAGCCGCAGATTAGCGGCATATATTCCGTTTAATATGAAGAAGGCGGGTAAAAAGGGAGGGGGAAGTGGACGTGATCCTGATAGTTCAGGGCGCGGGTCAGGACGCGTAGAAACTGTGCCTGGTGCCAGAGCACAAGACAGAAAGACATCCACCATACCTAGCTTCATGTCTCAGTTTACAGGGCGTCGCAGGACATCACTCTCGAGGTCAGACCACTGCGAACAGGTGGTCGGTTGGATTTCAGCTGATACTGCTTCCAGTCGGTTAAGCACCACCCTGTCTTCCACCAAGTCCACTCTCACTAGCCAAGAGTCTGGTCAACATAATCCTCACCCTGATCATCCTTCCTCCCACCATAGAGGGTCTTGCCAAAGAAGTGATCCCACACTGGGATATAGTGAGGAGCTCGTCTCATCACCAATCCTTGATTTGAACCTCTCTCCAAGCACGCTTGCAGAGGAACATGAGATCTTGTGCCCTGATTCACAACCTCTAGAGGGTACCCAATCACAAGAAGATGACAGAGGGGAACGGCATTTAAGGTCAAAGGAAGTGGATGATGATGATGAGACACAGTTGCCATCAAATCAACCACAATTACTGTCTCAAGACCTTGATGAGGAGGATGATACACAGTTGTCAATGACTGAGGATGTGGTGGGATCAAGAAATGAGGAGGATGATCAGAGTGAGGAAGTGGAGGAGGACTTGGTGGACGATGAGGTCACTGACCCCACCTGGGAAGGTGGAGAGCCGAGCGATGACAGCAGTCCTGAGGGTGAGCCATCTGCAGCACCGCAACAGGCTGGAAGAGGCAGTGGTGTGGCTAAAGAAAGAAGGCGGACCGCACCAAACCGGCCCGCAAATGTTCCACAGAGAGCACCCCCTTGCGTAAATCTCCCTTGCCAAGGGCTAGGTGTTCCACGGTATGGCGTTTTTTTAAGGAAAGTGCGGACGAAAAAAAAAATGGAAGTTTGCAACCTTTGCCACACCAGAATGAGCCGAGGCATGAACACTAGAAACCTCACCACCACCAGCATGATCCGACACATGGCATCCAAGCACCGTAATAAGTGGGAGGAACGCCCGGATCGCCAATCTGTGTCTGCAGGCCACACCACTGACTCCTCTTCCCCTGTTTTCGGTGCCGGCCAATCGCCTGTCGAAGGCGCAGGCCCGCATACCTCCCGCCCTGCACCTGTACCATCTGAAGCACCATCAGCGACCACATCCACTTCCCTGTCCCAGCGCAGCGTCCAAATGTCGTTACCCCAGGCATTTGAGCGCAAGCGAAAATACCCAGCCACCCACCCACAGGCCATAGCACTAACCTCACACCTTTCCAAATTACTGGCCATCGAAATGCTGCCATTTAGGCTTGTGGACACTGAGTCCTTCCGCAGCCTGATGGCAGCAGCTGTCCCTCGGTACGCAGTCCCCAGCCGCCACTACTTTTCCCGGTGTGCCGTCCCCGCCTTACACCACCATGTGTCCCTTAACATCACCCGTGCCCTGACCAACGCAGTTACTGGGAAGGTCCACTTAACGACTGACACATGGACAAGTGCTTGTGGCCAGGGACGCTACATTTCCCTGACGGCACACTGGGTGAATGTCGTGGAGGCTGGGAGCGACTCGGACCCTGGGATGGCACAGGTGCTACCCACGCCGAGGATTGCGGGCCCTACCTCCATCAGGGTTTCCGCCAGCACTTACGTTATTGGCTCCTCCTCCTCCTCCTCCGTTTCCACCTCCGAATTCTCTGCGCGCAGCGCCACTCACCCATCAGCCGGTAGCTGGAAGCAGTGTAGCACTGCAGTGGGGAAGCGTCAACAGGCCGTGCTGAAGCTGATCTGCCTTGGGGACAAACAGCACACGGCCTCAGAGCTGTTGCAGGGGATTAGTCACCAGACCGAGCAGTGGCTCTCGCCACTCAACCTGCAACCAGGCATGGTTGTGTGTGATAATGGGCGTAACTTGGTGGCGGCTTTGGAGCTCGGCAAGCTCACACACGTACCATGCCTAGCGCATGTATTTAATTTAGTGGTTCAGCGATTTCTAAAAACCTACCCCAATTTGCATGATCTCTTGACCAAGGTGCGCCGCGTGTGTGCACATTTCCGTAAGTCATCTACAGCTTCAGCCGGCCTGTTGAAGCTGCAGCAGCGCTTACAATTGCCAGCTCACCGGCTGCTGTGTGACGTGAGCACGCGCTGGAACTCCACCTTCCACATGTTGGCCCGGCTTTGTGAGCAGCAGAGGACAGTAGTGGAGTACCAGCTGTTACACGGTCGTCGCCTCTCCGTTCAACTTCCTCTAATCAGAAGTGAGGAGTGGGAATGGATGTCAGACCTCTGTGAGGTTTTACGCAATTTTGAGGAATCGACACAGATGGAGAGCGGCGATAACGCTATTATCAGTGTAACCATCCCACTTCTGTGTCTACTGAAACGCTCGCTGCTCACAATTAAAACCGACGCTTTGCATGTGGAAGAGGTGGAAATGGGGGAGGAAGAGCTTACACAAGGTGATAGCCAGAGCACCCTCACTTCGTCTTCTCAGCGACAATTGGAGGAGGCGGAGGAGGAGGAGGAGGAGGAAGACACGGTTGCCTCCGCTACAGAGGGTAGCCATGGAACTTTATTTCCATCTCTTCAGCGTGGGTGGGCAGAAGAGGAGGAAGAGGATGAGGAGATTGAGTGTCATCCTCCTGGTGAGGACAGCGAAATCTTGCCTGTTGGTACTCTGGCACACATGGCTGACTTTATGTTAGGCTTCCTTTCCCGTGACCCACGCGTTATACGCATTTTAGACAACACGGATTACTGGGTGTTCACCCTTCTGGACCCCCGCTACAAAGAGAATTTCTCATCTCTCATTCCTCCGGTGGAGAGGACAAGCAAAATGGTGCAATACCAGAAGGTTCTTGTTGAAAAATTGCTCCAAAATTTTCCATCTGACAACGCTGGCGGCAGAGTACGTGCTACCTTGGCCAACCGAGAAGGGGAGAAAAGGGGAGCACACAGCAGTTCCGACAAAGGCAGGGCAACACTCTCCAAGGCGTGGGACACCTTCATGACACCCCGCCAGCACCCTCACCCTGATGCGCAGCCTAGTGTCACAAGGAGGGAAAAGTTTTGGAAGATGGTGAAGGAGTACGTAGCAGACCGTGTCAGCGTCCTCAATGATCCCTCTGTGCCTTACAACTACTGGGTGTCCAAGCTGGACACGTGGTATGAACTGGCACTCTACGCCTTGGAGGTGCTGGCCTGCCCTGCCGCCAGCGTTCTGTCTGAGCGGGTATTTAGTGCTGCTGGTGGCATCATAACAGATAAGCGTATCCGCCTTTCCACCGAAAATGCTGATAGGTTGACACTTATAAAAATGAACAAGGCCTGGATTTCCCCTGATTTCTCCACTCCACTGGAGGAAAGCCCCGGGTGAACATAAAGTCACTTTAGATATGTTATTTACAATGATGGGAATACTCTGTATTCCCATTCACCCCTTCCACCCAAAAAACGGGTATATGGTTGACTCTTAATCTTCTCATCCTCCTCCTCCTCTTCCATATACCCTGTGATATAATTTTTATATAGGGCCAGCTCACCAGCGGGCCCTGTGATATAATTTTTATATAGGGCCAGCTCACCAGCGGGCCCTGTTTGACAATTTTTATATAGGTCAGCTCACCAGCGGGCCTTCTCATATAATGTTTTAGTCGGTCAGCTCTCTAGCGGGCCCTCTCATATAATGTTTTATAGCGTCAGCTCACTAGCGGGACTTCGCATAAAATGTTTAGGATGGTCAGCTCCGCAGCAGACCCTCACCCATAATGTTTTAGATAGTCGGCTCAGCAGCAGACCCTCATTCCTAATGTTTTAGATGGTCAGCTTAGCGGCATGCCCTCGCCCATAATGTTTTAGAGGGTCACCAGCAGGCCATTAATCCTAATTTTTCAAGGCTGTGTATGATGCCCTCCTTAATGTGTAATAAAGGGTGTATTGGAGTGACATTTCAGTCTAATTTTTGGCAGCCCTTTCACTTAGTGCATAGGCTTTATGAGTGTTGGACCACTACCTGAACTATTGTACCACAATGTGAATGAGGCCCTCCATTTTGTGATATACAGGTTGTATCGGAGTGCCTCAGGTCCTCCCATTGAATGAAATAGGGCTGGGGTGTTCGACAGAGCAGAAGGTAGTTCTTGGCTTCATCCACTAAGTCACTTCGTCACTTTTACTCAATGGATCAGACCCCACTGTTCCGACTATAAATTTTGGACTTAACAAGGGCAAACGGACATGTTGTAAAACCTGTGGTAGCTGCGGCCTCCGTTCCTGAATGCTGTACCTTACCCGGGCCATAACCACGTTGAACACCTGCTTTACGCTGCGCACGTTTCCCTCTTAATCATGGCCCCAGTTCCGAAAAATCGATGAAATTTTTTGCAGAATTTGCAGATGATATACAAGTAAATATACAGAAAATACTGTTTGGTAACAATTTTTCGCCTACAATCGTTTTTATCTTCCTTTTTGTGTGTTTTACGGTCAGTCTGTAAAAATGGCGTACTACGGGCGAAACATCGTTCCCAGCAGCGACGTTGGAGTCCAAGATGCATCCAGACATCCTCACTATGCTGTCCCTGAACCATTTCTGTGGTGTTTCCATCATTTTCTGACCTTTTCCTATGAACCAGGTACCCTCCCCTCATCAGAGCAGGGGGTGCCTGGTGTAATGCTCGAGTCCTCCCATTGACTTCAATGGGGCTCGGGTGCTCGGCCGAGCACTCGAGCCTCCGGGGGCGCTCGGCCAGAGCACCCGAACACCCGAGCATCGGGGTGCTCGATCATCACTAGAGATATCATCTCTGCTTTATCACCTCTTAGTGCACAACCCCCTATGAATGAGAACCTCCAGAGAAAAAGCGTAAATGGGACCACTCTGTATCCATCCTGGTGAGACTCTTCTCTGGCTTTTATACTTAAAGGGATAGTAATGTTTCACAATAAAAGCAGCTCCAATGAATCTTCATAGTATTTGTTCCATGGAGAGTGTTATTTCAGTACTGTCAGAGTTGTAGTTCAAGAGAAATTGAATGATAAAGTATCCTCCTCCTGCCCCTTTTACTGATGTAACACTGCTTCACCTCAGAGCTGCAAGACTGTCCGATGGATCACAGGGAGGGACAACCTTCAGTGAACATAAGGAAAAACCTGAAAAACCTGTCAAGTGGGGCACGGTGTTCCTTTTGATCACAGTAAGAAGATTGTCCCTTGCCGTGACCTGTCCGGTCAAGAGACCAGATTCCACATCTGAGGTGAGCAGTGTTACATCAGTAAAAGGGGCGGGAGAGGGATACTTTATCATTCAATTACTCTTGAACTACAACTCTGAAAGTATTGAAATAACACTCTCCATGGCCCAAATACTTTGAAGATTAATCGGAGCTGCTTTTATTTTGAAACATTACTATCCCTTTAAAGGGATAGTAACACTTATTAAAAAAAATAATAATAATATTGTAATGCTTATCCTCCTGAGTAAAACATGGGTATTTTATTTTTTTAGGTGCAATCTCTCTGGCCCAGTATAGTACAGTGGCGCTGTTGCTATATCAGCCTATGGAGATTTATAGTCAACTGACCATAGGTGTTCATATGATGCAAAATTTCAGGCCATTAAAATAGTGCACCTAAAAAATTAGAGCCACGTGTTGATATAGACACAATTCCAATGCATTGGAAACCTCTCTAGTATTCAAGGGGTTTAAAGGGGGAACGCTCACCTGTTGTTAACTTGTTCTCCTAATAAAGTTCCACAGTGTAGAAGTTTTACTCTGTTTTTATTTTTCAGTATAAATCTCTAGTGTTTGAGATATTAGCTATTAACCCTTTGAGTGCCAGAGGGGTACGCAATGCATTGCAAAGCACTGGCAGACAAAGAGTTAAAGGTAGGCTTGTGACGTCAGTTTGTTTCAGGCTGCGGGCACAGCTCTGTCCTGCACCCTTCCAATCTTGCGCTGTTCCCTTCCCCAAATATTGCCTCATTCTCACCTCCTCTGATGATGAAGGATTCCTGCATATGACCTGGATAGCTCTCTTGCAAATGCACGTTCAGATCATTGTTCGCGCACAGACAGAGCGAGTTCATGCGCTCAGTCCTTTTTAACCAGTGCCAGTCTGCTTGCCTCTGTGGCTATTTTTAGTTAGGCAAGCGGACTGGCACTGATTATAAAGGACTGAGTGCATGAATGTGCTCAGTCTGTGCATGAACAACAACCTGGACATGCTTATGCAAGAACGATCCCCGTCATATGCCAGAATCCTCTGTCATTGGAGGAGGTGGGAAGGAGGCAATACTTGGGGACTGGAACAGAGCAAGACTGACAGGCTGCGGGCACTGGCATAACAACAGGGGTCGCATCCGACCGCCCCCCTGTAACCCCCTCGCCCGGCACCCGAAAAAAGTAGGTATATGCCTTCTTCGGCACAGACCTCTAACAGCTGATCTCCCTCTCCAGTGCTCTAGTAATGTAAGGCACTGGGAGATGACATCATCTCCCAGTGATCTGCATTACTGAAGAGAGAACCTTGCGGGAGCTCCAGCTTCTGAGGTCTGTGCAGAAGGAGGAACAGACTTCTCCTGCCACGCCGCTGGACCATAGGGAGGTAGGAGATGGACACTGGGGGGTCAATAGGGGCAATGTGGCGATTGGGGGCAATGTGTTGGCAGTGTGGAGATTACGGGGCAATGTGGAGATGTGGTGGCAATGTGGAGATTTGGGGGCAATGTGGAGATTGGGGGGGGCAATGTGGAGATTGGGGACAATGTGGTTGGGAGGCCCATGGCAGTTTCTGCCCCAGGGCCCAGTGGCTTCTATTTACACCTCTGGCTGTGGGACAGAGCTGTACCCGCAACCTGAAACAAAATGGCATCACAAGCCTATCTTTAAAAGCAAAGATCTCGGCCAATACAGAATTATATTGAAAAAAAAATAGATTAAAACTTCTATGCTGTGGAACTTTATTAGGAGCACAAGTTTACAACAGGTGAGAGTTCCCCTTTAACCCTTTGAGTGCCAGAGAGTCCTATGATGAAAATAAAAATGTGTTTTCAGAAAACTTTCAAACAATTATCTTAAAATGGTCTATTTATATATATATTTTTAAATCAGGTTCTTAAAAAATGATGTGAACAGTTTTCCTAAATATTTATCTGATCTGTACCTTTTGAATTTTGGAATTTGTAGGTATTTTTTACATTTTTTTGCAATATTAAATGAAAAGATGGCGCTGAGTTTAGGGGAGGAGTTTTATTTCCTTTAGCTCCTCCCCTTGAGCTGATGACATTGAGGTTGATATACTAAGAAGCACAGTGGGTTATGAACTAAGGGGCTTGATTCGATTAGGGTCATTAGGAAAATGAAAATGGTGGCAGTAGTTTTAAAGCAGAGCTATCACTTAGATATAAGTGCCCCCCAATGAATTCTTAGTACGGTGGTAATCACTGAAATACTGTTATAATCTTTAAGTGTCGGCATTATTTGGAAACATAAGTTAGGCTGACCATATTTCCCTGAGACAAAAACGGGATGGAGTGTGGGACAGACGGACAGTGGGACTCCGTCACTCCAAGTTCGATCATAGTAAACTGCAAGCAGCAAGAACGTGTTTGCTCCATCTCTTACTAGCGGTGTTCTCTCTCTCTCTCTCTCTGGCCAAAAAGCCTGCCCCTGAAGTAAATCAGAACTTCCTCTCTTCATCACTCACACTAGTGGTTTTACTGTGTTTACTGTAAGCATTCATTACCATAGAGTCTCATGACTTGTCCTCATATCACTGTCTAAGAGACTCTATGGTAATTTACCATAGACTTGAGAGTCTTAGACAGTTATGAGTCACTCGAGTCATAGGACTCTATAGTAATCAATGTGTACAGTAAAACCACTAGTGTGACGAAAGGAATTTCCGATTTACTTTATCTTATGAGAAATAAACAAGCCGCGTTCAGTTTTTCACAAAAAATTAAAAACTATATATATGTTATATTAAAAACGGGGCAAAATTGACATTTATGTTAAAAAGAAGGAACAGTCTGTAAATATGAAAAAAACGGTACTGTCCCTTTTAAAACGGTACATATGGTCAGCCTAACATAAGTTCTTATGAGACTCACCGCCAGACTCCCAGATGACAGTGAAGACATCTTAACGAAGATGGATCTGTGGACCTGTCCCTCTCTCCTCACAGATCCCTCTTTGGCAAGATGTCTGCACGGTCGTCTTGCGGTCTGGCAGTGAGTCTCATAAGAACTTATGTTTACAAATAATGCCAGCACTTACTAAAGATTATAACAGTATTTCAATGATTACGACTATGCTAATAATTAACTGAGGGACACTTATATGCAAGTGATAGTTCCAATTTAAGTCACAGTTTGGTATTCTATTACATGTCCTGTGGCACACTACCGCCAGTTAAAAATGCATGATGGAATCTTAATTACAGCACAGGCATTTGTGATTCTATTGTATACAGTGACTGATAGTACGGATTAAAGGGATAGTAATGTTTCATAATAAAAGCAGCTCTAATTAATCATCATAATATTTGGACTTTGGAGAGTGTTATTTCAGTTCTGTCAGAGTTGTAGTTCAAGAGTAATTCAATGACAAAGTATCCAACTCCTGCCCCTTTTACTGATGTAACACTGCTCAGCCAGATCAGAAGGGAGGTGCCCAGGTAGACTGCAGAGAGGGACAATCTTCAGTTAAGATAAGGGAAAAACCTGAAAAACTTGTCAAGGGGGGCAGGGATTTCATTGTTCTCATAGGAAGAAGATTGTCCCCTTCTGTTATCTGTCTGGTCTATGGACTGCATTCCACATCTGAGAAGAGATGGCTTACACTAGGTAAAAGGGGCGGGAGGGGAAACTTTGCTTGTGAATATCTCTGAACCCATAAAAGTTTGAGAGATAAGACTTATATCGTTCTTTATGTTTTTTTAATGCCTACAAAATAAAATAAAGATAAAACAAAGTATTGGTATCCCTTTAAGGGGGTGCAGTTTCTGTTGTTATTTCTGCTCCTACTGAACCAAGGCATTGAGGGCTAGATTCTGTTACACTGCTTTTATCTCCAGTTTTCCCCATAGACTTCAATAGGAAAATGTTTGAGAAAACAAGTGTTAACATTTAGCGCCTGCAATAGAATCTGTCCCTTTGTCCCTAACGTGTGTTAAAAACCACAGCCGAACAATAAAATAAGAGTAAAAACACACACACGTGCAAACAGGCATCTGTACACTATCAACCCACATATCTATTCATCAAAACCTCAGAAAATACACCCCACCCTCCAAAACACTACCAGCACAAAAAATAACACTTTGAATGTGAAAGGGGGTATGCAGTGTATTGCATAGCAATGCGCTGCATACCTCTATGGCACCCAAACAAAGGGTTAATTCCCATGCTTCCCAGACCTAACATTAGCCTACATCTCATGCCCCCTCCCCACGTTTAACAAATACATTAATTAACCTATTGACAAATATCCAGCCGTGTCCTAGAGGCCTGGTCTTCCTGCATCTTCTTCAACACCTGCATCATAAATTAATAAAAACCAAATACCCCCCCCACACACCGTCGCTGCTGCCAATGCTAATATATAACCCCCCCCTTAGTCTTGCTTGGGCCATTGCCCAAGCCAGTGTGAGCAAAAAGGAACAGGTATTGGCTGATATATGGCTAATCCCTGTTCAACTTATTTCCCACACTCCCATTGGCTGGGAAGTGGGATTTCACAGGGCAGGGAATGTGCCATGAAGTGGTATCCTTTTGAATTATCGCCCGACTAATGGGCGACCAACAAAACGGAGCAATATCAATGTCGCCTGGTTATAAAGGGTGACATTCTGATGTTGAGATAATGTCGCCTGGTTATAAAGGGTGACATTCTGATGTTGAGATATCAGAATTTTGAGTAACCATGCGACATAGCTGTATGCAATGTGGTGGAGAGGTGACGTTAACTAAAACTGTACTCTTACCACTGACGTGCACTGCTGTTTAGCTCCGGTTGTACTGAGAATAGGAAGTTGGAGCTGTCTGTGCCGACCAGCTCCATTGAGTGATCTGTCCTTCTCAGGCCATAGAAAAGTACAACAGTAGGGGGTAAAAGAAAGAAGAAGAAGCCACTGGATAGCACAACCCAGACTGAGACTCACTACCTCATTACCATTCACGCTATGTAAGCGCAACATTTTTAATGCACCATACGTGACATTCTGATGTATCTTGACATCAGAATGTCTCTGTCACAGTGCCTGTGATCCTCCTGTCACTCTCATCTGTGGCATACTCTGATTTGCTGAGTTGGTTTGGCCCGCCCCCTGGTGACCTTTTTATACCTGACTATCACATCTGTCAGATGCCCTTTTGTGGTGTTTCTGAGCCAGTCTTGCTGTTGCTGTGTTCCTGTATCCGGATTCCTGTGTACCGACTTTGGCCTGTCCTGACTATGCTCCAGTGTTCCTGATCGTGTTTGACCCGGCTTGTCTGAGAACCTCCTACGTGCTACGACCCGGCTTGTCTGAGAACCTCCTACATGCTACGACCCGGCTTGTCTGAGAACCTCCTACGTGCTACGACCCGGCTTGTCTGAGAACCTCCTACGTGCTACGACCCGGCTTGTCTGAGAACCTCCTACGTGCTACGACCCAGCTTGTCTGAGAACCTCCTACATGCTACGACCTGGCTTGTCTGAGAACCTCCTACGTGCTACGACCCGTCTGGCTGACTTCCTGCTTCGTGATCGACCACGGCCTGTTCCAGCGACCTGTGTTTGCCTGTTGTCGCCGCCGCGACATTCTGACTCCTGCTGTGCTAGTGCTGACGCAGTGTGACCATTACACTCCGGTGTAACCCTTCTCCAGTGCAGAGTTCCTTGCTGACTTGCAGAGCTGTGCTCCTTGTACCGAGCCTCCATACGCTTGCAGAGCTTAGTTACCATACCGAGCCTGGAAGATTTAAATGTACCCTTTAACCCTTGCAGTGCCGCTTCTCTCTTGTGGAACCTCCATTCAATTCATAGAGCCTTTACCTTATTGGTCTACTTCTGCTGAGTTGGCCGCTAACGTGGACGGCGACTCCGATATACAACTGCAGAGTAGTCAAGTCCTGACGGTCCGTTCGGGCACCTTAGGCTCTCGGTATCACGTTGATTACCGGAGGTATCCATTGCGGCTATTGGTTCTGAGTGGTAGCAAGGTTAGGCTCCAAGCTCTTGCAGTTTCCGAAGGTCTACGCCCGTGGGGGCTATTGGCTCGTGTTGTGCTCACTTTGGTCTCCGGTTATACGCCCGTGGGGGCTAAACGCCAGCTTTGCATCTCAGGCTATTCTCCGATTACGCCCATGGGGGCTACATACTCTCGCACTTGCAGTATCAGTGGTCTCTTTGGGAACGCCCGCGGGGGCTATGTTTGGGTCACTGTTCTGCTAAGCTAATGCTGGTCACTGAACACCTACTATCCTCCATTGCATGAACTCTGTGCTGTGCACGTATGCTCAGTTTATCACTACACCATTCGGGCGTGCCAAGCCCCACAGCTGAGACGGACTGATTGTTCTCATTTACCCTTTAGTGACCAGTTCACTATTATCTGTACCATTTTGTGTGTGCCTTCTATTCATTACTAGTTGAACAGCCCGTTACACGGGCCACAGTGCCTCTGGCAGCCGGTCGCGGGGCAGTCACACGCAGTGGAGACTGCCCGCACCTCTACTAATACAGATCTGGACGCTCCTTCGGAGTGCCCAGCTCTGTATCAGCCGCGGCGCGAGCAGTCTCTACTGCGCATGACTGCCGCACGCGCAACAGTGTCTACTGCGTATGTCAGGCGTTACACACAACTTGGCGAATTATTATATGGGATAGTGAATCTATGTGTACTGTGTATTCACTTGCAATTGCTGCAGTCACCTGTAGAGGGCGATTATTTGTACTTATTTTCATTCAATAAACGTTGTTTTATTTTACCTACTGGTCTGAGTGTCAAAACAAACCGTTACAGTCTCCCTTTTCAACCAGGCAACATTGTTATTGTGCCGTTTTGTTGGTAGCACATTTGTGGACGAAAATTGAAAAGTGAACCCCCTGGTGTAACCTCACCTTCCAGCCAATCAGAATCTAGAGGGAAGGGACATGAATGAGAGTCACATTACCCCTCCATCTAGACAATCACCGAATAGATGGAGGGGTGATGCTCATTCGTGTCCCTTCCCTCTAGATGCTGATTGGCTAGGAGTTGAGTTATTCCAGGGCATGTTCAGTGCCCTGTGTAACTCCAAGCAAATGGGAACTTGGGAAATTATTTGAACAGGAATCCTCATATTATTTTTCTTCTTAGTAAAATTAATTAATATCAATATCACTGTTCATTTTTTGCACACACTGGCTCAGGCAACTGTCTGAGCAAGACTAAGGGAAGGGAGAGTTACAGTACACAAAATGTGTACTTTCTTTGTATCAACATAGTAACATAGTAAATTAGGATGAATAAAGACTAGTGATGATCGAGCACCCCGATGCTCGGGTGTTCGGGTGCTCTGGCCGAGCGCCCCCGGAGGCTCGAGTGCTCGGCCGAGCACCCGAGCCCCATTGAAGTCAATGGGAGGACACGAGCATTACACCAGGCACCCCCTGCTCTGATGAGGGGAGGGTGCCTGGTTCATAGGAAAAGGTCAGAAAATGATGGAAACACCACAGAAATGGTTCAGGGACAGCATAGGGAGGATGTCTGGATGCATCCTGGACTCCAACGTCGCTGCTGGGAACGATGTTTCGCCCGTAGTACACCATTTTTACAGACTGACCGTAAAACACACAAAAAGGAAGATAAAAACGATTGTAGGTGAAAAATTGTTACCAAACAGTATTTGCTGTATATTTACTTGTATATCATCTGTAAATTCTGCAAAAAATGTCATCGATTTTTCGGAACTGGGGCCATGATTAAGAGGGAAACGTGCGCAGCGTAAAGCAGGTGTTCAACGTGGTTATGGCCCGGGTAAGGTACAGCATTCAGGAACGGAGGCCGCAGCTACCACAGGTTTTACAACATGTCCGTTTGCCCTTGTTAAGTCCAAAATTTATAGTCGGAACAGTGGGGTCTGATCCATTGAGTAAAAGTGACGAAGTGACTTAGTGGATGAAGCCAAGAACTACCTTCTGCTCTGTCGAACACCCCAGCCCTATTTAATTCAATGGGAGGACCTGAGGCACTCCGATACAACCTGTATATCACAAAATGGAGGGCCTCATTCACATTGTGGTACAATAGTTCAGGTAGTGGTCCAACACTCATAAAGCCTATGCACTAAGTGAAAGGGCTGCCAAAAATTAGACTGAAATGTCACTCCAATACACCCTTTATTACACATAAAGGAGGGCATCATACACAGCCTTGAAAAATTAGGATTAATGGCCTGCTGGTGACCCTCTAAAACATTAGGGGCAAGGGCATGCCGCTAAGCTGACCATCTAAAACATTAGGAATGAGGGTCTGCTGCTGAGCCGACCATCTAAAACATTATGGGTGAGGGTCTGCTGCGGAGCTGACCATCCTAAACATTATATGCGAAGGCCCGCTAGTGAGCTGACGCTATAAAACATTATATGAGAGGGCCCGCTAGAGAGCTGACCCAATAAAACATTATCTGTAAGTAGTTTGCAGCCAGACACAAGTGCAGCAGACAGACAGAAGTGTGTAGTTTCAAAAACTGCAGTACTTAAGTCAAGCTTGAGGTAAGCTCAGGCTATTACTATTACTTCACTCTTACTTCTCTCTTCTTTTCTATTGTAGACAAAAAACTTAAAAAAAAAATAAAAAAATCTTACTATCATTCTTTAATACTGCTTATGTTGTAGTACTTGGAATTGTGTTGCATTTAGTATTTAGTTTGAATTGTGTGTTTATTTACTTTGGTTAATTTGGATCATTAGTGCTTAAGTTTGTATTTGGCTTGTTTTGGTTTCTGCATAGTGTGCATAGGTGTCTATTTGGGTGTAGCTGGTAACTGGTTTCATTAGATTAGCATAAGAAAAGGCTTGGCTCGCTTCGTTAGCGTATCAACTGCAGTAGGTGTATTTATAGGAGGTTTCAACTCTGTGAGTTTACTCTGTAAGTAGTTTGCAGCCAGACACAAGTGCAGCAGACAGACAGAAGTGTGTAGTTTCAAAAACTGCAGTACTTAAGTCAAGCTTGAGGTAAGCTCAGGCTATTACTATTACTTCACTCTTACTTCTCTCTTCTTTTCTATTGTAGACAAAAAAACTTAAAAAAAAATAAAAAAATCTTACTATCATTCTTTAATACTGCTTATGTTGTAGTACTTGGAATTGTGTTGCATTTAGTATTTAGTTTGAATTGTGTGTTTATTTACTTTGGTTAATTTGGATCATTAGTGCTTAAGTTTGTATTTGGCTTGTTTTGGTTTCTGCATAGTGTGCATAGGTGTCTATTTGGGTGTAGCTGGTAACTGGTTTCATTAGATTAGCATAAGAAAAGGCTTGGCTCGCTTCGTTAGCGTATCAACTGCAGTAGGTGTATTTATAGGAGGTTTCAACTCTGTGAGTTTACTCTGTAAGTAGTTTGCAGCCAGACACAAGTGCAGCAGACAGACAGAAGTGTGTAGTTTCAAAAACTGCAGTACTTAAGTCAAGCTTGAGGTAAGCTCAGGCTATTACTATTACTTCACTCTTACTTCTCTCTTCTTTTCTATTGTAGACAAAAAACTTAAAAAAAAAATAAAAAAATCTTACTATCATTCTTTAATACTGCTTATGTTGTAGTACTTGGAATTGTGTTGCATTTAGTATTTAGTTTGAATTGTGTGTTTATTTACTTTGGTTAATTTGGATCATTAGTGCTTAAGTTTGTATTTGGCTTGTTTTGGTTTCTGCATAGTGTGCATAGGTGTCTATTTGGGTGTAGCTGGTAACTGGTTTCATTAGATTAGCATAAGAAAAGGCTTGGCTCGCTTCGTTAGCGTATCAACTGCAGTAGGTGTATTTATAGGAGGTTTCAACTCTGTGAGTTTACTCTGTAAGTAGTTTGCAGCCAGACACAAGTGCAGCAGACAGACAGAAGTGTGTAGTTTCAAAAACTGCAGTACTTAAGTCAAGCTTGAGGTAAGCTCAGGCTATTACTATTACTTCACTCTTACTTCTCTCTTCTTTTCTATTGTAGACAAAAAACTTAAAAAAAAATAAAAAAATCTTACTATCATTCTTTAATACTGCTTATGTTGTAGTACTTGGAATTGTGTTGCATTTAGTATTTAGTTTGAATTGTGTGTTTATTTACTTTGGTTAATTTGGATCATTAGTGCTTAAGTTTGTATTTGGCTTGTTTTGGTTTCTGCATAGTGTGCATAGGTGTCTATTTGGGTGTAGCTGGTAACTGGTTTCATTAGATTAGCATAAGTAAAGGCTTGGCTCGCTTCGTTAGCGTATCAACTGCAGTAGGTGTATTTATAGGAGGTTTCAACTCTGTGAGTTTACTCTGTAAGTAGTTTGCAGCCACACACAAGTGCAGCAGACAGACAGAAGTGTGTAGTTTCAAAAACTGCAGTAGTTTGAAAACGGCAGGAATTTGGTGAAGGCATTGGTTTTGTCAGTTTGGTGAGTAACTGCTTTAATTCTAAGATGTCTGGTTTGGTGCAGTGTAACACTTGTCTGGCTGTTGTGTTCCGCAGTACTCTCTGGAGATTGGGGTGTTGTCCAGTATGTTTGCATCTGTCCACATTGTATGGTGAAATTTCCAGGCTGCAGTCTTTGGTGTGTTATCTGCAATCAAAAGAAGTGAATCTTTCCCAGCTAGAGTGTGAAGTCAAGCAACCATGTAATCCACCACCGCAGCCCCAACGGCCCATGAAGAGAAGGGCTGTGTGGAAGACAGTTGGTTCCGGGAGGTTGAGAGTTGTGGAGCAGAAGCACAACACTGTTGGTATTTCGGAGTGTAATCCCTTTGGTGTCCTGTCTGAATTGGAAAGTGAGATTTCAGAAGATAAAAGCACAGATACTCAGGTACGGGATGTTGTGAGTCCCAAAGGAGAGAATTGTAACAAGCAGTCAGGAGCAGAAAATGGACTTAAAAAGAAGAGAAAGCATCTCCTTGTTGGTGACTCGATTGTTAGAGGTGTTGCTTTAGGGCAGAATGAGGATGGACTGAAGGAGGTGAGATGTCTTCCTGGTGCTACTGCAAGCAGGGATAAAAGACGCATCTCAAATATTGTCAAGGCTGCAACAAAGGAGACTGAAGTTGATCTGATCATTCATCTCGGTACAAACGATTTGTCCCAGAAAAGTGTTGAAGAGGTGAAAATGGAATTTCAAAGTCTCAGCCTGGAGCTGAGCAGAATGACAGACTCTATCACTTTTTCAGAGATTTTGCCAGTCCGCTCTGAAAATAGTAAGAGACTTCGTATCCTGGAGTTCAATGGTTGGCTAAGACAGTGGTGTAAAGAAGAAGGTTTTGGATTTGTCAGTCACAGTGTTAGAAGGTGGAGTTGTAAAGAAATGTTCAAGAGAGATGGTCTGCACACGTCACACAGAGGAACTGAGGTACTTGGAGAAGAGTTCAGGTGTTTCTTGGAGAGGCATTTAAACTAGATGGAGGGGGCAGGAATTTCATTGAGAAGATTGATTTCTGTCCCCGAACAGTTTTGGTGAACCAGGGTTCTGAGTTTGTTAGTGTGATAGATACAGATGTTGGTGCACAGGAAGTTGCTGGTGCTTTACATACAGATGTTGGTGAGGTAGATGATGGTGCGGTAGATAGAGTTGTTGTTGGTGATAAATGTAATGTTCTTCGTGTAATGTGTACTAATGCTCGCAGCTTAGGCAACAAGCTCAGCGAGCTAATATCAATAGTTTGTAGAGATGACTTGGACTTGATTGTAATAACAGAGACATGGTTCAGGGACTGTAATGACTGGGAAATAGCCATTCCGGGATACACGTTGTATAGGAAAGATAGGACTGAGAGAAGAGGGGGTGGGGTAGCCATTTATGTTAAAGATAGCATAAAATCCACAGCGATCCAGAATTCATGTAAAGAGTTGGAGACTCTCTGGATCTGTCTGCAGAATAAAAAGGGATCAGTTACAAGAATAGGTGCAGTCTACAGGCCTCCGGGGCAATCTGAAGAGCAAGACAACATGCTAGTGGACGAGATTACCCAAATGGCAGTAAAGGGAGATATAGTAGTTATGGGAGACTTCAACATGCCTGATGTTGATTGGAATATCCCTTGTGCGTCCACATGTAGAAGTAGGAGCATCGTAGAAGCCCTGACGGGGATGTCCCTAAAACAGCTGGTGAAGGCGCCAACTAGAGGGGACAATATCCTAGACTTAGTATTCACAAATGGAGACCTGGTATCTGAGGTGAAGGTGGGAGAAAATCTAGGTTCCAGTGACCACCAATGTTTGTGGTTCGGAATCCAGACTGACTACGAGAAATCCCATTCTGCAACCAAAGTATTGGACTTTAGGAAGACGAAGTTTGAGGATATGGGAGAATATGTAAAGAAAGAATTAAAAGGGTGGGATAAAACACCGAGAGTGAGTACTCAGTGGAAGACACTCAAAGAAGTCCTCTTAAAGGCAACAAGATTACATGTTAGACAAATTAGCAAGAGGAAAAGAAAGAGAAATCCACTATGGTTTACTAGAGAGGTAAGAGCTATAGTGAAAGATAAAAAGTCTGCCTATAAGAGATATAAAGAGACTGGAAGTGAAGCGGACAGAGAAGGGTATAAAACTATACAGAAGAAGACTAAACAGATGATAAATGCTGCTAAAGCCTCAAAAGAGGAAGAAATGGCCAAATCTGTTAAGAAGGGGAATAAAACCTTCTTCAGATATATCAGTGACAGGAAGAAGAAAAACTGCGGGATTACAAAAATTAACAACGGAAAAAATCAGTATATAGAAGAGGAAAAAGCGGTCGCTGACCATCTGAATAACTGCTTCTGCTCAGTTTTTTCAGACGGCGGCCCGCATAATCAGAAAATGGCTGAACACAGCATTGCCTCTAGTTGTATAATTTTAGCCCCAGTGTTTTCAGAGGCCGATGTTCTAGAGGAACTTGTCCGGCTAAAGTCAAATAAAGCGATGGGTCCGGATGGAATCCACCCTAGAGTTCTTAAAGAACTCCGATCTGTCATAGTTGGCCCCCTGACTAATCTGTATAACCAGTCCCTTCTTACGGGAGAAGTTCCTGATGATTGGAGAATGGCCAATGTTGTACCCATTCACAAGAAGGGTAGTAAAGAAGAAGCTAGTAACTACAGGCCAGTCAGCCTGACATCTGTAGTGGTAAAAATGATGGAGACTCTTCTAAAGAAGAAGATAATTGACCATCTAACAAAAAACAACCTGATGGACCCAAACCAGCATGGCTTCACTGAGGGCCGATCCTGTCAGACTAATCTCATTGATTTCTTTGACTATGTAACTAAAGTGCTGGATGAAGGTGGTGCTGTGGATATCGCCTACCTGGATTTCAGTAAAGCTTTCGATACAGTTCCCCATAAAGAGCTGATAGATAAATTATCAAGAATTGGACTTAACCCCTGGATAGTTCAGTGGATCTGCAGTTGGCTGAAGGACAGAAACCAGAGGGTTGTTGTTAATGGAGTGTATTCTGAGCAGAGACTGGTTACAAGTGGAGTGCCACAAGGATCTGTTCTGGGCCCTGTTCTGTTCAACATGTTTGTAAGTGACATAAGGGAAGGCTTGGCAGGGAAGGTTTGCTTGTTTGCTGATGACACAAAAGTGTGTAATAGGGTTGATGTTCCAGGAGGTGTCTGTAATATGGAGAATGATTTCGCACTATTAGATAAGTGGTCAAAACAATGGAAACTTCAGTTCAATGTTTCCAAATGTAAAATAATGCACTTGGGGACAAGAAACCCTCAATCTGACTATCGTATTGGCAGTTCTGTGGTAGCAAAGACTTCAGAAGAGAAGGATTTGGGGGTGGTCATCTCTGACAGCCTCAAGATGAGTAACCAATGCAACCAGGCGGTGGGGAAAGCAAATCGTATGCTTGGCTGCATAGCTAGAGGTATAACAAGCAGGAAGAGGGAGATTGTGATCCCTCTGTATAGAGCTCTAGTGAGACCACATCTGGAATACTGTGTACAGTTCTGGAGGCCTCATCTGCAAAAGGATATAACTAAAATTGAGCGGGTTCAAAGAAGAGCTACAAAAATGGTGGAAGGTCTAAAGCATAGAACTTATCAAGAACGACTCAGAGATCTAAATATGTATAGTCTGGAGGAAAGAAGAGAAAGGGGGGACATGATTGAAACCTTTAAATATGTTAAAGGACTGAACAAGGTTCAGGAGGGAAGTGTGATTAATAAGAATCTGAATACAAGAACAAGGGGGCACAATCTGAGGCTAGTTGGAGGAAAAATCAAGAAAAACATTAGAAAATATTATTTCACTGAAAGAGTAGTAGAAACTTGGAACAAACTTCCAGCAGAGGTGGTTGATAAATCCACAGTAACACAGTTTAAACATGCCTGGGATAAACATGTATCTATCCTAAGATAACAATAAAGGAATACTAAAGGGCAGACTAGATGGACCAGGTGGTCTTTTTCTGCCGTCAATCTTCTATGTTTCTATGTTTCTATATGAGAAGGCCCGCTGGTGAGCTGACCTATACAAAAATTGTCAAACAGGGCCCGCTGGTGAGCTGGCCCTATATAAAAATTATATCACAGGGCCCGCTGGTGAGCTGGCCCTATATAAAAATTATATCACAGGGCATATGGAAGAGGAGGAGGAGGATGAGAAGATTAAGAGTCAATCATATACCCGTTTTTTGGGTGGAAGGGGTGAATGGGAATACAGAGTATTCCCATCATTGTAAATAACATATCTAAAGTGACTTTATGTTCACCCGGGGCTTTCCTCCAGTGGAGTGGAGAAGTCAGGGGAAATCCAGGCCTTGTTCATTTTTATAAGTGTCAACCTATCAGCATTTTCGGTGGAAAGGCGGATACGCTTATCTGTTATGATGCCACCAGCAGCACTAAATACCCGCTCAGACAGAACGCTGGCGGCAGGGCAGGCCAGCACCTCCAAGGCGTAGAGTGCCAGTTCATACCACGTGTCCAGCTTGGACACCCAGTAGTTGTAAGGCACAGAGGGATCATTGAGGATGCTGACACGGTCTGCTACGTACTCCTTCACCATCTTCCAAAACTTTTCCCTCCTTGTGACACTAGGCTGCGCATCAGGGTGAGGGTGCTGGCGGGGTGTCATGAAGGTGTCCCACGCCTTGGAGAGTGTTGCCCTGCCTTTGTCGGAACTGCTGTGTGCTCCCCTTTTCTCCCCTTCTCGGTTGGCCAAGGTAGCACGTACTCTGCCGCCAGCGTTGTCAGATGGAAAATTTTGGAGCAATTTTTCAACAAGAACCTTCTGGTATTGCACCATTTTGCTTGTCCTCTCCACCGGAGGAATGAGAGATGAGAAATTCTCTTTGTAGCGGGGGTCCAGAAGGGTGAACACTAGTGATGAGCGAGCACCCCAATGCTCGGATGTTCGGGTGCTCTGACCGAGCACCCCCTGAGGCTCGAGTGCTCGGCCGAGCATCCGAGCCCCATTGAAGTCAATGGGAGGACTCGAGCATTACACCAGGCACCCCCTGCTCTGATGAGGGGAGGGTGCCTGGTCCATAGGAAAAGGGCAGAAAAAGATGGAAACACTACAGAAATGGTTCAGGGACAGCATAGGGAGGATGTCTGGATGCACCTTGGACTCCAACATCGCTGCTGGGAACGATCTTTCGCCCGTAGTACGCCATTTTTACAGACTGACCATAAAACACACAAAAAGGAAAATAAAAACGACTTTAGGCGAAAAATTGTTACCAAACAATATTTGCTGTATATTTACTTGTATATCATCTGCAAATTATCCCAAAAATTTCCTTGATTTTCGGAAGTGAGGCCATGATTAAGAGGGAAACGTGCGCAGAGGCAAATTCTCCCAAAAATTTCCTTGATTTTCAGAACTGAGGCCATGATTAAGAGGGAAACGTGCGCAGAGGCAAATTCTCCCAAAAATTTCCTTGATTTTCAGAACTGAGGCCATGATTAAGAGGGAAACGTGCGCAGAGGCAAATTCTCCCAAAAATTTCCTTGATTTTCAGAACTGAGGCCATGATTAAGAGGGAAACGTGCGCTGAGCTGACCATCTAAAACATTATGGGTGAGGGTCTGCTGCAGAGCTGACCATCCTAAACATTATATGCGAAGGCCCGCTAGTGAGCTGACGCTATAAAACATTATATGAGAGGGCCCGCTAGAGAGCTGACCCAATAAAACATTATATGAGAAGGCCCGCTGGTGAGCTGACCTATATAAAAATTGTCAAACAGGGCCCGCTGGTGAGCTGGCCCTATATAAAAATTATATCACAGGGCCCGCTGGTGAGCTGGCCCTATATAAAAATTATATCCCAGGGCACGCTGGTGAGCTGGCCCTATATAAAAATTATAGTACAGGGCATATGGAAGAGGAGGAGGAGGATGAGAAGATTAAGAGTCAACCATATACCCGTTTTTTGGGTGGAAGGGGTGAATGGGAATACAGAGTATTCCCATCATTGTAAATAACATATATAAAGTGAGTTTATGTTCCCCCGGGGCTTTCCTCCAGTGGAGTGGAGAAGTCAGGGGAAATCCAGGCCTTGTTCATTTTTATAAGTGTCAACCTATCAGCATTGTCGGTGGAAAGGCGGATACGCTTATCTGTTATGATGCCACCAGCAGCACTAAATACCCGCTCAGACAGAACGCTGGCGGCAGGGCAGGCCAGCACCTCCAAGGCGTAGAGTGCCAGTTCATACCACGTGTCCAGCTTGGACACCCAGTAGTTGTAAGGCACAGAGGGATCATTGAGGACGCTGACACGGTCTGCTACGTACTCCTTCACCATCTTCCAAAACTTTTCCCTCCTTGTGACACTAGGCTGCGCATCAGGGTGAGGGTGCTGGCGGGGTGTCATGAAGGTGTCCCACGCCTTGGAGAGTGTTGCCCTGCCTTTGTCGGAACTGCTGTGTGCTCCCCTTTTCTCCCCTTCTCGGTTGGCCAAGGTAGCACGTACTCTGCCGCCAGCGTTGTCAGATGGAAAATTTTGGAGCAATTTTTCAACAAGAACCTTCTGGTATTGCAACATTTTGCTTGTCCTCTCCACCGGAGGAATGAGAGATGAGAAATTCTCTTTGTAGCGGGGGTCCAGAAGGGTGAACACCCAGTAATCCGTGTTGTCTAAAATGCGTACAACGCGTGGGTCACGGGAAAGGCAGCCTAACATAAAGTCAGCCATGTGTGCCAGAGTACCAACAGTCAAGATTTCGCTGTCCTCACCAGGAGGCTGACTCTCAATATCCTCATCCTCTTCCTCCTCTTCTGCCCACCCACGCTGAAGAGATGGAACTAAAGTTCCATGGCTACCCTCTGTAGCGGAGGCAACCGTGTCTTCCTCCTCCTCCTCCTCCTCCTCCTCCGCCTCCTCCAATTGTCGCTGAGAAGACGAAGTGAGGGTGCTCTGGCTATCACCTTGTGTAAGCTCTTCCTCCCCCATTTCCACCTCTTCCACATGCAAAGCGTCGGTTTTAATTGTGAGCAGCGAGCGTTTCAGTAGACACAGAAGTGGGATGGTTACACTGATAATAGCGTTATCGCCGCTCACCATCTGTGTCGATTCCTCAAAATTGCGTAAAACCTCGCAGAGGTCTGACATCCATTCCCACTCCTCACTTCTGATTACAGGAAGTTGAACGGAGAGGCGACGACCGTGTAACAGCTGGTACTCCACTACTGCCCTCTGCTGCTCACAAAGCCGGGCCAACATGTGGAAGGTGGAGTTCCAGCGCGTGCTCACGTCACACAGCAGCCGGTGAGCTGGCAATTGTAAGCGCTGCTGCAGCTTCAACAGGCCGGCTGAAGCTGTTGATGACTTACGGAAATGTGCACACACGCGGCGCACCTTGGTCAAGAGATCATGCACATTGGGGTAGGTTTTTAGAAATCGCTGCACCACTAAATTAAATACATGCGCTAGGCATGGTACGTGTGTGAGCTTGCCGAGCTCCAAAGCCGCCACCAAGTTACGCCCATTATCACACACAACCATGTCTGCTTGCAGGTTGAGTGGCGAGAGCCACTGCTCGGTCTGGTGACTAATCCCCTGCAACAGCTCTGAGGCCGTGTGCTGTTTGTCCCCAAGGCAGATCAGCTTCAGCACGGCCTGTTGACGCTTCCCCACTGCAGTGCTACACTGCTTCCAGCTACTGGCTGATGGGGGAGTGGCGGTGTGTGTAGAGAATTCGGAGGTGGAAACGGAGGAGGAGGAGCCAATAACGTAGGTGCTGGTGGAAACCCTGATGGAGGTAGGGCCCGCAATCCTCGGCGTGGGTAGCACCCGTGCCATCCCAGGGTCCGAGTCGCTCCCAGCCTCCACGACATTCACCCAGTGTGCCGTCAGGGAAATGTAGCGTCCCTGGCCACAAGCACTTGTCCATGTGTCAGTCGTTAAATGGACCTTCCCAGTAACTGCGTTGGTCAGGGCACGGGTGATGTTACGGGACACATGGTGGTGTAATGCGGGGATGGCACACCGGGAAAAGTAGTGGCGGCTGGGGACCGCGTACCGAGGGACAGCTGCTGCCATCAGGCTGCGGAAGGACTCAGTGTCCACAAGCCTAAATGGCAGCATTTCGATGGCCAGTAATTTTGAAAGGTGTGAGGTTAGTGCTATGGCCTGTGGGTGGGTGGCTGGGTACTTTCTCTTGCGCTCAAATGCCTGGGGTAACGACATTTGGACGCTGTGCTGGGACAGGGAAGTGGATGTGGTCGCTGATGGTGCTTCAGATGCTACAGGTGCAGGGCGGGAGGTATGCGGGCCTGCGCCTTCGACAGGCGATTGGCCGGCACCGAAAACAGGGGAAGAGGAGGCAGTGGTGTGGCCTGCAGACACAGGTGGGCGATCCAGGCGTTCCTCCCACTTACTACGGTGCTTGGATGCCATGTGTCGGATCATGCTGGTGGTGGTGAGGTTTCTAGTGTTCATGCCTCGGCTCATTCTGGTGTGGCACAGGTTGCAAACTACAATTCTTTTGTCGTCCGCACTTTCCTTAAAAAAACGCCATACCGCGGAACACCTACCCTTTGGCAAGGTAGATTTACGCAAGGGGGTGCTCCGTGGAACATTTGCGGGCCGGTTTGGTGCGGTCCGCCTTCTTTCTGTAGCCACACCACTGCCTCTTCCAGCCTGTTGCGGTGCTGCAGATGGCTCACCCTCAGGACTGCTGTCATCGCTCGGCTCTACACCTTCCCAGGTGGGGTCAGTCACCTCATCGTCCACCAAGTCCTCCTCCACTTCCTCACTCTGATCATCCTCCTCAAGTCTTGATCCCACCACATACTCAGTCATTGACAACTGTATAACATTCTCCTCAACAAGGTCTTGAGACGGAAATAGTGGTTGATTTAATGGCAACTGTGTCTCATCATCATCATCATCATCATCCACTACTTCCTTTGACCTTAAATGCCGTTCACATCTGTCATCTTCTTGTGATTGGGTAGCCTCTAGAGGTTGTGAATCAGGGCACAAGATGTCATGTTCCTCTGCAAGCGTGCTTGGAGAGAGGGTCAAATGAAGGATTGGTGATGAGACGAGCTCATCACTATATCCCAGTGTGGGATCACTTCTTTGACCAGACCGTGTATGGTGGGAGGAAGGATGATCAGAGTGAGGATTATGTTGACCAGACTCTTGGCTACTGAGAGTGGACTTGGTGGAAGACAGGGTGGTGCTTAACCGACTGGAAGCAGTATCAGCTGTCATCCAACCGACCACCTGTTCGCACTGGTCGGACCTCGAGAGTGATGTCCTGCGACGCCCTGTGAAATCAGACATGAAGCTAGGTATGGTGGATGTCTTTCTTTCTTGTGCTCTGGCACCAGGCACAGTTTCTCCGCGTCCTGACCCGCGCCCTGAACTTTCAGGATCACGTCCACTTCCCCGTCCCTTTTTACCCGCCTTCTTCATCTTACACAGAATATGTGACTTTAATATTTGAGTTTGAAAACTTAACAGTATTTCTTATAATTCTGCAACTGTACAGAGTACACAGAATAGGCTGTTAAACGGCGTTGAAACACACTGAATGGAATATGTGACTTTAATATTTGAGTTTGAAAACTTAACAGTATTTCTTATAATTCTGCAACTCTGCAGAGTACACAGAATAGGCTGTTAAACGGCGGTGAAAGACACTGAATGGAATATGTGACTTTAATATTTGAGTTTGAAAACTTAACAGTATTTCTTATTATTCTGCAACTCTGCAGAGTACACAGAATAGGCTGTTAAACGGCGTTGAAACACACTGAATGGAATATGTGACTTTAATATTTGAGTTTGAAAACTTAACAGTATTTCTTATAATTCTGCAACTGTACAGAGTACACAGAATAGGCTGTTAAACGGCGTTGAAACACACTGAATGGAATATGTGACTTTAATATTTGAGTTTGAAAACTTAACAGTATTTCTTATTATTCTACAACTGTACAGAGTACACAGAATAGGCTGTTAAACGGCGTTGAAACACACTGAATGGAATATGTGACTTTAATATTTGAGTTTGAAAACTTAACAGTATTTCTTATTATTCTGCAACTGTACAGAGTACACAGAATAGGCTGTTAAACGGCGTTGAAACACACTGAATGGAATATGTGACTTTAATATTTGAGTTTGAAAACTTAACAGTATTTCTTATTATTCTGCAACTGTACAGAGTACACAGAATAGGCTGTTAAACGGCGTTGAAACACACTGAATGGAATATGTGACTTTAATATTTGAGTTTGAAAACTTAACAGTATTTCTTATAATTCTGCAACTGTACAGAGTACACAGAATAGGCTGTTAAACGGCGGTGAAAGACACTGAATGGAATATGTGACTTTAATATTTGAGTTTGAAAACTTAACAGTATTTCTTATAATTCTGCAACTCTGCAGAGTACACAGAATAGGCTGTTAAACGGCGGTGAAAGACACTGAATGGAATATGTGACTTTAATATTTGAGTTTGAAAACTTAACAGTATTTCTTATTATTCTGCAACTCTGCAGAGTACACAGAATAGGCTGTTAAACGGCGTTGAAACACACTGAATGGAATATGTGACTTTAATATTTTAGTTTGAAAACTTAACAGTATTTCTTATAATTCTGCAACTGTACAGAGTACACAGAATAGGCTGTTAAACGGCGTTGAAACACACTGAATGGAATATGTGACTTTAATATTTGAGTTTGAAAACTTAACAGTATTTCTTATTATTCTGCAACTGTACAGAGTACACAGAATAGGCTGTTAAACGGCGTTGAAACACACTGAATGGAATATGTGACTTTAATATTTGAGTTTGAAAACTTAACAGTATTTCTTATTATTCTGCAACTGTACAGAGTACACAGAATAGGCTGTTAAACGGCGTTGAAACACACTGAATGGAATATGTGACTTTAATATTTGAGTTTGAAAACTTAACAGTATTTCTTATTATTCTGCAACTGTACAGAGTACACAGAATAGGCTGTTAAACGGCGTTGAAACACACTGAATGGAATATGTGACTTTAATATTTGAGTTTGAAAACTTAACAGTATTTCTTATTATTCTGCAACTGTACAGAGTACACAGAATAGGCTGTTAAACGGCGTTGAAACACACTGAATGGAATATGTGACTTTAATATTTGAGTTTGAAAACTTAACAGTATTTCTTATAATTCTGCAACTGTACAGAGTACACAGAATAGGCTGTTAAACGGCGGTGAAAGACACTGAATGGAATATGTGACTTTAATATTTGAGTTTGAAAACTTAACAGTATTTCTTATTATTCTGCAACTGTACAGAGTACACAGAATAGGCTGTTAAACGGCGTTGAAACACACTGAATGGAATATGTGACTTTAATATTTGAGTTTGAAAACTTAACAGTATTTCTTATAATTCTGCAACTGTACAGAGTACACAGAATAGGCTGTTAAACGGCGGTGAAAGACACTGAATGGAATATGTGACTTTAATATTTGAGTTTGAAAACTTAACAGTATTTCTTATTATTCTGCAACTCTGCAGAGTACACAGAAAAGGCTGCTAAACTGCGGTGAAACACACTGAATGGAATATGTGACTTTGATATTTTAGTTTGAAGACTTAACAGTATTTCTTCCTATTCTGCAAGTCTGCACAGTACACAGAATGTGCTGCTACACTGCGGCGAAGCACACTGAATGGAATATGTGACTTTGATATTTTAGTTTGAAGACTTAACAGTATTTCTTCCTATTCTGCAACTCTGCACAGTACACAGAATGTGCTGCTAAACTGCGGCGAAGCACACTGAATGGAATATGTGACTTTGAAATTTTAGTTTGAAGACTTAACAGTATTTCTTCCTATTCTGCAACTCTGCACAGTACACAGAATGTGCTGCTAAACTGCGGCGAAGCACACTGAATGGAATATGTGACTTTGATATTTTAGTTTGAAGACTTAACAGTATTTCTTCCTATTCTGCAACTCTGCACAGTACACAGAATGTGCTGCTAAACTGCGGCGAAGCACACTGAATGGAATATGTGACTTTGATATTTTAGTTTGAAGACTTAACAGTATTTCTTCCTATTCTGCAACTCTGCACAGTACACAGAATGTGCTGCTACACTGCGGCGAAGCACACTGAATGGAATATGTGACTTTGATATTTTAGTTTGAAGACTTAACAGTATTTCTTCCTATTCTGCAACTCTGCACAGTACTCAGAATGTGCTGCTAAACTGCGGCGACGCACACTGAATGGAATACGTGACTTTGATATTTTAGTTTGAAGACTTAACAGAATGTGCTCTAATCTGCAACTTTGCACACTAAACAGAATGTGCTCTAATCTGCAACTTTGCACACTAAACAGAATGTGCTCTAATCTGCAACTTTGCACACTAAACAGAATGTGCTCTAATCTGCAACTGTGCACACTAAACAGAATGTGCTCTAATCTGCAACTTTGCACACTAAACAGAATATATATATTTTTTTTTTTTTTTTTTTGTTTTTTTCCCCCCACACCAAATAACCTGCTGCCCCCACACACAGTAGTCCTAAAAAGGACTTTTGGTTCTTTTTTTTTCACAATTTTTGTTTTTTTCCTCCCTACACTGCCTTTCCCTTCCTATCCTCAGCTCTCCCTGGCTCAGACTGAGCCGAACTCGATGGTCAGGTGCTATACAGCACCTGACCACGGGTTCTGGCCAGCCAATCAGTGTAATGCCAGCAGCCAACATGGCTGCTGGCATTACACCGATGTCAGAGCCTCCCTGCACGTTTATTGGCTGCGCAGCAGGCGCAAAACGTGCGGGGAGGAGACCCGAACATGGCGGGCGAGCACATGCGGTACTCGTACGAGTACCGCCATGTGCCGAGCAGAGCGATGCTCGAGCCGATCCGAGCATCGGCCGAGCATGCTCGCTCAACACTAGTGAACACCCAGTAATCCGTGTTGTCTAAAATGCGTATAACGCGTGGGTCACGGGAAAGGCAGCCTAACATAAAGTGAGCCATGTGTGCCAGAGTACCAACAGGCAAGATTTCACTGTCCTCACCAGGAGGATGACACTCAATCTCCTCATCCTCTTCCTCCTCTTCTGCCCACCCACGCTGAAGAGATGGAAATAAAGTTCCATGGCTACCCTCTGTAGCGGAGGCAACCGTGTCTTCCTCCTCCTCCTCCGCCTCCTCCAATTGTCGCTGAGAAGACGAAGTGAGGGTGCTCTGGCTATCACCTTGTGTAAGCTCTTCCTCCCCCATTTCCACCTCTTCCACATGCAAAGCGTCGGTTTTAATTGTGAGCAGCGAGCGTTTCAGTAGACACAGAAGTGGGATGGTTACACTGATAATAGCGTTATCGCCGCTCACCATCTGTGTCGATTCCTCAAAATTGCGGAAAACCTCACAGAGGTCTGACATCCATTCCCACTCTTCACTTCTGATTAGAGGAAGTTGAACGGAGAGGCGACGACCGTGTAACAGCTGGTACTCCACTACTGCCCTCTGCTGCTCACAAAGCCGGGCCAACATGTGGAAGGTGGAGTTCCATCGCGTGCTCACGTCATACAGCAGCCGGTGAGCTGGCAATTGTAAGCGCTGCTGCAGCTTCAACAGGCCGGCTGAATCTGTAGATGACTTACGGAAATGTGCACACACGCGGCGCACCTTGGTCAAGAGATCATGCAAATTGGGGTAGGTTTTTAGAAATCGCTGAACCACTAAATTAAATACATGCTCTAGGCATGGTACGTGTGTGAGCTTGCCGAGCTCCAAAGCCGCCACCAAGTTACGCCCATTATCACACACAACCATGCCTGGTTGCAGGTTGAGTGGCGAGAGCCACTGCTCGGTCTGGTGACTAATCCCCTGCAACAGCTCTGAGGCCGTGTGCTGTTTGTCCCCAAGGCAGATCAGCTTCAGCACGGCCTGTTGACGCTTCCCCACTGCAGTGCTACACTGCTTCCAGCTACCGGCTGATGGGTGAGTGGCGCTGCGCGCAGAGAATTCGGAGGTGGAAACGGAGGAGGAGGAGCCAATAACGTAGGTGCTGGCGGAAACCCTGATGGAGGTAGGGCCTGCAATCCTCGGCGTGGGTAGCACCTGTGCCATCCCAGGGTCCGAGTCGCTCCCAGCCTCCACGACATTCACCCAGTGTGCCGTCAGGGAAATGTAGCGTCCCTGGCCACAAGCACTTGTCCATGTGTCAGTCGTTAAGTGGACCTTCCCAGTAACTGCGTTGGTCAGGGCACGGGTGATGTTACGGGACACATGGTGGTGTAAGGCGGGGACGGTACACCGGGAAAAGTAGTGGCGGCTGGGGACTGCGTACCGAGGGACAGCTGCTGCCATCAGGCTGCGGAAGGACTCAGTGTACACAAGCCTAAATGGCAGCATTTCGATGGCCAGTAATTTGGAAAGGTGTGAGGTTAGTGCTATGGCCTGTGGGTGGGTGGCTGGGTATTTTCGCTTGCGCTCAAATGCCTGGGGTAACGACATTTGGACGCTGCGCTGGGACAGGGAAGTGGATGTGGTCGCTGATGGTGCTTCAGATGGTACAGGTGCAGGGCGGGAGGTATGCGGGCCTGCGCCTTCGACAGGCGATTGGCTGGCACCGAAAACAGGGGAAGAGGAGGCAGTGGTGTGGCCTGCAGACACAGATTGGCGATCCGGGCGTTCCTCCCACTTATTACGGTGCTTGGATGCCATGTGTCGGATCATGCTGGTGGTGGTGAGGTTTCTAGTGTTCATGCCTCGGCTCATTCTGGTGTGGCACAGGTTGCAAACTACAATTTTTTTGTCGTCCGCACTTTCCTTAAAAAATCGCCATACCGCGGAACACCTAGCCCTTGGCAAGGGAGATTTACGCAAGGGGGTGCTCCGTGGAACATTTGCGGGCCGGCCGATCACGGGTTCTGGCCAGCCAATCAGTGTAATGCCAGCAGCCAACATGGCTGCTGGCATTACACTGATGTCAGAGCCTCCCCGCACGTTTATTGGCTGCGCAGCAGCCGCGAAACGTGCGGGGAGGAGACCCGAACATGGCGGGCGAGCACATGCGGTACTCATACGAGTACCGCCATGTGCCGAGCAGAGCGATGCTCGAGCCGAACCGAGCTTCGGCCGAGCATGCTCGCTCATCACTAATAAAGACACAAGCCCATCAAGTTCAACCTTCTCCTCATACCCCAGTAATTTTATAGCTTTCCTGCTACCAAATAAGTTAGTCTTTATCAGACCTTCCTGATCTGCCTGCTAATAAACAGTATAGCTCTGTATGTTCCCTTTGGAAAGAAATGTATCTAATCTTCTCTTAAATGTATCCATTGTATCTGTCATAACCACCTCCTTGGGCAGTGAATTCCACAATTTAACAGACCTTACTGTAAAAACCCCCATCCTCTGCTGAAGTCTAAACCTCCTTTCATCTAATCTCAAGGGGTGTCCCCTGGTCACCTGATCAGGCCTTGGAATAAATAGCTCACCACAGAGATCCTTGTATTGACCTCTCATATACTTGTACATTGTGATAAGGTCTCCTCTTAGTCGTCTTTTCTCTAGAGTACTTGTATTATATTTATCACTGTGACAGCATAAATGTCAGTGTGGAAGACCACTCCCAGGTCCCCATGGCTGCGCTCTGGTTGGGTCTGGTGCTGTGGCTGTGTCACGGTCCATGCAGAACTCCACTCCTGCTCTCATTGCTCTCTGACATCTTTCTGACGTGCATCTGGTGGCAGCGCAGATGAGATGCCTGTGTCTGAAGTCACTGGACACATCCGCTCATGGTGTCTGACTGGACTGCTGCTTCATGACAATGAAGCCGCCAGGAGAGAAGCCGAGAGAGAGCGCTTGGTAGCGTAAATCAGCGCTCTCTTACAGCAGATATATATAAAAAATAAATAAATGGAAAAAAAAATAGTAATAATAATATGAGGCGCCCTAAGGTGGCTGCCTAAACAGCCTTATGCTAGCGCCGACCCTGTACTCAGCCAAGAATGGAAAATGAGCCTGCAATAGCGTAGGGAAAAGGCTTGTTTTCAAGTATTTTTCCTACTTCTGCTAATTCACATCAGCTGGCAGCTTAGGGCTCCAGAGTTTGGGAAAAAAGTCTCTTTGGCCTCCAAAGGCCGTGACAGCAACATAGCCTCCCCAGTGTCCCCATGTGCACTCAGCTACCCTGTCCACACTCACAGAAGTCTCCCTTATCTCCTAGCAGCTTTCAAGGCATTGCTGTGTATTGCTTTGCAAACTGTCTGGCAGTAGAGAGGTTAACTGCCCAAAACATAAAGTGAAATTACCCCAACAACACCCACTAACCTAACTGGGCCCACCATTAACACCACTGTTACCGGACTGGCTGGGAACATATTGCAATCAATGCTTTCCAGCTTGCCCAGTAATGGAGGGGCGAACCTTGTTCAAAATTAACCTTTTGGTTACCAACTCAATTAACTGGATACCTTTCTGGCACTCAAAGGGATAAGCGTTTATAAAATCTCAGGCTGAAATGGCCTTAACAGTTTGAGTGCCAGAGAGGTACACTCTCGCAATGCATTGCATACCCCCTGGCACTCAAAGGGTTAAATAAATAATTTGGGGGACATATCCCCCGGTCCGCAGGTGTAAACAATACCCTTCCTTAGGATTCAGTAGGATTTCGTTATACCTCTGTAAAAATATTTTCGTGTTGGGGGGCAACAAAAAATTAGCACCAGGACCTTTCAATGACTAGATATGCCACTGACTGCCCCCATCTCTCCTTCCTTGTGTCAGCTCCATATTTATCTGCTCCCTATAGCTTCTGTCATTTATATGTGAAAAGGGAGAATTAAAATGAAGAAATCAAACTCTTTCTTTAAAAAAGTGTCATATATGTCTGGTATTGTGTAACCCCTTAGTGACCGGGCACGCGGACGTGGCCAGCACTTAACGCCCGCCAAACTTTTTTCCCCCATTACCTTCAACGACTTCCTGGATGTACATGTACATCCTCTGTCACTAAGTAACAGATTCTGCGGGAAGTACATGTATGTCCATTGTCGGGATGGGGTTAAAGGAGAGGAAAACTTTTCTTATGAAAAAATATACATTGTAGGGATTTTCCTACTGAGTAAAATAAGGGTACTCCCACTGCCGAGAGATTTATATTTCCAGAGTTATTACAGTTTAAACCCATGTTTTTTTACATTAGCAGTGACCTCTAGTGGTCAAATTCTAATTAGATTTCCTGTTAGATTCTAATGGAGAGGAAAGTCAGAGACATACAGTTCTCCATAGAATGTGATAGAAACTGCCTGTCACTTCCTGTCAGTTAGAACTATCAGGAAGTAAACACAGTAAATTAATTTCCTGATTATTTAAACTGCTATAATTTTTGAATAAAACATCTGACAGTAATGGGAGTGACCTTGTTTTATTCAGAAGGAAATGCTGTGTAAAATATGTGTTTTCACAAAAAAAAAAAATTTACTGCTCCTTTAAATGGGGACCATCACCCCTATACAAGTTTACCTTATATTAATCTTTATCTAGTGATAAGCTTAAAAAAAAAAAAAAAAAAAAAAAATAGACATACTGTGGCGAAATCTACATTGTTAAAAACGATCCTGTGCCTAACCGCAGGCTGTCAATCTCCGTCTGTTCCTCCCCAGGCATGGTCACGTTCCAACCTCCTCCATTGAAGGAGGATTTCTTCATGTAAGCTGGCTGGAACACGATTGCGCTTGGGGAGGGAACAGAAGAAGACTGACAGGCTGCGGTGCAGCGCTGTAACCACAGTCTGTCCGGAAGTAAGGAACAAGCTCATTTTTAACAATGTAAATTTCACCACAGCATGCTTTTTTAAACAAAAATAACAAACTATTTAAGCTTATCGCTAGATAAGTATTAAAATAAGCTAAACTTGTATAGGGGTGATAGATTCCCTTTAATAAAAGCACGACTTGTTTAAAGCATTTGAAAGTTTATTGAGGATAAAGCCACTAGGTGTCACTGTCCCACATCTCAGGCAAATGCAGTACAGGAATGAACAGTTATGGATAGTAAAACAGAAAATTTGCACTGAGGTGCCTTCTATCCGACCAAACATTTTGTAAAAAAAAATGTAATCTACACAGTTACGTAATTTTGTACTTTAGGTCTCACGCCATTTTCTTTTTTACTTAAAAATTGTACTCTTTCTTAGCAAAAGCAAAATGTGCAGCACATTTAAAATTATAATTTAAAGGGATACTAATACTTCATTTTATCTTTACTTTATTTTGTAAGCAATAAAAAAACATGGTTTGAGAGATATTCACAAGCAAAGTTCCCCTCACTGACCAAAACAGTCAAGTCTGCCATCTAGCTGTCAGATTTGGAATCCGGTCCGCGGACCGGTCGTGGCTCTACAGCAGAGCCGAGATCGCGAGATATATGAAGATCTACTTCATTCGAACAGTCTACAAATTGTGCCTGGTTTGCAAGCACACTTTTTAGACCCTTCCAATTAAATAATTATATTTACATCTTGAGATCTTGGCTCTGCTGAAGAGCCACCGGTTGATCTGCGGACCGGATTTCAAATCTGACAGCTAGATGGCAGACTTTACTGTTTTAGTCAGTGAGGGGAAACTCTGCTTGTGAATATCTCTCAAACCGTAAAGGTTTGAGAGATAAGACTTATATCGTTCTTAATGTTTTTTTAATGCCTACAAAATAAAATAAAGATAAAACTAAGTGTTACTATCCCTTTAAGGTCAAATGTAAATATTACCTTTGCGTGCTTACAATTGTTAGCAAATGAGTACAATGTTGCAGTTTAGTAACAATGCTCTAGGAACAGTAGCAGACAAGTAACGTAAAAATGATGAGCTGTTCAGCCTCCAAGGGGACCAAAATATGTATATTTTGTGGGATAATGTGATATACTAAATAAATATGAAGAGAACAGAGTGCCATTAGTAGTCACCTACAACCCACAGATTGAAGTACTGCATAAAATCTCAAAAGAGCTCCAAACAATACTACATACTGATGGCAGATTAAAAAGAATTTTCCCAAAACCTCTTCTTCTCTCCCATAAACAGCCCACCAATTTGAAATGACTGGTGGCAAAGAGCTCCCTTGGGAATGCAACAGGGAATGGCACCTCTGCCTGTCTACAAAGAACATGTGGAACCTGTACACACACACACACATATGTACCACAGATACGGTGGCCATAACACATTTCCACCAAAACCACAATATTGTGGGAAAATTCTCCTACTCCTCATCTAATGATGTCTTCCTCATCATGTGTGTGAAATGTCCCCGAACAGGACTATATGTATGTGGGACATATCATAAGCAAACAGTATGATCCTCTCAAAATGGAGACAAATAGCTTGGGAACAACAGCCCATTTGGCATGGGCTAGACTTAGGGGAGGGCTGGCCTGGGGACCAGAGGGGCAATTGCCCCCTGGGCTGGTCACAGGTCTGGGCTGGTGGGCCACTGCCTCATCAATATCCTTCTAGCTGCTGTAAATGGAGCTACACTAGTGATACCACAGAGCTTACAACTAAAATGAAGCTACATTAAAGAAACCACAGAGCTTACAACTAAATGGAGCTACCCTAGTGGTACTAGAGAGCTCATAACTGTAATGGAGCTACACCAGTGGCATAACCAATTCCCCCTTGTAAGCTCTATGGTACCATACGTGTAGCTTTAAATTGTAAGCTCTGTAGTATCACTAGTCTAGCTTCCATTTCAACTGTAAGCTCTATAGTATCACTAGTCTAGCTTCCATTTCAACTGTAAGCTCTGTGGTATCACTAGTCTAGCTTCCATTTCAACTGTAAGCTCTGTGGTATCACTAGTCTAGCTTCCATTTCAACTGTAAGCTCTGTGGTATCACTAGTCTAGCTTCCATTTCAACTGTAAGCTCTATAGTATCATTAGTGTACCCCATTTAGATTCTAAGCTCTGTGGTATGATTTGCCTTCACAACATTAAAGACAAATTTAAAATGTACAAAAGGGGGTAAAGTGGGACAGTGGGCTGGAATGATAGTGGAAATGGGCCACTAGTTGCCCTCCAGGCCACTAGTTGACAGCCCTCCCCTGGCTGGACTTGATGGAGACCAGTTTTTTTTTTCAGCCTCATCAACGATGTTACTACGTGTGTGTGTTTGTATAGATATGTATATGTGTGTGGAGCTGTGAGGTCTGAACAGTACAGTATGAAAGCATAATGCCACTGCTCCAGAGCTCTAAAACTGCATTTACAAATAATTACAAGATACAAATATAAACAGTGGAATTCCTATAGCATATTTAAAAGCTGTTCCTGAACTGAATGTTGTGAAATAAGACAACAGGTGACATAAATCCACAAAAAAGCTATATCAAGTGCTGAACAGGCCTTTACCCAGTCTACATCTCCTCCAACCATCATCAAATGCAAAGGAAATCAATATCCTATATTATAATTCGCTAAGGATGTTTGTCAGAAGCCGTAGAGACGGCTGATGCGCGCTGTAGTCATGCACAGTAGAAACAGCCCGCGCTGAAGCTGAAATGGAGAGGGGCGCTCCGAATTCAGACCAAAGTGCTCTCTGTGCACCTTCCTGTGACCGCATGGTCCCAGGAAGGTGCACAGCGAAGACACGGTCTAAATTCGGAGCACCCCTCTCCATTTCAGCTTCAGCGCGGGCTGTTTCTACTGTGCATGACTACAGCGCGCATCAGCCGTCTCTACGGCTTCTGACAAACATCCTTAGCGAATTATAATATAGGATATTGATTTCCTTTGCATTTGATGATGGTTGGGCTTTAAAACTAGTATATCTTAATGAGACGAATAACAATTTTGGACTTCAGTTCAAATGTTTGTTATCAGTACACCATGAATCTGTTAAAAAAGATCTTCATACAGCTGTTGATGGAATCAAGATTAGTTTTGGACATTTAGCAAGGTGCTTGTATAAATTAGAACAAAGATTAACAGATGTTGGGAAACAGTGTGAAAATAAATAGAAGAGGTGTATTATTTGTCTGTGACAGTGAAACATTTGGAGGAAAAATAGAACTGCTACAAAATGAGAAAAATAGATTATCCCTAACACTGAGGGCTATATCTGAAAGAGTTGAGGAGTTATCTGATTTTATTAGACTTAATACAGTTTGTGCTGCCTGAATAAGGAACAATCATCTATAAAAGATGCAGAGTAGGCTAATGAACATATAGATGGCACCACCAATATTTTTAACCCTTTGAATGATAGAGAAGTATGCAAAGCAATGCGTTGCATACCCCTCTGGCATTCAAAGGCTTAATGATACACGGAGAACTTTCTAAGTTTCATAGGTAAAATAATACAGGTGAATGACTATTTAAAGGGATAGTAATGTTTCACAAAAACAGCAGCTCCAATTAATCCTCATAGTATTTGAGTCATGGAGAGTGTTATTTCAATACTGTCAGAGTTGTAGTTCAAGAGTAATTGAATGATAAAGTACCCCCCCCTCCCCTTATAACTAGTGTAAGCATACCTCCCAACATTTCAAATTGCCAAAGAGGGACACTTGTGTTTTAGGAGGTGTTGCTGGGGGCGTGTCTGGTGGGCGTGGCATTATAAAGAATTTTTAGGCTATTTCATAACCTATTGACACCTACTTGTGAAACCTAATAAATGATTTAGAACAAGACCAAAGTATTTTATTTACACAGACTAATTTATAAACACATGTACTGAAGTTTACACAAGAATGAATGTCAGTTTTATTGCTGTAGAACAATGTGATACATTTATATATATATACCCAACAATCTGATCTCCTAAAAAGAGGGACATCAGGGTGGGAAAGAGGGACAGAGGGATTTGGGTCTAAAAGAGGGACTGTCTCTCCTAAATAGGGACACTTGGGAGGTATGTGTAAGCCCCACTCCTCAGATGTGGAATCCAGTCCATAGACCAGACAGCTCACATCAAGGGTCAATATTCTTACTGTGAGAACAATGAAAGCCCTGCCCCCCTTGACAAGTTTTTCAGCTTTTTCCCTTATCTTAATTGAAGATTGTCCCTCTCTGCAATCTACCTGGACACCTTCCCTTCTGATCTAAGCTGAGCAGTGTTACATCAGTAAAAGGGACAGGAGGGGGATACTTTATCATTCAATTAGTCTTGAACTACAACTCTGACAGTATTGAAATAACACTCTCCATGGCCCAAATACTATGAAGATTAACTAGAGCTGCTTTTATTGTGAAACATTACTATCCCTTTAATAGCTTGAGACCCTGGAAAAAAGTAAAATCCTACAACCAAAGCGTGTAACAAAGAATGAACCAATTTATACGAAAATGCAGAAAGTTGATGAGGCTGAAACATAGTTGATGAGGCTGAAAAAAGACAGGTGTCCATGAAGTCCAGCCAAAAACACCCCTGTTGATCCAGTGGAAGGCAAAAAAAAAACATCTGGAGCAGTTTCTAATTTAGCTCAAGTGGGTAAAAAAATTCCTTCCTGACTCCAAATGGCAGTCAGATATGTCCCTGGATCAACATCCTATCTGCATTGAAGCCATCTGTCATAACTGTCAATATTGTTCTGTGCTAGATAGGCATCCATTGCTTTTTTGAAAGCAGTTGCATTATCTGCAAGTACAATATGCCAAGGCAAGGAATTCCATAGCCTTACCACCTTTACTGTAAAGAATCCCTGCCTTTGTTTTAGTCGAAAGCGCCTTTACTCTAGTCTTAATGGATGACCTCTTGTTCTTAGCTCAGCTCTTTGCATAAATAATTCATTGGATAATTCTTTGTATTGACCTTGAATGTATGTGTAAATGATAATCATATCACCCCTTAGACGTCTCTTATCTAATGTAAACAATCCCAGTTTGGCTAGTTTCTTTTTATAACCCAGACCCTCCAATTCCTTTATCAATTTTGTTGCATCTTAGAAAGAAAAAAAAAACAGCGCTAAAGTAAAAATGTTCTTAAAGGGATAGTAATATTTCATTCTAAAAGCAGTTTGGATTGTTCAATATAATGAATAGTTCTGCTGCGTGATTAATGAATAGTACTGATTTGTGATGCTCTAATTGTTCAAAACTGTTTAGTTACGATGTATTTAGATGCTGAAGTTGATCCCTCAAGCCACTTTTCCTGTTATGAAGCCTCCTCCCATCAGATCTGAAGTTTGGTCGCTTGACCAGACAGATCACAAGGAGGGACAATCTTCCCATCGTCAAGGAGGAAAACCCAGCCCTCCTTGACGATGGGGGACAGGTTTTTACTAATACTGACTGTGGTCCGTTCTCAGATCTGAGGAGCAGCTTCAAAATGTGAAAAGGGGCACGAGGGATCAACTTCAGCATCTACAGGGCCGAATTTACATCTCAGGAGCCTGTAGGCACAGAAATCTGAAGTGCCCCCCCCCCATTGGCCATCTCCACTGGACACCTGCACAACGCTCCAAATCTCCACATTACCCTCAATATCCATATTGTCCTCACATTGCCCCCCATCAGCTCCAACTTGCCCTCACATTGCCCCCCATCAGCTCCAACTTGCCCCATCAGCTCCAACTTGCCCTCACATTACCCCCATCAGCTCCAACCTGCCCTCACATTACCCCCATCAGCTCCACATTGCCCCCATCAGCTCCAACCTGCCCTCACATTACCCCCATCAGCTCCACATTGCCCCGTTTCCGACCTCCCTGGTGGTCCAGCGGTAGGAAAAGTCTGTGCCTGCTTCTGCACAGAACTGTAGTTCCCGCGCAGTCTTCTCTTTAGGAATGCAGAGCGCTGGGAGATGATGTCATCTCCCAGCGCTCTGCATTACTAAAGAGCCACCGAGGGAGCAACAGCAGGATCTCACCGGGCGGCAGGCAGGCAGGCAGCGGGTAGGGTGAATGAAAATATTTAAAAAAATAAAATCAAAAAAATAATTGATTCCAATGACAGGCGCCCCTCTGTGGGGTGCGCCTGTAGGCAGATGCCAACTCTGCCTTATGGCAGATCCGGCCCTGAGCATCTAACTATATTGTAACTGAACGGTTTTGAACAAGACGAGCATCACACAGAAGTGCTATTCATTCTATTGAACGATCTGAGCTGCGTTTATAATGAAATATTACTATCCTTTTAAAGTGATAGAGCCACCAAGCCTGCATGCAAGAGAAGTACCCAACATTGCGTTGCAGTGAATTGGATACCTCTCTGGCACTCACAAGGTTAAAATGATTGTATTTATTCCTCCGTTTGGAGTTCACCATTTACACTTTCAGCAGGAGCCTCAACGATTCTTAAATCTCCTCTGAACCTCCCTTTTACTGACCCTTGTGTGTGTGTTGAACAGATTGATTGGACCTGTTGGTCTCTGTCAGTTGCAGAACCGGATCACAGGTAAGGCGCACAAGGCGCCTGCCTAGGGCCCGGCCAAATGAGGGGGGCCCAGAAACCTCATCCTGTACTAGAAGGAGGACTGACAGCCATGTCTACTGGACTGTCAGTCAGAGTCAGACAGTGAAATGGAGGCAGCCGGTTGGGTCTAACTCTAGACCCAGTGACGTGACATCAGATACAGCACACAGGCTATGCTGAGGTGTGAAGAAGAGCGATACATGACTGCGTTTACGCACCACCAGGCTGCCCGCACCTAAGTTAAGCGCCACTGCCCACTGCTGCGCCACAGAGACAGACAGACTGATGCCCAGAACAGAGAGAGCTCACTGAGCGGGAGGCAGCAGAGCGATACAGAGTCGGACAGCAGCCAGACTCAGTCCTCCTGTTTGAAGGCAAGAGGGGGAAGGGAATTGGGGAAACTGTAACAGGAACAGCTGCCTAACAGGCAAAAAGGGGAGAGAATGACATCATGAAGGGGGGGAGAATTAGGCAAAGGGGGATCAAGAGGGGGCATCAAGAGTGGATCAGGTGAAAGATGCAGAGATAAGTGGGGCAAGAGGGTAAAAAGACAGAGGGAGAATTGGGGAAACTGTAACAGGCAAAAAGAGGAGATCATTCAAGAGGGGGAGAAAGGCAAAGGGGATCAAGAGAGGTAAGAGGGGCATCAAGAGCGGGTCAGGTGAAAGAGGAAGAGAGAGGTGGGGCAAGAGGGACAAAAAGACAGAGGGGGAATTGGGGAAACTGTAACAGGGGAAAAGGGGAGATCATTCAAAAGAGGGAGAAAGGCAAAGGGGATCAAGAGAGGTAAGAGGGGCATCAAGAGCGGGTGAATGAGGCAAAGGGGGGTCAAGAGGGAGAAAAAGAGGCAAAAGGGAGAAAAAAAAAGAGGCAAAAGGAGGAAGGATCAGGAGGCAAATGGAGGGGGATCGGGAGGGGGAGAAAGAAGCACAGGGTGGGATCAAGAGTTAAGAAGAGGGGAGAGAGGCAAAAGTAAGGGGGGATCAAGAGTCAATGAGGATCCAGGGAGGGGAAGAAAGAGTTAAAGGGGGGAGAGACCAAGAGGCAAAAGGAGGGGGGGATCAGGGGGGGAAAGAGGCAAAAGGGTGGGATAAAGAGTCAAGAAGGGGAGAGAGAGGCAAAAGAGGGGTATCAAGATCCAAGAGGTGGTGTCAGGGTGGAGGGGGGCCCCAAATTGGTACCTTGCCTAGGGCCCTGTGGAGTGTTAATCCGGCTCTGGTGAGTTGTGTTGCCAGGAACACTAAGACCCTGAATTCTCCTGACACGTAATACTGCCTTATGTTTAGTTAGCTGTGAAAGTGGACTCGGTAGTTCAGAAACCCAAGCTGTGTGTGTCTGTGCCAGATACATGAGTCATGAACTTAATGTACTATTGTCATATGCATCTATTCAGCCTACTCCAACTTTTTCACTTCAATACAAACTATGCTTTTGTGCTGGTTGTTTATATAGCAGTAGGCAACGTTAGCAAAAAAAAAAAGAGACATAGCGGTTGACAAGCCAGCCAAAATGCCCGAGGCTCCTGGGTTCTGATTTTAGACCTAACAGAAGATAAATAGACTGTAACACCAGAAAGGAGGAGATTTAGGGGTTTATTAAATAGATCAGGGTTGTGCCACTGCTGTGCAAACTGTTTTTGCTCTTTATTTAATAACTGATTAGCACCGGTGCTTATAACCCCTCCAAATGTACACTTTGCAGGGAGGTGCTCTATATGTCTCTTTTACATCAGACCTGACTAGTGGCTTCTTCTTGCTCTTACATCCAAACATTCCATTGTTTTACCTGGTCCTGAGTGAAGTAACAACGTCTGGCTGCAGGAACAAGAAGCAGCCACTATACAGGTCTCACGGACATAGAGGACCAGATAATGTCTCCCTGAAATGAGTTTGTTTAGAGGGGATTATAAGCACTGCTACTAATCAGTTATTAAAGGGATAGTAATACTTCGTTTTAATTTTATTTTATTTTGTAGGCATTAAAAAAACATGAAGAACGATATAAGTCTTATCTCTCAAACCTTTATTGTTTGAGAGATATTCACAAGCAAAGTTTCCCCTCCCCGCCCCTTTTACCTAGTGTAATCCATCTCTTCTCAGATGTGAATCTGGTTGTAAGACCAGACAGATAACAGCAGGGGACAATCTTCTTTGTATGAAAAGAATGAAAGCCCTTCCCCCCTTGACAAGTTTTTCAGCTTTTTCCCTTATCTTAATTGAAGATTGTCCCTCTCTGCAGTCTACCTGGGCACCTCCCTTCTGATCTGGCTGAACAGTGGGGGGATACTTTGCTTGTGAATATCTCTTAGGCCATAAAGGTTTGAGAGATAAGACTTATGTCGTTCTTCATGTTTTTTTAATGCCTGCAAAATAAACTAAAGATAAAACGAAGTATTACTATCCCTTTAAATAAAGAACAAAACCAGTTTGTGGAGTGCTGACATGGTAGACTTCAGGTAGGAGAAGCTTCATGACATTTCTAGGGTACAAAAACTATAGGGACAGGATCATCAAATCTCACATGGGTTGGCCATTAGGTCAGAACTGTGCAATGACATACCTCCCAAGTGTCCCTCTTTAGGAGGGACAGTCCCTCTTTTAGACCCAAATCCCTGTGTCCCTATTTCCCACCCTGATGTCCCTCTTTTTAGGAGATCAGACTGTGTGGTGTGTATATAAGTGTTTCACATTGCTACACATCAATACAACTCACATTATTGTTTGTTTAAACATCAGTATATGTGTTTATAATTTAGTCTGTGTAAATAAAATACTTTGGTCTTGTTATAAATAATTTATTAGGTCACACAAGGAGGTGTCAATAGGTCATGAAATAGCCTTAAAATTCTCTGTAATGCCCCGCCTACCAGCCACGCCCCTAGCTACACCCCCTAAAACACAAGTGTCCCTCTTTGGCAATTTGAAATGTTGGGAGGTATGCAATGATGCTGGTCCCGATGACTATAAGAACACAAAAGCACTCATAAGGATCATCAGCTCTGGAGAAAGGCAATGCACAATGCTTTCACAATGGTGATTTCACTCCAAGGTGACTTAATGTGAGCCACTGGTACTGTTATGTTGACATTGCTTGCATGATATGACTCTCTGGTCATGATGACCATGTTAAGGTATACCACTACTGTCAATGCAAAGAACCCTTCAGTAAGAACAGTGCCAAGTCCACCGTCACTGAATGCAGCAGGGGAGATTAGTTGTCTTTTCTTACACGTCTGAGTTCTGTCTATGATATCCACATGGCTGGATATGGGCTAGAGGACTGCTAATCAGCAGTATGCAGAAGTGTTCAGCTACCAGGATAATGGTGTTGGGATGCAATATACATGGAACATCCACACCCCTAGTACACATTCTAGGCACTTGCAGACTGCTGGTACGCAGTCCTGGTTGTGCAACCTATCATTAGAACATTTCTTCAGAACATTCCTGGCACTCTGCTGCAGCAAGACGATGCCCACTACACATCACAAGGGTTGGCATGTGCAATCCCCATGACTTCAACACACAGTTGTCCTGCATGATCTCTGGCTCTGTCCCCAACAAGTATATGGGGAACCTTATTGGTCATCATCTCTGCTGGAAACACTCTATGTCCTTCATGCAGGACTAACATCCCCCAGTAAACTATTGACCTCTTATAGATGACATAGCTCATTGTCTATCTATATCTTCTCTTGGGGTATTCATACTCACTACTGTTGTGTCCATTTTCATTTGAAAGGTTAATCTTGTGTTTTTCATACCTAGCCTCATAAATATATATGATTTAATGTGAACCCAAAACAAGTTCCTGCTGTTAAAATTTCACTGTTGAACAGTGTAGCTCTTGAGTGCTTACAGTTACAAATATAATGATGTGATGTGTGTCAAATTTTTGTTTAACATTGTATCTACCACCCACCAAATTCAGAAAATGGGTTTTCATTCACTTTTTTCCCCACCATAACCTTTTCAGTTTGTGCTCCACATGTGCACAAAACCTCAATAGCAAGCCAGTAAAACCAACCTCATGCTGATGAGTTGCATTGACAACAAAACAGCTGTCCATGAGTGGTTCACTGGCTTTGCATCTCTTCCTGAATTGTGTCTTAAAGCTGTTGCTCAGCATACACATACTCTGAGGAATCCATGTATAAAGTGGAATCTGAGGCAAACAGGTGATTCCTTGTTAAACTTATTTGCATATGCCTACCCAGAATCCCTTGCAGTAGTAACAACACTGCAAATGCAAGATTTCTGTGTGAAAAGTAAGTCTTATGGCTTGACTGGTGTGTCAAATTTTTGTTTAACATTGTATCTACCACCCACCAAATATAATGATGTAATGATGCTTCATATAAGTCGGTGGTTCTCAGCCAGGCTGTTATGGCACTATAGTGTGCTGTGGATATCCACTTCTGATGTCCCTTTTATTCCAAAACGACTTTAAGAAAAAAGTTACGTTTCATATGCAACATCAATTGAAATTATTACACACTGTAGTTTTTGTTTTGTCATTCTGACTGTTAGACCTAAGAACAACCATATATGTATGCAGGCACCTGCACACATAGACTCCAAGGGGGGCTTGAGCACCTGCCCTTTTTGTCCAAAGTGCCCTCGCGCCCTTTAAAAAAAAAAAAACATTTAATCAGATTTTATCTGTGTCCTTTTTTCATTTGAGCCCCTGCCCCCCAAAATGTCTGTGTACGTCCCTGTATTTATGTATATTCCACTTCATTAAGCCTTTAACAAATTACATGTCCATTTTTGCAGGTGCCCCGTAAATTCCAGAATTCCAAATTCCAGAAATTCCAGAACACATGTCAGGGGCTCCTTGTGCATTGGGCATTTTCCTTTAAAACAATAGTTTATAAGTTCCAGAAATTCCAGAACACATGTCAGGGGCTCCTTGTGCATTGGGCATTTTCCTTTAAAACAATAGTTTATAAGATATAAGTTGTATATGTGTCAGTTAGTGCATGACCTCCAGGCATGCCTGCAGGACTCAAACATTCCACACTGCTCTGTATTACCAACTCTCACTTCCTACCAGGAAGTACTAGGTCAGCTGCATAAACTGACATAAAAAAGCTAAATATCTCAAAGACTACTGTCTGAAATGATAAATGACACACAGAAATATGTGTGATTTCGTAAGCTCTTCAAAGTTCCCTATTTGATACAAAGTGACAGTTTCACATTAAAACTTAACCTGTTATGGATGAAGGAGGATTTTAAAGACCCTGCTTTAAAGAGAATAACAGTTTGCTAGTGGATGCCCCTTAGAATACTGAGTAACTTACTGTTGCCCTATAGGTGACAACAGACACATAGAAACATAGAATTTGATGGAAGATAAGTACCATTTGTCCCATCTAGTCTGCCCATTTTCCTGCTGTAAAAACCTGAAACCTTGGTCTTGTCTTACGTTCAGGACAGCAGAATGCCTATCCCACGCATGCTTACATTACCTTACTGTATTAACGTCTACCACTTCTGCTGGTAGGCTATTCCACTTATCTACTACCCTCTCGGTGAAGTAAAACTTTATTATATTACATCTAAGCCTCTCACCCTCTAGTTTTAGACTATGGCCTCTTGTCCTAACATTTATCATTTGAAATGTACTTTGCACGTTGTTGAATCCCTTCATATATTTGAATGATTCTACAGAACTGAACATTGTCATTGATTTAAATAGGGCTTTTAACCCCATGAATGCTATAGAGTTCTCCAATGCATTGCAAAGCATTCAAGGGATTAAAAACCTGATGTTTCATAATAAAAGCAGCTCTAATTAATCATCATAGTATTTGGACTTTGGAGAGTGTTATTTCAATTCTGTCAGAGTTGTAGTTCAGGAGTAATTCAATGACAAAGTATCCCCCTCCCGCCCCTTTTACTGATGTAACACTGTTCAGCCAGAGCAGAAGGGAGGTGCCCAGGTAGACTGCAGAGAGGGACAATATTCAATTAAGATAAGGGAAAAACCTGAAAAACTTGTCAAGGGGGGCAGGGCCTTCATTGTTTTCATAGGAAGAAGATTGTCCCCTGCTGTTATCTGTCTGGTCTATGGACTGCATTCCACATCTGAGAAGAGATGTCTTACACTAGGTAAAAGGGGCGGGAGGGGAACTTTGCTTGTGAATATCTTTCAAACCATAAAGGTTTGAGAGATAAGACTTATATCATTTTTCATGTTTTTTTAATGCCTACAAAATAAAATAAAGTTAAAATGAAGTATTACTATCCATTTAAAGCAGAGGAAAACTGGGAAACTTTTATGTGTCTATATGCATTTTCATTTACCCTAGAATTACTGCAATATATAATAACAAATCATCCTCACTGTGACTGTTCATTTAAACATAATGTATTTGTTGATCGGTTATGTTTTACATATACATAGGTCACAATACTGTATAAAGATTTACTAAGTTATTACAGGAAGGAAGATCCAATATAAACAGGATAACACTGAACACCCTCAGACAACTCCCAGCTTGAGACATTATGGGCTCAATTCAATTGTGTCTGGCAAAACCTCTGTTAAAGGGATAGTATTGCTTATATGTAAGTAATTGTAATATTGTAGAGACTGAAAATTTGAACAAAATAAGGAATGTCCCATCTCTCACACTTTTATAGTTTGAGAGATTGAAGCATCTAAAGTTCCGGTTTCACAGAAGTCTGCCATCTAGCTGAGAAAAGCAGATTCTGGTCCCAGGATTGTACTGCGGCTCTTCAGCAGAGCCGAAATAGCGCAATATAGAAATAAATACTTAAATGGAACAGGGTACAAAGTGTGCCTGGTTTGTAAGTACACTTTGTAGACCGTTCCAATGAAGTTATTTCTATATCGTGCTATTTTGGCTCTGCTGAAGAGCCGCAGTACAATCCTGGCACCAGAATCTGCTTTTGTCAGCTAGATGGCAGTCTTCTGTGACACCGGAACTTTAGATGCTTCAATCTCTCAAACTATAAAAGTTTGAGAGATGGGACATACCTCATTTTATTCATATTTTTAATCTCTACCATTTTAAAATGACTTAACTATAAGCAATACTATCCCTTTAAAGCAAAAAGTGCAATGACTGTTATTAATATTTGAATTACATCGAATTCAATAAGTAGTCTACAAGAATGGCTACTGAGCGAAGGCCTAAAAATATTCATGTACATTCAAAACTTGCATCGCACCTTTTTTGTGACCTCACAGTTTGTCAAAACAGTTGAAACTGTCCATTTCCTCATCGAGCGCCTCCACCCTGTCCACTTCAACATTGTCTTACCTTCAGCATTACTGCATGGAGGCCGAGTGATGGAGACAAATTGCTGTGCTCTGATAAACATATTTATTGATATACCCTGTGATTACATCATTACGCATGGTGCACAGACCTGAAGGTTTCGTACGCATGCACTTTCATCAACTAGCTTCTCTTTATTGAGTCTCAATAGACTCAATGAAGAGAAGCTTAATGTCAGTGCCAGGCACTGACATCCGGGGACACATTCTATCAGGGGACAGTGCCCTCAAGGCACTAGGCAGGTTCCTCTACATGCAATGTCTGGGGAATCATAAAGTGTATGTGTGTGGTTCTTTGGCCATCACTGACCAGTTGACCATGGCTGGGGCATATATATGAGTCTGTAGCTACCAGTGGAACAATGCTAGTGCATCATACAGTGCATATATGGTTTAGTGGCCACCAGTGGGTAGAGTAGATTATCAAACAGTAAATGTGTGGTTCATCTGTCTGAAATCTGTCATGTTGTGCTGCCCACCTCATGTGCTTATTGTAAAACAGTGGTGTCTGGGGCTTGGTGTTGGAACTAATATTAAGGATCACTGTGGAGTTGGGCATGATGCATCACACAGTGACATACAGCATGCTGTTTTTTCAGGACATAACGTAAGAGCAATAATATCTAATTGATTTCAGTGTTGTAACTATGTGAATCTGTGGGAAAAATATAAAATAAATGAAAATGTGTGTGTGTGTGTGTGTGCGTATGTGTAGTGCCCTTGGGGTGTTCATACTATATACAAATGACTCTAGGCAAAGCAGGGGTGAGCAACTTGAGGCCCTACTGTTAGTGAACTACACCTCTTATTATCCTAATCCAGTTGTTTGAGGCTGATGGAAGTTGTAGTCTAACAACACATTAGTAGTAGCCACTGCAGCACAACCCCCACCATTCCTGCCACACTCTTTCCCTGTCTCTTCTACCTGACTGACGTTCCCTGTTTCACTGCCTCTTTACACCTATTTCCCACTGTCTCCCTGCTGTTATTCTGTAAAACAGCATAGGGTGTGTAAACATACTGGCTTGTACCCTACCTGGTTTGTAGAATAAGAGAAAAGAGACAGTGCAAAATGGGAAAGAGGGAGGCAATGAAAGATTGTGACAGGAAGGCTGGGGAAGAATATTGGTACAGGTGTGGAAGAAAGGGATAAAGAAGTAACTCTACAATGGATGTAAAAGAGAAAAATGGTGATGGTGAGATCTTAAAGGGATAGTAATACTTCATTTTATCTTTATCTTATTTTGTAGGCATTAAAAAAAACATGACGAACGATATAAGTCTTATCTCTCAAACCTTTATGGTTTGAGAGATATTCACAAGCAAAGTTTCCCCTCCCGCCCCTTTTACCTAGTGTAAGTCATCTCTTCTCAGATGTGGAATCCAGTCCATAGACCAGACAGATAACAGAAAGGGACAATCTTCTTCCTATGAGAACAATGAAAGCCCTGCCCCCTTGACAAGTTTTTCAGGTTTTTCCCTTATCTTAATTGAAGATTGTCCCTCTCTGCAGTCTGCCTGGGCACCTCCCTGCTGCTCTGGCTGAGCAGTGTTACATCAGTAAATGGGGCGGGAGGGGGACACTTTGTTATTGAATTACTCTTGAACTACAACTCTGACAGAACTGAAATAACACTCTCCAAAGTCCAAATAATATGATGATTAATTGAAGCTGCTTTTATTATGAAACATTACTATCCCTTTAAGGTGCACTGCCCAATAAGAAATCTGGCAAGTGACTGATGACTCCATGCTGGTGAAGCAGTGGATATAGTAGAATGACTGATAAAAATTAGATTCTGTTGTAAGCGCTGTGGTATCACTAGAGTGAATCCATTTCATTTGTAAGCTCTGTTGTATCATTAGTGAAGCACCATTTCGATCACAATTGTTGTCGTTTTATTTATCTTAAATCACAACATTAATGCCAATTATAAAATTAACAAAATGGGATACGCTGGGATGGTGGGCTGGTGCGATAGTAGAAAAGTGCCATTTGATTGTATTTGTCCCCCAGGCCAAAAGCTGCCAGCCCTCCCCTGGCAATACACTATTGTCTGAAACCAGCACCGCAATATACTGTATAGACTATTGCCGTAATGGTGTATTGCTCGCTTGGTGAAATGTACTTACCAACTTCACTTCATTTGGCTGAAAATCAACCCAGATTATTTTCTTTCTCGGTGTTCTGCCAGTCATTTTGTTTAACAATTATATCACATGTAAAGAATTGCCTTGTAAAGCAGTGAAATTCAGCAAGAGTAGCAATTGCATATGGGAATTACATCACCGCTCAAATGAGTTGATTTTTGCTCTGGTTTTACTCTCCATAATGATTTATTTTCTCCTTTAAAGGGATAGTAATGTTTCATAATAAAAGCAGCTCTAATTAAAGGGATAATAATACTTAAAATGTAAAAAAAATATGTTGTAGAGTTTATCCCCCTGAGCAAAACAAAGGTACCCCCACTGCTGAAAGGTGTTTCATTCAAAAGTTATTCGTTTTCAAAGTTGAATTTTTTAGGTGCAATATCACAGTGGCCTGAAATTGTACAGTGGTGCTGTTGCTACACCATCCTATAGAGATTTATGGTCAACTGACCAGAGCTGCCCATAGGATCGTGTAGCAACAGCGCCACTGTACAATTTCAGGCCACTGTGATATTGCACCTAAAAAATTCAACTTTGAAAATTAATAACTTTTGAATGAAACACCTTTCAGCAGTGGGAGTACTCTTGTTTTACTCAGGGGGATAAACTGTACAACATATTTTTTTTTACATTTTAAGTATTACTATCCCTTTAATCATCATAGTATTTGGACTTTGGAGAGTGTTATTTCAATTCTGTCAGAGTTGTAGTTCAAGAGTAATTCAATGATAAAGTATCCCCGTCCCGCCCCTTTTACTGATGTAACACTGTTCAGCCAGAACAGAAGGGAGGTGCCCAGGTAGATTGCACAGAGGGAAAATCTTCATTTAAGATAAGGGAAAAACCTGAAAAACTTGTCAAGGGGGGCAGGGCTTTAATTGTTCTCATAGGAAGAAGATTGTCCCCTGCTGTTATCTGTCTGGTCTATGGACTGGATTCCACATCTGAGAAGAGATGGCTTACACTAGGTAAAAGGGGCGGGAGGGGAAACTTTGCTTGTGAATATCTCTCAAACCATAAAGGTTTGAGAGATAAGACTTATATCGTTCTTCATGTTTTTTTAATGCCTACAAATAAAAATAAAGATAAAACAAAGTATAAGTATCCCTTTAAGTGTGTCAAGTTATTTAGTTCTTTATTGATGTGTAATGTTTCTATAAGAATTTGTTCCATTCTGAAACACAAGGCTGATTTGCTAAGAAGAACTGGGGGGATGCATTAAAATGTTATAAAGAGGTGATAAAGAGTAGGGTTGGGTGAAACATTTCTCCTCTAAAGATAATACATGCGAAAAATGCTGCTTCCCACCTTCTGTGGAAAAAAAAATGTTTTTCGCCCTTTTTATTTGCGTTGAAATCAATGGAGAATTTACTCATTCATGCCAGGCTAATTCACCAGTATAAATGTAGGAGAAAGTTTACTACATTTTGTCAGTAGGTGTGATGATCCTGTCCTCTCCTCAGCCTGGTGCAGTACCTCACAGTGCCACTACTTCTCTGTGGTGCTGTTGTAGGTTGCTGCAATCAGAATAAAGAGATCTGATTCTGTTCCCAGCTGGCCTGATTCTGTTCCCAGCTGACCCTACTTTGCAATCACCTCCTCCCTGTATTATTCAGTCTCTCCCCTTCCTCTGGGCCAGATTATACAGTTTATACTGATCAGTTCTGATCAGTCCCAGTTTAGTTTCTTTCCCTATGACCCTAGCGCTGAGTTCCATGAGCCGGCTGCACCCCTGAGTTCCATGAGCCGGCTGCACCCCTGAATTCCTGAGCTGGCTGTTCCCCTGTATTCCTGAGCCAGCTGTACCCCTGAGTTCCTGAGCTGGCTGTACCCCTGTGTTCCTGAGCTGGCTGTACCCCTGAGACCCTGAGTTGGCTGTACCCCTGAGTTCCTGAGCGGGCTGTACCCCTGAGTTCCTGAGCTAGTTGTACACCTGATTTCCTGAGCTTGCTGTACCCCTGAGTTTCTAAGCTGGCTGTACCCCTGTGTTCCTGAGCTGGCTGTATGTCTGAGTTCCTGAGCTGGCTATACTCCTGAGTTCCTGAGCTGGCTGTACCCCTGTGTTCCTGAGCTGGCTGCCCTCCTGTTCCTGAGCTGGCTGCACCCGTTGCATTCCTATGTCTCCCTCCTGTGCTTCTGAGCTAGCTTTATCCCAGTGCCTGGAGGCCCAGTTTCCCCATGCCCAGAGACCTAGTTTTCCTGTGCCCAAATGCCCAATTTCCCTGTGCCCAGAGGCCCAGTTTCCCCATACCCAGAGGCCCAGTTTTCCTGTGCCCAGAGGCCCTGTTCTTTTCTGTTTCATTGTATGTTTTGTTGTGCATTACTATTGCATGTTCCTTGAATATATATATATATATATATATATACATATAACAACAAGAAGAGAGGGGGCAGCACCCGTGGGTCTTCTGAACGAGATTTATTCACAACAATTTAGGCAAAAAGATGGTCAATGTTTCGGTCCGCTAGACGGACCTTTATCAAGACAAATAACAATGTAACCAGCCGGGGTATTTAATAATAGGTCCGTCTAGCTGACCGAAACGTTGACCATCTTTTGTGCCTAAATTGTTGTGAATAAATCTCGTTCAGAAGACCCACAGGTGCTGCCCCCTCTCTTCTTGTTGTTGGATGTGCCTATATTGGGGATTGTGCACCTGGGCAATAAGCGTGTTTTCGAGTGAGTGCTTTCTCCCACACTACCTGATATATATATATACTAGTTGAACAGCCCGTTACACGGGCCACAGTGCCTCAGGCAGCCGGTCGCGGGGCAGTCACACGCAGTGGAGACTGCCCGTTCCTCGGCTGATAAAGAGCTGGATGCTACTTCAGAGCGCCCAGCTCTGTATCAGCCGCGGCGCGGGCAGTCTCCACTGCTTGTGAGTGCCGCACGTGCAGCAGTGTCTACTGCGCATGTCAGGCGTTACACACAACTTGGCGAATTATTATATAGGATAATATTTGTGTTCCCTTTAATTGTGTGTGCTGGTTTTCTTGCTCTCTGGGTTCCACTTTATTAATTTACCTTTGTTGCTGTGGTCAGCACCCCTTCCTGACCAGCAGCCCATGACAGTAGGCGTGGGTGACACTTTTTTGCTACAAAAATGAAACATGGGGAAAACTGCACTTTTCATCTTGCACAGGAATTCCAGGAAAAGAGCCATTTGTATGCTGTTTTATTGCAATTAAATGAATGATAATAATGTACCCCCCCCATATGCAGTCTCTCAAATATTCCAGCTGTGCTAACTATAATAAGGAGTGTCAGTTCTCAACATAGTTTCAGTCTATGCTTACAGGAGAGAGACAGAACGAGAGAGAGAGAGAGAGAGAGTGAGAGAGAGAGCAAAGCTGAAATTTTGATGTTAGGAGCAGGCAGTCAAGAAAGGGAGCTGGTGTTTCTTAATAGGCATATTGGGGGTAACCAGCTGTTCTATGGATATGAAGGGAGAAAGGAGAGTTAAATAAATAAACAAATAAACACATAATTAAAATTGTTTTTTAATGAAAAGTGACAGATAGGTTGGTGATCCAAGTTTCTACCTGAGCTGGCTGAGCCTCTACTGAGAGTGAGTGGCAGATACTTTGCAGACACTATGATAAATACATCAAGCACCCAAGACAAACAGGAATTTGTGTACTTACATACACACACACACACACACTCACTACTACTTCCCCAAGATGAAGCCAACTTCTACATCAGACCGTGACAGTATCCGCAATAAACTAATGATCAGTGTTCTATAAATCTCTCCATAAGGGGAAAAGTAAAAAACAAACTACTTCAGACTTTAAAGGGATAGTAATGTTGCATAATAAAAGCAGCTCTAATTAATCATCATAGTATTTGGGCCTTGGAGAGTGTTATATCAATTCTGTCAGAGTTGTAGTTAGGGTTGCCACCTTTTCTACAAAAAAATACCGGCCATGGCATTCCCTCCATAGACTTAACATTGGACAGGAGTAATTCAGTGATAAAGTATCCCCCTCCTGCCCCTTTTACTGATGTAACACTGCTCAGCCAGATCAGAAGGGAGGTGCCCAGGTAGGGACAATCTTCAATTGAGATAAGTGAAAAACCTGAAAAACTTGTCAAGGGGGAAGGGCTTTCATTGTTCTCATTGGAAGAAGATTGTCCCCTTCTGTTATCTGTCTGGTCTATGGACTGCATTCTACATCTGTGAAGAGATGGCTTACACTAGGTAAAAGGGGCGGGAGGGCAAAACTTTGCTTGTGAATATCTCTCAAACCATAAAGGTTTGAGAGATAAGACTTATATTGTTCTTCATGTTTTTTTAATGCCTACAAAATAAAATAAAGATAAAATGAAGAATTACTATCCCTTTAAAGAGAACATAACTAAAAACATAAAGTAAAACCTATTTTTTAATTAATATGGAAAACTGTTTTTGAAGTGATAGGTGCACTTTAAAGGGAAAAGGGCTGTAAGTGCATTGCCTCAAGATGTGTGTTCCTTTAGTAAATCGGTAAAGTGAAAAAATAAGTAAGTAAAACAAAGTATTACTATCCCTTTAATTGAATGCCTCCTTCTGCACTGTCACATACCTCCCAACATTTTAAATTGAGAAAGAGGGACACTTGTGTATTAGGGAGTGTTGCTGGGGGAGTGGCTGGTAGGCGGGGCATTACCAAGAATTTTTAGGCTATTTCATGACCTATTGACACCTCCTTGTGTGACCTAATAAATGACTTATAACAAGACCAAAGTATTTTATTTACACACACTAATTTACAAACACATATACTGATGTTTAAACAAACAATAATGTGAGTTTTATTGCTGTAGATCAATATGATATACTTATATACACACCACAAAGTCTGATTTCCTAAAAAGAGGGACATCAGGGTGGGAAAGAGGGACAGAGGGATTTGGGTCCAAAAGAGGGGCTGTCCCTCCTAAAGAGGGACACTTGGGAGGTATGCTGTCAGGGAGAGCACAGTGCAAGGGACATGGCAGTGCAGACTCACTAAGTTGGTATAACCCATGTGAACTAGGCCATCAATGAATCTGTGAGATGAAAAACAGTGACAACACATATCACCTACAGCTCTAAGGTCCATATGCAGGAAGAAAAGAAGAGCAGTTATGAAACAAGCCAACTGCACCATAGGGGAGATTTTATATTGTGAATGATAGAAAAGTTCACTTTAGTATCGAAGGCATTAAAAGCCACATTTAAATGACAGTGAATATCAGGATTAGGGTGACCACATATCCCATCTGCCATTCAGGGACACTGTGTGGGCGGGGTCAAATGACATCACATGCCCCTGTGCTGATGTCACTGGATGTGAGAGCAAAAACAGTGCTTTCTCAGAAACATCACAGAGCTCTAAGCACTAGGATGACATGCACACTGTGATTGCCTGTATACAGTGCACACACCACATCACACTGTATATTACACAGTGTGCCCTATGTACCAGAACTAAACTTGGGGTAAACCAAATGCACCATTAGGAACAAATAAAAATATCCATTGATTTAAAAGGGGGTTTTAACTCCTTGAATGATAAAGAGGTATTTAATGCATTTCCCTAGCATTGAAGGGATTAAGCACCCCATGTAAATAAATGGGAAATTTTATTTGCTCCCTGTGGTGCAGTTGGTTTGCTCCTGAATTGCTCCACTTCTGCCTTTGTGCAGAGCCACATGTACATAGAGTATGTTCTCAGACCCGTAGAATATATATTTATATCTAATAACAATTATACACCCCTGGGGTCTGGTGCAGTAGCATAAGTTGCAGTAAGTAATTAGCCCAAAGTGTATGCTATGCTTATTAACCCCTTCCCGTCCTGTGACGTACCCGGACCGTCACGCTGGTCCAGCACTTAAGGACCAGTGACGGTCCTGGTACGTCACGTACTTTTACTCACCACACTCCTGCAGGAGCACGGTGAGTAATACCGTGGACTGAAGTTGATCGATCCAAGACCGCAGCGATCTCTTTCAGTCCTTCTTTCGATGTGCCGCCCCATGTGATCAGTCACGTGGGACGGCACGTCGAACTCGTCTATCTGGTCCTTAAAGGACCAGACACCGCGGGATCGACGGATCTTAAGGGGTTAATGTAATAGTGACAGTCTAGTCGTCGTGATGGTTACACTTACTCTCAGGCAGCTCAGGACAGGGGAGTCGATTCACTCAGGCAGTCACTCATTGCCGGTGCCTTGCGAGCTGGCCTGGAGTGGAGCCGTGGGGCTCAGTCTTTCACTGTTACTGCAGCGTGCTGTTCACTCTTCTGACTTCCAGTCCCCTCTCCTCTTCTTTAATTTAAGTTCTACGTCCGCACTCTGCAGACACCTGTCATTGCTCCCGTACCCAGTCCTAGATACACCGTCACTCACTCTGACTTGTGCTTACTCACTCAAATGCGCCGGGTGGCACATGTACCACCTCACACGCACACACCAGCCAGCCAATGAGGAGTGGAACATTGTGAAAATACTCTCCCTACATTGGTTGCTGGTGGTGTGTCACACACCACCAGCAACCAATGTAGGTGTGCTGCATGCATGTTACGGAAGGCTGTGACTTAGCTGGCACCAGGGCTGACAGTGACTCTGGCTTTGCTTTAAGTTGATTCCGGGACTCTTTATTGTCCCAGTGGGAGATGATTCGGGACGTGGGACACAGCACAAAATTAAGGGACTGTCCCGGGCATTCCGGGACGCGTGGTCACCCTAAGATTTGTAAATGGTCCTTATTAATTTGCTCAAGAACTGCTCCTCATTTTGCTGCGGTAGGCCCTAAAATGAATGGATTATGTTAGTGATTGCTCTAATAGGGTCCAGTATCTCTATCTGATTTCAGTGTTAGATTACATCCACAAACAACAGCAATGTCTATAAATTACACGTACGGTTTGACATAAGCAGGGCCTTTTGTTTTTAATAAGAATTTCCTAAGAAAGTCAGATTTTGTAACCTGTCATGCCAAGACAAGTTTTGTTTGATTCAAAGCAAATTAAAATATGCCTACATATTGTACTGGTCATTTTGTGTATAGTAAGAACTTTTAAATAAATTAACTGTTAAGTTTTGATGGCACTGCATGGCATTTTATGCTAATTTCTTACATAGTATGCCAAGCTTACCTCTTACTGGCATATCTGGAAACTCTCTGGATTCGCCCCAGAGTTTCTAGTTTTTGCAATGAATTACCAGGTCTCCAGGTGAAGAGGCTGATTCACTGGTGGTGAGGAGTTCCTTATGAAAATCTGCCCATTTCGTCTCCTCCCATTTCCCGCCCACTTTTCCTTCTTTCTACCGTATTCCTCCCACTTCCTGCCCATTTCACCTCCTCCCCCTCCCTGTTCTGCCCACTTCCCACCCACTTTGTTAGACAGCCTGTTAAGCCCCTCCCCAACAAGAATTAAGCCCTACCCCTTTCTGATGCGAATCACGTTATTTAAATCCTCCCACTGACACCAAATCAGTCCCCTCCCAGGACTTTAGAAGAAAAGGTTCCCTGGTATGCTACTGGTAAATGTCCCCAGTAGTGGGCTTTTTCATTCTTAGCACTGCATGTGGTAGTATTGGCTAAGTACATCAAGTAATTTACATAAAGTGCCACAAATAAATATCCATTATAGTGCCAGAAAGATATCCAACGCATTGCATTGCCTCTCTGTCCTTCCCCTCACTGGTTGGCTGTTAGAATGAGCGCTCATACCTTGTAGCCACGCAGCTGCCTTGCGCTGCTTCTCTACTCCTCCTCCGCATCATACGTATATTAGACTTTAGTTCCTCTCTACTTGTACTGAAGTCCTTAGCAGTTCTGCATTGAGACTAGAGTACTCAAATCATATGTAACATATCTTCATTTAACATACTGTAAGTACTGAAGATTATACATTTTCTAATACTGGTCATAGACACAGTAGTTTGCTGAATATAAATATTAACTCTTTGTATACCAGGGGCAAAGCTGCATGTGTTTTCCAGTGCTTCTGAGGGTGAGAGCCTAATCCTTGGCAATTTCGACCCTACCTTTCCATACTATACCCATTCAATTATTACTACTATTGTACAGATTCTGGCATGTTACAGCCTACAATCTTGCCCAGGCTGGGGCCTAAATATATTGAACGGCTGTAGTCAGAGCCACGCTTCCATTTTCCTCACTGTTTATTTGTACTAAAGCCCTCTTAATGCTGAATTGCTAATTTAGATTAGAATTTGGCCAGGTTGTTTACCAGCTGGTATACCCTTAACTGTTTATGAAAGATTTTTTATTTTTTTTTTGCATTTGGATGTTATACTTGGAGTATTTTCTGTTCCAGGAAACAATGGGGAGTCTTGGGGTTGCGTCACATTGTTGGAATATTGTGTACTTGTATTCTATTGCAACAACTATTGTGTATATTATTTATATGTTATATACTGTTCCATCAGTAGGTGGTGCTGTTTTAGTTTTCACTGTTCACTGTCTTTATGGTATCCTCTTGATTGTCTTTAATAAAAACTGCATGGTAGGCTGCAGTCATATTTTAGAGCAGATAAGACTGTGCACACTATATTTTCTGTAGAGCTTTAAAGAATTTCCAATAGGTTATGGGCCCAGGTAAAGCCTGCTTTAAATAAGTGCCAGATACAGCAACAGATAAAGACTGCAACAAGGAAAACAGAAACATGGCAAGTAACACAGCTTCAACAAAACTTTCATTTGCAAATCTGACAAACCAGAACTATTAGTCCTGAAAATTCAAGATTAAGATGTTGCTAATAAGAGAAGGTTCGTGGAAATGAAGCCAGACCTGCAGAACCCACAGATGAATGGATAGAAAATGATCTTAAAGCTCAGAGCACTATCTCCCTCTGCATAGACAATTATCAAATAATACATATATGCAATGGTGAAACAGCTAAAGAAATGAGGGAAGAATTACAAAAGGTGCATGAAAGTGCTAATCTTAGCAATAAACTGTATTTAAAGGAGCAGTAAACCTTTTTTATGAAAACACATATTTTATAGAGCATTTCCTGCTGAATAAAACACGGTCACTCCCATCGCTGTCAGATGTTTTATTCAAAATTTATAGCAGTTCAAATAACCAGGAAGTGAATTTACTGTGTTTACTTCCTGATAGTTCTGACAGGAAGTGAATTTACTGTGTTTACTTCCTGACAGTTCTAACTGACAGGAAGTGACAGGCAGTTTCTATCACATTCTATGGAGAACTGTATGTCTCTGACTTTCCTCTCTATTAGAATCTAAAAGGAAATCTAATTAGAATTTGACCACTAGAGGGCATTGCTAATGTAAAAAAAAAAAACATGGGTTTATACTGTAATAACTCTTGGCAGTGGAAGTACCCCTATTTTACACTGTAGGTAAATCCCTATAATATATATCTTTATATAAAAAAAAGTTTACTGCTCCTATAATTAGAAAGTTATACCAGACCAAGCTTATGAAAAACCAGGATAAGCAAGATTATATAAGGCATACAATGGAAATGGTTAAAATACTGAGAGGTATAGGAGACGAAATAAAAGACTTTCATATTGCAGCTCTGTTACTGAGTGGTTTACCTCAAAGTAATGAAACACTAGTTACGGCACTTGATGCACGGCCAGATGATGAACTGATACTGGAATATGTTAAAGGAAAGCTTGTGGATGAATATAAGTGCAAAACAGAAAGCATTAACTGTGAAAGAGCATCCAGAGCAGAATCTGCATTAAAGATGAAAAATAGGAACAAAAACAGCAGTACGCAGTTAGAAAAGCATGAATGCTTTGTGTGCAAGAAATCAGGTCACTTAAAGGGATAGTAAACCCCCCAAAAAACTGTAAGCGTAATGATAGGAATAATAAAAAAATGCTTAACGCCCTCATTCCCATCTCTCAAACCATTATGATTTGAGAGATGTAAGAAAATAAAGACCTCCCTTCCCTCCCCTTTTCTGCCTGACGAGCTGTAAAGCTGTCAGAGGCAGAATCCGGTTGCCCGACTGTAGGCGGCTCTTCAGGAGTGCTGACATCGGGATATCTAACTATAATTACTACATCGGAATGGTTTACAATGTGTGCTTGCAAGCCAGGTACACATTCTAGACCATACAAATGAAGTAATTAGTGATGAGCGAGCACCGTGATGCTCGGGTGCTCGGGTGCTCTGACCGAGCACCCCCTGCTGCTCGAGTGCTCGGCCGAGCACCCGAGCCCCATTGAATACAATGGGAGCACTCGAGCATCAAACCAGGCACCCCCTGCTCTGATGAGCGGAGGGTGCCTGGTCAATGTCCCCCTTCATGTCCGCTATGCCCCTCTTCCACAATGTCCCCCTTCATCTCCTCTATGCCATAGAGGAGATGAAGGGGGACATTGTGGAAGAGGGGCATAGCGGAGATGAAGGGGGACATTGTGGAAGACGGGCATAGACTCTATGCCCGTCTTCCACAATGTCCCCCTTCATCTCCGCTATGCCCCTCTTCCACAATGTCCCCCTTCATCTCCTCTATGGCATAGAGGAGATGAAGGGGGACATTGTGGAAGAGGGGCATAGCGGACATGAAGGGGGACATTGTGGAAGACGGGCATAGCGGAGATGAAGGGGGACATTGTGGAAGAGGGGCATAGAGTCTATGCCCCTCTTCCACAATGTCCCCCTTCATGTCCGCAATGCCCCCTTCATCTCCGCAATGCCCCCGTACCTCCATTCCCTGGTGGTCCAGCGGAGCTTCTTCGGATCTGTGCCTCTTCCGGCACAGATCCTCTTCACCCGAGCTTGTCGGGCGAGCACATGGCGGTACTCGTACGAGTACCGCCATGTGCCGAGCAGAGCGATGCTCGAGCCGATCCGAGCATCGGCCGAGCACGCTCGCTCAACACTAGAAGTAATCATAGTTAGATATCTAGGTGACAGCACTCCTGAAGAGCCTCCTTCTGGTCCCGGAACTAGGATCTCATGATGTCCGCTGTATAGCGGACGCATGAGAAGGGGGAGGGAGCGGAGGTCTTTATTTTCTTATATCTCTCAAACCATAACAGTTTGAGAGATGGGAATAAGGGCATTACGTGTTTTTTTTATTATTGCTATAATTTCGCTAACAGTTTTTGGGGGGGTTTACTATCCCTTTAAAGGCAGATTGCAGAATTTGGAAAGCTAGAATGCAAAAACAAGGTAAATTGCAGAAGGCCAAAAGTGTGAAGGAAGAAACAGATGGAACTGAATGTTTTTCAATCCAAATGTGGCACCTCATCCTTGAATACATGGAGTGTTTATTAAAGGGATAGTAATACTTAAAATGTAAAAAAAAATATGTTGTAGGGTTTATCCCCCTGAGTAAAACAAGACTACTCCTACTGCTGAAAGGTGTTTCATTCAAAAGTTATTAGTTTTGAAAGTTGAATTTTTTAGGTGCAATATCACAGTGGCCTGAAATTGTACAGTGGCGCTGTTGCTACACCATCCTATGGAGATTTATGGTCAATTGACCAGAGCTGTCCATAGGATCGTGTAGCAACAGCGCCACTGTACAATTTCAGGCCACTGTGATATTGCACCTAAAAAAATCGACTTTGAAAATTAATAACTTTTGAATGAAACACCTTTCAGCAGTGGGAGTAGTCTTGTTTTACTCAGGGGGATAAACCCTACAACATATTTTTTTTTACATTTTAAGTATTACTATCCCTTTAAGGAGCTAAAAGTCACATGACCAATGACAGAAATTTCTTTACTCAGCTTGATGAAAGCAAAACAGAAAAAAATCACCACAGCTATTGGGCAATTAAAGCGGAACTACCACCTAATAAAAATATTGCCCCACATAATTGCCCCTCTGGCGACTAGCTGCTCTGTAGCGCTAGTCACCAGAATTATTACCAGATGAAAGAGAAATCACTGCGCTGTCAGTTCCAGCCGTCTCTAGGAGGCGTTGCTAAGAGCCGGCCGGCTCCAAAAGGGACTGACAGTGCAGGCGCATGGACGTCACTAGGGCAAGATGTCCGCGCTGCGTCCTGCTGTCAGTCCTGGAAGAATAGTGATTTCTCTTTAATCAGGTAATAATTCTGGTGACTAGCGCTACAATGGGCAATTATGTGGGCCAATATTTTTATTGGGTGGTAGTTCCACTTTAATAGAATCAGAAGGAATAGGAGACTTTTTCTTTACTGTTCTATCTCCCAAAGTGTCGCCAGAAAGATCATGATAAATATTCTGTATGTGCCCACTCTTGGACGTAATCTTTTGCAAGTAAAGAAGCTCACAAAACAAGGCAATGTAGTGATCATCCAAGGAGACAGCTGCGTCATCACAAAAGGGGATTGCTTACTCGCAAAATCACAAATGAACTGTATCAGCTGAACTGCAGTGAAATGGTTAATATTGCCAAAAAGGAAAAACAGTCAAATTGCATCCACACTTGGCACAGGCGACTTGGACAGTGGACACAGAAGTCCTGACACAATAAAGAAGACAGTTGAGAATAATTGTGCAAGTGGTTAATTATGTGTTATATACTGTTCAGTCAGTAGGTGGTGCTGTATTTAGTTTTCACTGTTTACTGTCTTTATGGTATCTTCTTGTTTGTCTTTAATAAAAACGGCATGGTAGGCTGCAGCCATGTTTTAGAGCAGATAAGACTGTGCACACTTTATTTTCTGTAAAGCTTTAAAGAATTTTCAATAGGTCCTAACCACTCACTGCAGATGATCCCTGTTAGAAAACTGCAAAATACTCTGTCTGTTTTACACACTGTTGTAGGTAACACTCTCTTTTGTATGTGGAGATCTTTGACTACCAGGGTGCAGTAGAACCAGGATGGTGGGGGTCAAGGTATGTGTGGATCATTGCCTATCAGTGGAATATATCTGGGCATTAGAAGGTGCATGTGGGGATCTGTGACTACCAATGAAACCAGGCTGGGGGGCAGAGTATACATGTGGACATTTGCGACTACCAGTGGAACGAAGCTGGCGTGCAGACTATGCATGTGCAAATTTGTGACAACTAGTGGATCCAGACCTGGAGGAAGATGTATATGGGGACTGAGTATACCGGTGGAACCAGTCATAAGCATATCTTATTAAAATGGTGATATAGCTTCCCCATGAGTCTACAGTATGATGGGTAGAGTAACTACATTGGAGTACACAGTGACATAATGAAATATAAGGAGTATTGAGTATAACAAGATGGATTTCTGGAACAGAAGCACATACTATGTCCCAGTAATCTATGACTGGCATTAAAATCTGTTAAATAATACATCTTCTCATAAGGTGACGAACAGGATTTGTTTCTAAACAGAGCTCCTATTTTAGATTAAAGTTTGGATGTTAACTTATCAATCTGAAGACCAATAGTGAGGTTGGTGTCAAACCACATACCAAGATATTTGTAGGAGTCAACCAGGTCCAAGTTACAATTAGACTTTGTTACAATAGTTAAATTACAGTATTCTCAATAATATGATCGGTGACTAGCACTAAGCCTATAACTGTGCGCTGTAATACAAATTAATTATGTACTGCTTTGTATTATTTTTAAAACAAAATCTATATTTTGATGGCCTTAACAGGCTATAATTTACCCCAGTTATCAATAAAAACTGAATGCCCCCCCATACATATTTCTGATCAACTGGCCAAGGACTTAAAAAACTTGGATGTACCTGGGCTACCCTATGATATATATAAAACAGTAAATTCAGGCAATGGTTCACCAATAAATTAACAGCTAGAAAAATGGTGCACATCTCATAAAGTATGCATAAAGATGTACTCAGCCTGGGCTGCAGTGAATAGATGGCACACTCTCAGTCCTTGATAGAAGAACTGAGAGTGTGCCCTCTCTTCACTGCAGCCCAGGGTGTATGTGTAAACTCAGAGCCAGCAGTAAGGAGGAGATATTCAAATCTCCTCCATACTGCCAGTCCTGGACATAGACAGGAGCCGATGGCTCCATCCTACTCTTTTGAAAATCTCTGCAAGGACTTACCCTGCCTTAGACTTCCATCTCAACAGGAAGAAAAACATGGCCGACTAAACACAGTATATGTCAATACACACATTCCTAAAACTTTACGTACTCCTCCACTACATGCCTCTTACCCCGATACATGCCTTATGCAACACTTTTACTCTTCCTCCACTAAATGCCTGCTTCCATAACTGCCTGCTAACCCACTACAAATGTGTCATGCTTCACTCACTTCTTACGCTACACCAATCCACTCCCACACAAATCATGTTCTCCCCTACATCACTGCTCTCCAGCTTGCAACTCCTACAGTAAACTTGTCATGCCACAATAACATGCTAAACCACATTCATGTACTCTGTAATTACTAGTGTACCCTATACCGCTATGCCAAATGTATGTTCATGAAGCTCCCCTACTCCGCTACATTACCAGACTCCTGAGCAACTCACCTACTCCGCTTCATTACCAGACTCCAGAGCAACTCACCTACTCCGCTACATTACCAGACTCCTGAGCAACTCACGTACTCCGCTACATTACCAGACTCCTGAGCAACTCACCTACTCTGCTTTATTAGTGCTGTATAACTTGCACTTCACACTCACCCCTAACAAAGGATCCTTTGCATTTAGGACAGTGGTTCTCAACCTTTGTAGTGCTGTGACCCTTTGATAAAATTTCCCAAGTTGTGGCGACCCCTAAGAGTAAAGTTATTTGCGTTGCTCCTTCATCGCTGTAATTTTGCTACTGTTATGAATCGAAATATAAATATCTGACGGTTTTAGGCGACCCCTGGCAAATTGTCATTCGACCCCCTAAGGGGTCCTGACCCACAGGTTGAGAACCACTGATTTAGGAGGATTCTGTACAATTAACTGCCTATTTGTTCACTGCTCCCCATCAGTACATCGGATTCACATGCACCCATTCAATGCCACAACCTGGTAGTGTGGGTAAAGGGGTGTCAGGGGTGTGCTGCTCTGTTACACTGTAGCTTCCCCTCTCCCACTGCTCCTACCGTCCATCCTGCGCCACTTGCACAGTCATCAGCTGATTTTTTTTCTGGACCTTTTGCCTGCCAGACCCAGATCTCTGCGGACTGCTGTCCTCACATGAAGCCGCAGCGCGGCCAAACAGTCTCCCCGCTTTGTTGCCTCCTCCATTGCTCTCATCAAAATATGTTTTACATCTTAAAATGAACCCTCTCATTGCTGCCAATCAAAACATTATAAGTTGCACTGTTCAGCCACTTTGCCAAGAGTATTGGGATTATACTTCAGTATCTATTCTCTGCAGTTTAATCCATTCAAGGCAGACATCAGTGTTAATTGTAGTTTCACTCTTAACCCTTTCACTACCATGTACATGCCCAATGCAAGTGTGGCACCTATGTAGCACTCAATTGGTTAAGTGTCAATATACAATTCACGATGGTGTCTTGCCTTCAGTGGATTAAACTGCAGAGAATGGATACGGACGTATGATCCCACAGCACCTGACACACATACCACATGCAATACACAACTGTAACCAACCAAAAACAATAAAAAAAGTAAAGAAATTAATGTTACTATTTTACTGCTTCATTAACCATGTGCATGCACAATTCCACTGAACAATTTTAAGTATCACTTTTTAAAAACATTATAACAATCACTATTGTCTTCTCAAATCTAATATTCATATTGTACACCTTTTTTGACACATCTCACACCCTGGTGTATGTGTTCTGCATGTGTGTGCTGTGCATGTACTGAGTATGCAGGGCCGGATTTACACCTCAGGAGCCTGTAGGCACAGAAATCTGAAGCACCCCCCCCCCCATTTGCCATCTCCACTGGACACCTCCACAATGCTCCAAATCTTCACATTACCTCCCATATCCATATAGCCCTCACATTGCCCTCCATATCCATATAGCCCTCACATTGCCCTCCATATCCATATAGCCCTCACATTGCCCCCCATATCCATATAGCCCTCACATTGCCCTCCATCAGCTCCATATTGCCCTCACATTGCCCCCATCAGCTCCATATTGCCCTCACATTGCCCTCCATATCCATATAGCCCTCACATTGCCCTCCATCAGCTCCATATTGCCCTCACATTGCCCCCATCAGCTCCATATTGCCCTCACATTGCCCCCATCAGCTCCAACTTGCCCCCACCATCTCCACATTGCCCCATCATCTACAACTTGCCCCCATCATCTCCACATTGCCACTATATCAGCTCCAACTTGCCCTCACATTGCCATCAGCTCCACATTGCCCACATCATCTTCACATTGCCCCCACTTTGTCTCCCGCATACGCTTCCTACCTTCCTGGTGGTCCAGTGGCAGATGTCTGTGCCTCCTTCTGTAGCTGCTGTTGCTCCCACGCGGTCTCTTTAGGAATACAGAGCGCTGGGAGATGATGTCATCTCCCAGCGCTCTGCATTAGAGCCAATGAGGAAGCAACAGCAGCTACAGGTCTGTGCCTTCTGACTGAGCCGAAGAAGGCACGGACCTTACCATCCGGTGGGCGGGTTGTTACTGTGCACAGTGCGCAGCGCTGTGAACAAAAATATATAATTTTTTTTTTTTTATTTCAATGACAGGCGCCCCTCTGTGGGATGTGTCTGTAGGCAGATGCCTACTCTGCCTTATGGCAAATTCGGCCCTGTAAGTATGTGGTCTCTGTATGTGTGTGTCTGTGTGTATCTTGCTTGTTGGAGTTAAAGTCACCTGGGATCGGGAGAAATTGGGAACAAATAGAGTGCTAAAAGAGAACATGGTCACATGCACTTTACAGAAATAAATACAATGGCAACACCGTCCCACACTGCTAGTATATATTAATATTATGTCTAATACTTAGCCAAAGCTTTGGGACTGCAGACAGCATACGTCAAGTAGTATGAAGCCAAATTACGTTTATTATGGCATCACTCCAACTTGCCAACTAGCAAGTTAGAGTGATGCTATAATAAACTTAATTTGGCTTAGTTATTACCTCTTACTAAATGTACTACATGATTGAGGTTGAAGTCACCGTATTCTTTATCTATTTAAACACACAACTAGACTGCCTGGAATTAGTTTGGTTGGAACATCGATAATCAATAAAGCTTGATATGCTTTTCCTGTGTGAGTGTAGCAAATGCAGTGGAACTAACTGACATTGTCCAGTAGAAAAGGGCATGCTGATAATCTTTATGGCTAAACCCAGATACCACTATCACATTGCTGGTTTAAATACAAGTTATGGCTACTCCCTATGGAGTCTGGATCACCATATTACTAAAACAAACACAAACCTGTCTGTATCGAATATTAGTGCAGGTGCATTTAACAGTCTGTACCAATGTATTATCTATGACTAATACTCTCTCATACATTCCATATCAAATAACAAAATGGAATGTACGTATAACAAATTATGTGAAATATTAATGGTCTGTTTTGGAATATTTTACTGAAGATGTTGGTGGGTAGGTTTTTTATGGCGCTGCTGTCTTGAAAACGTATTTAATTAGAAGTTAAAGGGATAGTAATGTTCTCTTATAAATAACACTGCAATGCATCTTTATAGTGGATACTACTGATGAGTTAAATTAGTAATGCCCACTTTATGAAACACATTCACAAAAAAAACGTACAAATATCTGCTACTTCTGAAAAAAAAGTGCAATTCTGTAACATTTTGATCCTAATCATTATGCCATCAAAAGTACACTGTAAATAGTGATTACGAACATTTCTTGCATTCCGTCCTGTGTGTGTGGGGGGGTCATGTGAGGATGGGGGTGTGGCCATAGGCAGAGTTAAGGGTGCCTAAAGTGCCTTTCCTAGGGGTGCCTGGGATGTAAATCTGGTCTTGATAATCCCGATTATTTTTTTTTCATCTTCACTTGTTTTTACACTTCTATAAACCTGGCAGTAGCTCACTGAATTTATTTGCAGAGAGTTTCCTGGTGAGTAGACAGTCACAACAGCAGGGGAGGGCTGGCACCTAGTGGCCTGGAGGGCAAATACAATCAAGTGACCCATTTCCACTATCATTCCAGCTCGCTGTCCCAATTTACCCCTTTTTGTACATTTTAAACTTGTCTTTAATGTTGTGAAGGCAAATCATACCACAGAGCATACAATTTAAATGGGGCTACACTAGTGATACTATAGAGCTTACAGTTGAAATGGAAGCTAGACTAGTGATACCACAGAGCTTACAATTTAAAGCTACACGTATGGTACCATAGAGCTTACAAGGGGGAATTGGTTATGCCACTAGTGTAGCTCCATTACAGGTATGAGCTCTGTGGTACCACTAGGGTAGCTCCCTTTAGTTGTAAGTTCTGTGGTTTCTTTAATGTAGCTTCATTTTAGTTGTAAGCTCTGTGGTATCACTAGTGTAGCTTCATTTTAGTTGTAAGCTCTGTGGTATCACTAGTGTAGCTCCATTTACAGCAGCTAGAAGGATATTGATGAGGCAGTGGCCCAGACCTGTGACCAGCCGAGGGGGCAATTGTCCCTCTGCCCTCCCAGGCCAGCCCTCCCCTGCACAACAGCATGTAAGACAATGTTACACTCTCCTTGCCGCACTGAATCCTATGTGTGCTTTTATTTTTACACTGTACCTTTTTTTCATCGTATCACTAGACCTGCTTTAATATTTCCTGACGGAAAGCTCTCTGCAAACAGATCTAGGTAGCTCATTATTAGGGACATAAAAGTGTAAAAATAAAATTGAAAGCTGGAAAGAAAAGTATTTTCAAAATTACCTTACATAGTCTGTACTTGCAGAGTATAAATGGTAGAATAAAGGGTTACTGGTCCTTTAAGCTCTCTCTCTGTCTCTCTCTCTCCCCCTCTCACTATCCATTCCTAGGCAGACCACAAGAAAGGCTTGGAGAGGCTTAGTCCCAACAACATAGGCAAACAGATCATTATTGTGCACTTTTTTACTTCTAAGAACTCAGTGTGGGCTGGAAGAAAAATGTGTAACATATTTATTTTAACAACATGACTATTAGAGGTAGTTGATGTGGTTTATTGGTAGATGTGGGCAATCTATGACTCTTGTCACCTCCAGATAACTCAGAGTCATCCTCCTCCACCCTTTGCAATTTGTACAACAACAGGGGCTCACATAGGTGTTACTATTACTGAAAACAATGTTGCCCCTCTCCCTTTGACATCTACAACAATGCAATGTACACATTTAGGAGTACTCCTACTACTGCTAGTTGTCACACATTTGGTGTGCTGCTGGTCTGTCTCCCAGTTAGACATATGGCTGTGATTTAGATGGGATCTCAATGAGGATATGTCTAGGATATGATCCAGCTTTCCCCCTGCTATATATCATTTGGAAATGTTGTACACCAGTACTTCCAGAACAGAATCTAGCTAGCTCTGGTTTGAGTATAAAGCAATTGAACAGTATAGCCTTCCAGAGTGTTTTTGCTGCAGGTGAAGCTGTAATTAAAGTTGCTTGCCACATAGCCAGATGTCTGTCCCTGGTTTAGCTGGGATCAGACCAGGATAAAAAATCGTTCAAGTTATGGATCCTGGAAGTGTAATGTGGGTTTGGATCCCAATAGTGGATAATAGGAGGAATCACTAGGAGAACAAGCCGGGATGGAAGTAAAGGGAAGCAGTGCCACTGACATGGTACAGTCACTGAAAGGGTGAATTAAGCTGTAGTAGGAAGCCGCTGTATGAGCTGATCAGATGATAGACACACACTCTAAGTTAGCTGACTGATAAACTGAGGCAGACTCTGGATGAGCTGATCAAATGATTGATACACAGTCTCAGGTAGATGACTGATAAACTGAGGCAGATGCTGGATGAGCTGATCAGATGATTGATACACACTCTCATGTAGAAGACTGATAAACTGAGGCAGACACTGGATGAGCTGATCAGATGATTGATACACACTCTCAGGTAACAGACTGATAAACTGAGGCAGACGCTGGATGAGCTGATCAGATGATTGATACACACTCTCAGGTAGAAGACTGATAAACTGAGGCAGACACTGGATGAGCTGATCAGGTGATTGATACACACTCTCTGGTAGAAGACTGATAAACAGAGGCAGACACTGGATGAACTGATCAGGTGAGCAATGCACAGTCTCTGGTAGAAGACTGATAAACTGAGGCAGACACTGGATGAGCTGATCAGGTGAGCAATGCACAGTCTCAGGTAGATGACTGATAAACTGAGGCAGACACTGGATGAGCTGATCAGATGATTGATACACACTCTTTGGTAGCAGGCTGATAAACAGAGGCAGACACTGGATGAGCTGATCAGGTGAGCAATGCACAGTCTCAGGTAGGAGACTGATAAACTGAGGCAGACTCTGGATGAGTTGATCAGGTGATGAATACACAGTCTCAGGTAGGAGACTGATAAACTGAGGCAGACACTGGATGAGCTGATCTGATGATCGATTCTCTTTCTCACAGGACTAGCTGAGAGAGCATTGGGACCAAAGAACCCAAGAGATCAATGTCAAATGAGCCAAAGTTTGGTAGCCAGGGAGTCAGTCCACACAAGGAGGTACAATGGGACTATGACTGGAGGCATGGTGGTAAGGCAAGTCGTGGTCTGAAAACTGGAGAGTAACACAGGAACCAGATGCAGTACAAAGGAGGAATCTGGAGCAGGAAGTCAGATGGAATCAAATCGGCAACTGGAAAGATACATGGTAATTGGCAGAAACTACGAGCACAGACAATAAAATGTAGAACAGACAACAGACATCCGGAGGCACAGGAATTTTAAACTCCAAGCAACCAATGATAGGCATGGTAAGTAACCAAGACAACAACCAGAATAGTAGCTGCAGCAGAACAGCTGGCATAGAGGTGCTGACATGCTCACATATTACTTTATAGAGACAACAGATATCAACATGTTTAACTTTTGGATCGTGAGTAGGTTTCATAGCTTGAGAGGTTCCAGAGGGACAACTACTACTACTACTACTACTAGTACTACAATGGCTAGATGTTGCAGTAGTATTACCAATAGGTTTCAGTGGCAGCAGAAGCACTCATAGTTTGTGTTGTGCATGTTGATAACCTGTATTGATGTTTAATCAACAACAGTGATTGTGACTGGCAGGGCCGGTGCAAGGACTTTTGTCTGCACAGGCAAAAGTGCATAACCATCAAAGACTCGGCTGCACACGAGGAATGAGATGATAGCGTGCGATATAAAACATCCTTTATTGACGTCCACGATAAAAAACACACATCAGTCCATAAAATAAGGAGCAGGGTGAGGAGGCATCAAGACAAAGAGACGGAAGCGCTAAGTGTCTAACATGTTTCGCGCCATCTTAGCGCTTACTCATAGACTCATACACAGGCAAAAGTGCATTTTGATTTTTACAGCTAAAGGACAAAGCTGTCAGTATGTGCAGTAATGTTTAGTCCTGATAATAATGTATAATATAGTATATGTCTCTACAAAGTAATCACACCCAAACCCCCTGCAACCACAAGCACCTTCAGCTCCCATACTTCGTCTGTCTGCCTCTACACGTTCCTATTGTCATCATTTCAGGAGTAACAGTCTTTTCTCCCATGCACACTGCAGTGTTTGTTTTTACAGTACAGTACAGGATAATTCTGTTCTTCCAGAATCTGCAGTTTGCAGTAAAGCATAAAATGTGCCACGCAGCAGCTGCTTCAGGCATGGAGCACCAGTACACCTCAGTATATACTTGTCCTACTTGTTCCATTGGCTGGTGGTGGTGGGGGGGGGGTGATGGGAGTTATTGTCTAGCAGCAGCTGGAGGTCCTCACTTTACCCATCCCTGGATAGGCAAATGTGTTCTGCCACTCACGGGAACACTTATCAGACAGGCACCACTCAGCAGTGGACATCTCCTTGGCACATAAAGGATTCATGTTTAAAAGGGATAGTAATACTTCATTTTAACTTTATTTTATTTTGAAGGCATTAAAAAAACATGAAGAATGATATAAGTCTCATCTCTGAAACCTTTATGGTTTAAGAGATATTCACAAACAAAGTATCCCCCTCCCTGTTCAGCCAGATAAGAAGGGAGATGCCCAGGTAGACTGCAGAGAGGGACAATCTTCAATTAAGATAAGGGAAAAAGCTGGAAAACTTGTCAAGGGGGGAAGGGCTTTCATTGTTTTCATACAAAGAAAATTGTCCCCTTCTGTTATCTGTCTGGTCTTACAACCAGACTCACATCTGAGAAGAGATGGCTTACACTAGGTAAAAGGGGCGGGGAGGGGAACTTTGCTTGTGAATATCTCATAAACCATAAAGGTTTGAGAGATAAGACTTATATCATTCTTCATGTTTTTTTAATGCCTACAAAATAAAATAAAGTTAAAACGAAGTGTTACTATCCCTTTAAGCTGAAATGCCACTAGCCACTAGCACATTTAAGCAAACCTCTTTCAATGAATCATTCTCACTGCTGCTTTGTTTTAATGCCTCCAATCACAGATGCATTAAAAACAAGTGAGCAGCACAAAGATTCATTCAAAGAGCTTATCAGAGCAAGTCTCTCTGTTCCATCTGATTAAATAAATGATATACAGCAGACTGCAGGCATTGTGGCATAAACATTAACCCAATATGTGCCAACCAGGTATCCAATTCCTGCTGTATTAGCTTGTGGTGGTCAGGAAATATTTCTGATTGGCTGGTCCCGCAACCACCTAGTGCGGATTCCTCTGACCTGGAGCTGTGATTGGTCAGGAGAGGTAAGTACTTTAGTCAGTCAGTGTGTGTGTGTGTCAGACTATATGTACATGACTGTACTGTGTGGGCATATATTACTTGTGAGTGTGTGTGTGTATCCATGTGTGTGTGTATTTATCTCTCTCCCACTGTATGATCGTGAGTGTGTATGTATCTCTTTGTATATGTGTGTGAGTGTGTGTCTGGATATGACTGTGCACATGGCCAAGAGGGGTCAGTCACTTCCAGTTGTGCCCCTGGGAGTGAGTGTGTGTGTATGCACACACGGTATGTCAAGTTGTAACTATCTCTTTGTTTTGAAAGTATGATGCGTTTATGTCTGTCTGTCACTCACTCAGTTTCAGAAAGGGCTCAGGCAACTCAGGTATAAGCTTCGATACCTGCCTCTCTGTCAATTATCTTTCAAAAAAATTTTTTTTTCATTTATGTATTATTTTTAACTCTCCTTTCTCCCTTCACACCGACACCAAAATAACAACTGGCTACCACCAATATTCCTATCAAACAACACCAGCTCCCTCTCTGTACCTGTCTGCCTCTAGCATCCAAAATCAGCTGCTCTCTTTCTCTCTCTTAAGTACAGAGTGACAACATGCAGTAAACTGATACCCCCTTTTATCCTTAAGCATAGTGGGAATACATGGGTGAAACTCTCCTCATAGGAGGGGGAGAGAAATTACATATTTTTTTCAATGCAATCAAAAAAGTGGAGAAATAGTGCACAAAAATCTAATTTTTTTGGCATCTTTCCCACGAAGGACGAAAAGTGCCCTTTTTCACACTTTGCTTTTTAACTTTTTGGAGTTTTTATTTGTCCCCTATTGTACAGTTGGTTTGCCCTAGAATTACTCCAGTTCTTTACAATACAACAGCCTTCCTGTGTGTAATCCGCTCTCCACAAGCACACCCGGGATGCAGCTTTTTACCTGAGGTGAACTTCCCAACAATGTTACTTGGGTGGAAGAAGCACATGGAGGCTCTGTTATCCCCGTCATGATCCATGCACCCCCCCCCCACATACACACACACACATACTTCCTGCCTCCTGCACCATCAGCTCTGTTATTTCATTTAGAGGATAAGCAGGAGGCTGGAAGGAGGAAGGGATAACTGGGATTATTGTGCCTTCATGGGGTTCTTCCACACAAGTAACATGTCATCAGGGAGCTATGTGTAATAGTGTTGTAGATATTGCTCAGGGCCCCTCACATACCACTCCAAATGCTGACTCTGCGATGATCCCCTCTAACTCTGCACACCCCACTACTTTCCAGCACTTTCATCCAATTAATAAATTAACTGAGACAACTGATGATACAACACAACAAACAATCAAGTATACTAGACAGATAGACAGACAGATAGATAAATAGATAGATAGATAGATAGATAGATAGATAGATAGATAGATAGATAGATGGATAGAAAGATAGATAGATAGATAGATAGATAGATAGATAGATAGATAGATAGATAGATAGATAGATAGACAGACAGATGGATATATAGACAAAAAGACAGACAGACAGATAGATAGATTGATAGATAAATAGATAGACAGACAGATAGACAGACAGACAGACAGATAGATTGATAGATCAATAGATAGATAGACTGCTGTATAAGAGACACATACTTCAATAACTCCTCATGTTAAACAAATTAAGAGACACGTACTCCTAGACTTTAACTGCCAAATTCTCGTGTGTAGACATTCCAGCTAAACCCAGAATTATTTTGTAATCAGCGCGTGTAATGTTATATGAGCTGGAAATAGCAAGGACTTTCTCTGGGCTGATGGTGACATCATTATCGATTAAACATATGTTCAGAAAGTCTGTTGTGTTCCTATCCATCAGCTAGGGAAGTCTCTTTTCCAGGACGCAGCTCGTTAAACCAAGGAGCGACCAAAGAACTGATGTAGCTACTTCCTGTGCATTCGGTACTGTAAGATTGTATTTAACCTTTTGAGTTCCAGAGTGTTATACAACACACAGATTAAAGTCATAATTGCATTTTTACACACAATATTACAGGCTTTTTTTTAAATAATTTTATTTTCCCCGATTTATAACTCTGTATGGGCTTATTTCACTTTTTTGTCTTAGAATGGAACATAATCCCATTGTTTTAATGGCAGGGTTGTATAAATGGGCAAGTGTAACATTTTTCCACATACAGGATGCTGGCAATGTCCCTGGACTGTTGTAGTATTACAAATATATATACTGCAGGTCCTTCCGAGCTGATTTAAACATTAATATTAACTCTTTTGTGAGATGCCTCATTTAACCTGTTAAAGGGATAGTAATGTTTCATAATAAAAGCAGCACTAATTAATCATCATAGTATTTGGACTTTGGAGAGTGTTATTTCAATTCTGTCAGAGTTGTAGTACAAGAGTAATTCAATGACAAAGTATCCCCCTCCCGCCCCTTTTACTGATGTAACACTGCTCAGCCAGATCAGAAGGGAGGTGCCCAGGTAGACTTCAGAGAGGGACAATCTTCAACTAAGATTAGGGAAAAACCTGAAAAACTTGTCAAGGTGGGCAGGGCTTTCATTGTTCTCATAGGAAGAAGATTGTCCCCTGGTGTTATCTGTCTGGTCTATGGACTGCATTCCACATCTGAGAAGAGATGACTTACACTAGGAAAAAGGGGCGGGAGGGGGAAACTTTGCTTGTGAATATCTCTCAAACCATAAAGGTTTGAGAGATAAGACTTATATCGTTCTTTATGTTTTTTTAATGCCTACAAAATAAAATAAAGATAAAATGAAGTATTACTATCCCTGTAAGGACAAGTAACATGCCAGGACCATCACACAATTCTGTCCTTTGAGGTCTGATGACATTCCTGACACGATATGGGTTAATGATTGCAGAGCACCTCAGGGCACACTGAGATCATTATGGGGTGGCTGCAACTGACTGATCCAGGAAGAGCAGTCAGTTACAGCCATTCCCCGTTGGCTCGGCAAATGTGATTCCTGGAGCCACATAGCAAAGACATACCAAACAAGGGCCGTATGTTCAAAGGAATAACGACAAAAAAAGTCTTATGAATGACAAAAATAAGTAATTGTATGCATGAACAACATATTTTCTATAGAGTAATGTCCGTTGTATACGACACAACTCCAGAGTTGCCGGGCAAAGGGACGGGGCAAGGGAGTGGCTAAACTATTCTCCAGTGTCGTGTAGAGGAAAATAAAATGTGTCATATACAACGATAAAAAAATGTCTTGCAAAAGACAAAATTTGTACGCTAAAGGGATAGTAATGTTTCATAATAAAAGCAGCTCTAATTAATCATTATAGTATTTGGACTTTGAAGAGTGTTATTTGAATTCTGTCAGAGTTGTAGTTCAAGAGCAATTCAATGACAAAGTCTCCCCCTCCCGCCCCTTTTACTGATGTGACACTGCTCAGCCAGAGCAGAAGGGAGGTGCCCAGGTAGACCGCAGAGAGGGACAATCTTCAATTAAGATAAGGGAAAAAACTGAAAAACTTGTCAAGGGGGCAGGGCTTTCATTGTTCTCATAGGAAGAAGACTGTCCCCTGCTGTTATCTGTCTGGTCTATGGACTGGATTCCACATCTGAGAAGAGATGGCTTACACTAGGTAAAAAGGGCGGGAGGGGAAACTTTGCTTGTGAATATCTCTCAAACCATAAGATATTGTTCTTCATGTTTTTTTAATGCCTACAAAATAAAATAAAGATAAAACGAAGTATTACTATCCCTTTAAGAAAAAAGTGGATGGAACGTGAAGTTCTGAATGTAAGAAACTTATAATAATTGAAGGACACACAACACAAGCACAATTACCATACCTATATTCTGGCATTTTTGTCGTTGGGTAAGACATTTTTGTCTTTACATACAACTATTTCAGTCAGGAATCGTACCTCAATGACAAGACATATTTCCGATCACACCCAATACTCTCTGAAAATATTAATGAGCCCAACTATACTGTACTTTGAAATGTCATTACAAAGGACAAAAAGGTATTTTGCTACTTCTTTAAACATATGGCCCTAAGTGTTTCTCTTTAGGACACACAGTCCCTCGTTGTGACCGAAATCCCTGTCCCTCTTTCCTACCCTTGTGTCCCACATTTTAGGAGATCATACCAAGTAATGTGTAGATAAGTGTATCCCGTTGATCCACAGCAATAAAAGTCACATTAATGTTTATTTAGACTAATGTATGTGTTTATAAATTAAAGCAGAACTTTCATGCATATCAATTTGCCCCACAAATCATTTTAATTTTTACTTGTTTTATCCTTAGTAAGTCCGGAATATTTAGAAATCCAACTCCTTCAGAGACTCACCACAAAGGACAGAGCAGATATCTTACCAAAAAGGCATCTGTGCGCCTGCGCTGTCCATCCCTGTCTCCTCTATGATTGGTAAGGGGAGTTGCAATATACCTTAAGGTACAGAAAGGGATGGACAGCTCAGGTACACAGATTCCTCTACTTCAAGATGTCTGCCTGTGAGTCTCTGAAGAATTTGGATTTCTAAATAATGCTGGACTTACTAAGGATAATACAAGTGTTGATATGCTTAACGCTAAGTGAAAAATGATTTGGGGGGCTCTTTAATATGCATGAAAGTTGCACTTTAATATGTGTAAAAAGTCATGTTCTAATTCATATATTCATTCCATTAAAGAGGTGTTAGTAGGTCATGAAAAATTCTAAATATTCTCATTAATAGCCCTCCCACCAGCCAAGCCCTCAACAACATCTAAAAGTGTCTCTCTTTGGCCATTTGAAATGTTGGGAGGTATGCAAAGGTAATGTATGTGAACGTTACATCTTTCACTGTTCTCTGACTCTCTTCTCCTCATTGTGATTGTGAGGAAGAGAGAAGAAGAGAATAGAGCTCCCAGTGCCTGAAATGGCCAAATACGGGGCACTTGTACTGGGAGCAGGATAGGTGGGATAACTTAAAAAAGTCCATGACACTGTGACCTCTCTTTGTGTAACTGAATAAATGATTTAGAACAAGATCAAAGTAACTAAGCACTAGAAACCTAAGGAGAGAGCTGGACCTCTGTGTGATATAAAATTGTCACAAAAAATGAAAAAGGTTAAAATATATAGCGCTATATCAAAATGTGTGAATTCACAAAGAATAAAAATAGGATGATCAGTCTAAATCATTTGAATATCACCTGAGAAAGAAGTGCATATTAAAACAAATCAGCGGGCAGGTGTCGGAAGATGTAAACAATTCAATTGTCGGTGTCGCTCCCTTCTTTAATCATGTATAAACACAATGTATCGGAATGGGTCTTGTTGCTGGGCTTCCTACTCCAACAGCGGAGAGAGGCCTTATGGTATGTTTAGAGGGGCTGTTTTGTATCTTAAAGTGGATGTGTCACCTACATACAAGTTGGATCCATCTAATAGGTACAAGTATGCCATTAACCAAACCCTGTTTTGTTTTGAAAAAAACTCACCCGTTTTAAGTTTATTGTAGTTTTAAGATTTCTCTGGTGACATCATTGTGTTGCTCGCTGCAGACCAAGGTTAACCACAGCAACCGCAGCATAATGAAAGCCACCTCCCTTCCCTCATCTGATCCCCCTCAGACTCCCTCTCACCTTGCCCTGAGATGTGGCGAGCCTGCGCTAGATGATTACTGATACGCGGATGCACACGCCCTGCTGAGCAAGGGAAGGACTAACTTGCATGATTGACAGGCACGCAAGGGGATAGCGGTTCCTCTTGGGAGCTACGCATTGAAGATGGCTGCGTTCTGCTCCATGGACTGGGCAAAGTATAGCTTAAATTTTTTTTATATAAAATAACATGGTGTTGGAGAAATCATACACATTTTGTGTGTTGTTAGAGGATAAACTTTAATATAATAAGATGTGACACATCCATTTTAAATATCTACTGGATATTCACCTTGCAATTATTGGACTGCTGATACATATATTTTAAGACCCTGAAGGACGGGAGGTGTTTGAAAAAAAAGCCGAGCTAAACAGGTCAGAAGGCCTCTGCCCGCTGTTGAAGCAGGAAGTTCTGCAACAAGACCCACTCCGAAACATTACCGGGTTTGGCACCCATCCAATATTTAGATTGTAAGCCCAATGGGGCAGGGACCTCCTATCCTATTGTATGCATACTTAGTGTACACCTTATGGTAATTATCTATATAATTACTTAACTACTGTACTTATTTTAGCCGCTCTCTACTAAGTGTAGACAGTAAAGCGCTAAGTACACCTTTTGTCTCTATATAAATAACAATATGCATACACATACATACATTTTACATTTTATCATCTCTTACTCTGTGCGTAGGAACCATTGCACCCCAACAGCAGGTATAAGCAATGTTTGAATCACCACTGTTGTTTACCTATAACTCTCATAATCCACAGAAAGCCTCCAGCAGTTGGACTAGAGTTCTCACTGTGCATAGCTAGCTGGCTGAGGATGATGGGAATTATTGCTCAGCTAATTTTTAGTTTGCACTCAGGATCAGTTCAGTTCTGCTCCCCATGCACAGTAAGCGCCAAGACACTCTACACTCATCGTTTATCCAATGAAACACAGTGACATTGCCCCCTAGAGACAGTAACTGGTATTTCATTGGATAATTGAAGTCTATGATAGGCCACACATAATAAGCAGATATCTTATCTTGCTCTGCTGAGTGGCTCACTTAAACTCTTGAGGACCAGTGGTGCTTGCAGCAGATTGCTTCCCATGCACATGCCTTTGGTCCTGGGTAATAAAAGATAAGGGCCAGCTGGCAACAAGACAAGCACAAGCCAAGTTTCAGCTCACAGGCTCTGGCCCACGCTGCTACCTGCAGCAAGGTACCGGCCCATAAGTATAACTGGTCCAGGGGTCTGGGATCAATGGCTCCCCTGCCCCCTGAGTCAGTCTGCCCCTGACACTTTTTCAAAGACCCCCGTGTTTCCATGGAATCCAGCACGAACGGTGCTGATTTAAAATATCTAACAGCATCCAGACGGGGGAAGAAGCTGGTGATGATATTTAAGTAGCAGGAGTGTTGTTAGGTACTGGTTATGGGGGGCTAAAGTCCCAGGTCTCATGCATAAAGGACTAAATCTTGTTGCCAACTTGAGGCATGTAATGGTGCCAATCTCCCTATTAGTAATGGTTGAAGTGGGCTGCGTGGTACACTAATAATGCATTAGACTGGCTCACGCCCTGTGTCTTTTGGCAGCCTACAATCTCCCCTTGTCAGCACCACACAGGATAATCTCCAAATCACAATACCATACTGTACAGGAGCCCTGAGCTGCTAAGTACACAGGACACGGCACCAGCTACAATGACGGGAACAAAAAGAGTTCCACTGGGGATTTTATTTAAATGTCTGTGTTACATTAATATCAGGAAAAGCAGGCAGTAGTTATTAGCTTTATAGAGAAGCTAGATGCTTTTTCTGATGATGAAAAAGAGACAGTGTAACAGATCCTGGAACAGTGATACTAAACGTTTAAAAATGGTTAATCTTTTTTAACCCTTTGAGTGCCAGAGAGGTATCCAACACATTGTGCTGGATAACCCTCTGTCACACAGAGTTTTAAAGACTAAGGGCCATGAGCAGATAAGAAATGCTAGAGTAATCATGTAGGTAACCAATGTTATCTAGGGTGACCACATTTCCATTCTGCCAATCAGAGATGAGGAGATGTGGAGATGAGAGTAACAGGGTTCAGCTCTAGGTAAGATATGATTGAGGGGGTCACTGTACATCACTAACTATCAGTGTGCAACCTGCTCTTTATCTGGCATATAACAGAGTTCTAAACACTAGGGGGAGAACTGCCTACTGACTGCTGAGACAGAAAGTGGTGCCTGTGGTGGGCTACAAGATAATGTACAACACAAGCAAAGCCTTAGACTAGCATTACACTAAAACACAATTAGACTACAGCTCCTGTTTGATGCCAGAACCAATGCTCAGTTCTCACTCTAGTGATTAGAACTCTGCCTGGAAGCCATTTTCTTGTAGCCCAGCAGAGGCATCACTTCCTGTCACAGCAGACAATGTCGTTCTCCTTCTAGTGTTTAGAACTCTGTGCTCTGGCTTCATTCCAGGACTTTGTATTGTCCCAGAAGGAGGCTGCCTGGGACATGGGACACACATTTAAAATCCAGGACTGTCCCGGGCAATACGTGTTGTGGTCACCCTAATATTATCATAGGGAACAAATGCTAATTCCCATTTATTTAAGTTTGGTTGAAGACCTCTATCATTGAATGGGTTAAAATCCACATTTAATTAAATGGCAATTTGGGGATTTTTTTTATATCTTTCCTAGGGTGAAGTTGGGTTACTGGACTTGTTGCCTTAAAGGGATAGTAATACTTAAAATGTAAAAAAAAATATGTTGTAGGGTTTATCCCCCTGAGTAAAACAAGAGTACTCCCACTGCTGAAAGGTGTTTCATTCAAAAGTTATTAATTTTCAAAGTTGAATTTTTTAGGTGCAATATCACAGTGGCCTGAAATTGTACAGTGGCGCTGTTGCTACACGATCCTATGGACAGCTCTGGTCAATTGACCATAAATCTCCATAGGATGGTGTAGCAACAGCGCCACGGTACAATTTCAGGCCACTGTGATATTGCACCTAAAAAATTCAACTTTGAAAATTAATATCTTTTGAATGAAACACCTTTCAGCAGTGGGAGTACTCTTGTTTTACTCAGGGGGATAAACCCTACAACATTTTTTTTTACATTTTAAGTATTACTATCCCTTTAAGATATTCTTCAGTTAAAGGGATAGTAATACTTCGTTTTATCTTTATTTTATTTTGTAGGCATTAAAAAAACATGAAGAACGATATAAGTCTTATCTCTCAAACTTTATGGTTTGAGAGATATTCACAAGGAAAGTTTTCCCCTCCCGCCCCTTTTACCTAGTGTAAGTCATCTCTTCTCAGATGTGGGATCCAGTCCATAGACCAGACAGATAACAGAAGGGGACAATCTTCTTTGTATGAAAACAATGAAAGCCCTGCCCCCCTTGACAAGCTTTTCAGGTTTTTGCCTTATCTTAATTGAAGATTGTCCCTCTCTGCAATCTACCTGGGCACCTCCCTTCTGCTCTGGCTGAGCAGTGTTACATCAGTAAAAGGGGCGGGAGGGGGATACTTTGTCATTGAATTACTCTTGAACTACAACTCTGACATAATTGAAATAACACTCTCCAAAGTCCAAATACTATGATGATTAATTGAAGCTGCTTTTATTATGGAACATTACTATCCCTTTAATTTTGAGCATCAGAGAGATATCTAACACATTGCTTTGCACTTAAAGGATTACAGAGACGGTCTACAGAGTATACATACCCTAAATGTTGTGCTAGCCATTTGTTTGTAATATAAATGGTAATAAGCATAAGAAGAACAAGAGTGGCTCTCACCTGATGACTGGAAATCACAGACTGTATTTATTGTAGTGATGCCAATCCTCAGTGTATAATCAAGAGTAGAGGAGTCAGGACATGGAATGTTTAAAGGGATAGTAATACTTAAAATGTAAAAAAAAATATGTTGTAGGGTTTATCCCCCTGAGTAAAACAAGAGTACTCCCACTGCTGAAAGGTGTTTTATTCAAAAGTTATTAATTTTCAAAGTTGAATTTTTTAGGTGCAATATCACAGTGGCCTGAAATTGTACAGTGGCGCTGTTGCTACACGATCCTATGGACAACTCTGGTCAGTTGACCATAAATCTCCATAGGATGGTGTAGCAACAGCGCCACTGTACAATTTCAGGCCACTGTGATATTGCACCTAAAAAATTCAAATTTGAAAATTAATAACTTTTGAATGAAAGACCTCTCAGCAGTGGGAGTACTCTTGTTTTACTCAGGGGGATAAACCCTACAACATATTTTTTTTTACATTTTAAGTATTGCTATCCCTTTAAGGGAACTCACACTGTCTCCTTCCTCAGTCGAGTTCAATAGAGCAAGAGGGGCAATGTGAGTTCCCCAAAACCTGCCATGGCCTAAAAACGCAACTTTTGTTTATACGACAAGAATTACAGACATTACTGAACTGGAAAAGGTGCAGAGACGTGCAACAAAACTGATAGAGATTGGAGGATCTGAGTTATAAAGAGAGACTAGCCAAACTGGGTTTGTTTACATTAGAGAAGAGACGTCTAATGGATGATATGATTACCATTTACAAATACATTCAAGGTCAATACAAAGAACTATCCAATGAATTATTTATGCAAAGAGCTGAGCTAAGAACAAGAGGTCATCCAATAAGACCAGAGGAAAGGTGCTTTCAACTAAAACAAAGACAGGGATTCTTTACAGTAAGGGTGGTAAGGTTATGGAATTGTTTGCCTCGGGATGTTGTGCTTGTAGATAATGCAACTGCATTCAAAAAAGCAATGGATGCCTATCTAGCACAGAACAATATTGACAATTATGACAGATGGCTTCAAAGCAGATAGGATATTGATCCGGGGAACTATTTGACTACCAATTGGCGTCAGGAAGGAATAATCCCCCCCCCCCACACACACACACACACACACTTGGTACTAGATTGGAAATGGCTCCAGAGGGCTTTTTTTTGCCTTCCTCTAGATCAACAGGGGTGTCTTTGGCATGGGCTGGACTTGATGGACGCGTGTATTTTTTCTACTATGTTACTATGTTACAATAAATACAGTTGGTGATTACCAGTCACTCAGGGAGAGTGTCTTTCTTGTTCTACACACAAATATGTTTTATTCATCTTGGAAGTTGGTGGATAGAGGAAGATTATCCCCACCAAGCCATACACATTTCTTTGTCAGTTTGACTAACTAATTCTTAATTGAGTGCAGTCAGGACTATTGTTGTATAAATAGTAACATAATATAAACATTGGCATGTATTGTGCACCCGGGAAATCCTTTGTGATCGTAGGGTTAAACGGGTTCCTTGCAAAGGATCCTGGACCTTTGGGAACTCAAAGCGAGAACTTTGGGAACTCAAATCCCCCAGAGAACGCTGAGTACGCCCGTGCATTAAAATGTCCCAGGGCTGGATCATTTTAATAATATTCTCTGTGTATGGTAATTGTTGGCTACAGAAGATTGCACCCTGGGTAGGAAAAGGTCATGTAGAACACAGCTGAGTATTCCTTCACCACCCACATTAATGGAATAACAAAAAAACGTTGCTTCTTTCTTTAAAATATAGCAAAATTCCACTAATTTCTTTCTCGATGTACAGCTAAAACGTTCATGTACACTCCTTTCCCATTTGGGCTACTGCCACCACTTACTTACTGGTTTGCCTGCTACCCATAATTCTCCTCTTCAATCGATTCTTCACTCAGCTTCCAAAATACTCTTCCTCTCCTCCAGAACAGCACTTTCCCCTCCACTACTAAAGATCATTGTCATGACTTCCCTTAACCCTTTGAATGCCAGAGGTGGTGTGTAGCACATTGCATACCCCTCTGGCACACAAAGGGTTAAAGCAGCATGTTCAAAATCCTTTTCATTACCTTCAACGCTCTCCACCACTGTCCTCATCCTATAATTCATAGCTGATTTTCCAGCACATAACTGCATGTCCTCTATGGTCCACTCACAGTGGACTGTTCTGCTGTGCTGTGCTGCTCCCTACCTCCGGAACTCCCTACCACCCAGCATTAGCCAAGCCTCCACACTCAACAACTTCAAAAGAACGCCTCTTAAAGTGATAGTAATACTTAATATGTAAACAATATATATTGTAAAAAAAGGGTACTCTCACTGATGAAAGATGTTTTATTCAAAAGTTATTACAGCTCAAAGTTGAAATTTTTAGGTGCAATATCACAGTGACCTGAAATTGTACAGTGGTACTGTTGTTACACCATCCTATGGACAAGCTCTGGTCCGTAGACCATAAATCTCCATAAGATGGTGTAGCAACAGCGCCACTGTACAATTTCAGGCCACTGTGATATTGCACCTAAAAAATTCAAGTTTGAGCTATAACAACCTTTGAATAAAACACCTTTCAGCAGTGGGAGTTCCCTTGTTTTACTCAGGGGGATAAACCCTACAACATATATTTTTTTTTAGATTTTAAGTATTACTATCCATTTAAATGTAGCACTACTGTATTATGTCAGTTTTATCTCATTTACACTTCCTCATTGTATTTGTATGTCACCCATGCTGTATTTAGATTGTAAGCCCTATGAGGCAGGGACCTCCTATCTTATTGGATGCATACCTAGTGCACACATTATAGTAATTGTCTGTATAATTACTTAACTATTGTATTTATTTGATCCGCTCTATACTAAGTGAGGCTTTAAAACTCTAAGTACACCTTTTGTCTCTATATAAATAACAATATGCATACACATACATACATTTGGCAGGCTTGTCCTCAGTTGATCATCTCTTACTCTGTGCTTAGGAACCATTGCACTCCAACAGCAGGTGAGAGCAATGATTGAATCAGCACTGTTGTTTACCTATAACTCTCATAATCCATAGGAATCCTCCAGCAGTTGGACTACAGTTCTCATGTGCCTAGCTAGCTGGCTGGGAATGATGAGGATTATTGCTCAGCAACAGGCACAGGCTCGGAAGATTCCCAAGTGGTCCCACCAGGCACCCCCTTGCTCAGAGTCCGTCCATTTTACTACATTCATAAGAAGAGAGAAGGTGGTGTCAAAACCAAATGCTGAATGGATAGCTGCATTCTAATGATCAGCTTCCCTATTTGCTATTAGTAGGAGAATACTGGGCTGTCTGTGAGACACTGTCTGTATTCATTAAACAGAGGCTGCAGGATGGAAGGTAAGGTGCTTAAAGGAGCAGTAAACTTTTTTTTTATGAAAAAATATATGTTGTAGGGATTTTCCTATTGAGTAAAATAAGGGTACTCCCAGTGCAGAGAGATTTATATTTCCAGAGTTATTACAGTTTAAACCCATGTTTTTTTACATTAGCAGTGCCCTCTAGTGGTCAGATTCTAATTAGATTTCCTGTTAGATTCTAATGGAGAGGAAAGTCAGAAAAGTCAGAGACATACAGTTCTCCATAAAATGTGACAGAAACGGCCTGTCACTTCCTGTCAGTTAGAACTATCAGGAAGTAAACACAGTAAATTCACTTCCTGATTATTTAAACTGCTATAAATTTTGAATAAAACATCTGACAGTGGTGGGAGTGACCTTGTTTTATTCAGCAGGGAATGCTCTATAAAATATGTGTTTTCATAAAAAAAAGTTTACTGCTCCTTTAAAATCATGTTCTATAACAGTCAGGGGTTGATTGCTGTGAGGCTAATGTAAGAATTGCAGTGATTCTTGAGCAAAGCAGCTGTACCATATTCAAGAAATTAAACATTGCCATTGATTTAAATGGTGCTTTTAACCAATCGAGTGCTAGAGATTAGTGTTGAGCGAGCACCCCGATGCTCGGGTGCTCTGACCGAGCACCCCCTGAGGCTCGAGTGCTCGGCCGAGCACCCGAGCCCCATTGAAATGAATGGGGCGACACCAGGCACCCCCTGCTCTGATGAGGGGAGGGTGCCTGGTCAATGCCCCCTTCATCTCCGCTATGCCCCCTTCATCTCCGAATGCCCCCTTCAGCTCCGCAGTGTCCCCCTTCATCTCCGCTATGCCCCTCTTCCACAATGTGCCCCTTCATCTCCGCTATGCCCCTCTTCCACAATGTGCCCCTTCATCTCCGCTATGCCCCTCTTCCACAATGTCCCCCTTCATCTCCTCTATGGCATAGAGGAGATGAAGGGGGACATTGTGGAAGAGGGGCATAGCGGAGATGAAGGGGCACATTGTGGAAGAGGGGCATAGCGGAGATGAAGGGGGACATTGTGGAAGACGGGCATAGCGGAGATGAAGGGGGACATTGTGGAAGAGGGGCATAGAGTCTATGCCCCTCTTCCACAATGTCCCCCTTCATCTCCGCAATGCCCCCTTCATCTCCGCAATGCCCCCGTACCTCCAGTCCCTGGTGGTCCAGCGGAGCGTCTTCGGATCTGTGCCTCTTCCGGCACAGATCCCCGCCACCCGAACATGGCGGGAGAGCACATGGCGGTACTCGACGAGTACCGCCATGTGCCGAGCAGAGCGATGCTCGAGCCGATCCGAGCATCGGCCGAGCACGCTCGCTCATCACTACTAGAGATCTCCAACTCACTCTCTAGCACTCAAGGGTTTAAAAGCGCCATTCAAATCAATGGGAAATTTCTGAGGTTTTATATGTCCCTATAATGCTGTTAGTTTCTTAGTGTCTCAGACTCCATGTGTCTATTATTGAAGGGATAGTAACACATGCAGGGCAGGACTGGTAACATGTGGCCGGTGGGCGGGACACATACAATCAAGTGGCCCATTTCTATTGTTCAAGCCCACTGTCTCAGCCCACCTGGTTTGTTAATTTTAAAATTGGCATTAATATTGTGAAGTAAGGCAAATGATACCACAGAGCTTACAGTTGAAATGGAGCTACAGAGATTGCAATTTAAGTAAAAGCTACACTAGTGATACCATAGAGCTCACAAGGGAAATGGGTTATGATACTAGTGTAGAGCCACTTGGATTGTATCTCTATGGTATCATTGGTGTATCTCCATTTCAATTGTAAGCTCTGTGGTATCACTAGTGTAGCTCCATTTACAGCAGCAGGTGAGAGATTGAGTGAGGCAGTTGCCCACCAACCCAGACATATGACTGGCCCAGGGGGCAATTGCCCCTTGCCCCCCAGGCCAGCCCTCCCCTGAACACGTGCCTCTGAAAAATGAAGAATGGATCAAAATACCTGTGCCAATGAAAATAAATATTGATGTTTGGAGTTTAACCTTTGAATTCTAGACAGGTACAAAGCGCATGCAGATGGTTTGCCTCACAATTACTCTACATTTTTTGTGATTATGGACCACAGGTTTGTAACTGATGAGGTAATGTGCAGAAAGAGAGCTAGATTCTGGGAAAGGAGAGAGAGAGTGGGGAGAGCTAGCTTTTGCTGTATAGGCAGAAGTCAAGTGCTAGATGTTGTGGAGAGAAAGTTAGCTGCTGGGAGGGGAGATGGGTGCTATAGAACAGGGTTTCTCAACCTATTCAGTAACAAGTACATTTGTACTAACTCAATATTTTTAAACTGTCAGGAGTGGAAAAGAGCAAAAACAGATGTTAGGTATATCTGTGCTAATCCAAGAACAACACACGCACACACACATACTCACATCCCGCACTCACTTTTTTCCTTTAAAAAGAGAAGAACACTTCAAAATATTAACCCTCGCTTACCATACAATGACCAGAAAATGCTGATGGCCCCTATGAATTTTGCGCTTGAGCCTTTGTTAACCCTTTAAGTGCCAGAGGGGTAGGGTGACCACGTGTCCCGGAACGTCCGGGACTGTCCCTTAATTGGGTTCTATGTCCCGCGTCCCGGATCATCCCCCACCGGGACAATAAAGAGTCCCGAAATGAAGGTGGCCGCCCGCCCGCATCATCGCGCCCCCCTGCGGGCCGTGATGACATACATACAGAGAGGAGGAAGAGGGCAGAGGCACCGGAAGAGAAGCGCTTGCTGCCAGAGCCCGCAGGGGCTCGTGATGATGCGGGCGGGTAGGAGGGAACTCAGTGCCAGCCAGCCGCAGGGGACCGGATGCCACTCAAATTACCCCCTAGCACACCAACTCGCCAAGTAAACGCATCAAGAGGAGTGCAGAAGAGACAAAGAGAGCGACAGAGTGCCAGTCTAGACAGAGAAAGAGAGGTACAAAGGGGAGAAAGAAGTACATGGGGAGAATGAGAGGTGCAAGGGGGAGAAAGAGACACAAGGGGGGAGAAAGAAGTACATGGGGAAGAAAGAGAGGCACAAGGGGGGAGAAAAGTACATGGGGAAGGAGGAAGTACATGGGGAAGAAAGAGAGGCACAAGGGGGTAGAAAAGTACATGGGGAAGGAGGAAGTACAAGGGGGAAGAAAGAGAGGCACAAGGGGGTAGAAAGAAGTACATGGGGAAGAAAGAGAGGCACAAGGGGGAGAAAGAAGTACATGGGGAAGGAGGAAGTACAAGGGGGAAGAAGGAGAGGCACAAGGGGGGAGAAAGAAGTACATGGGGAAGGAAGAGAGGCACAAGGGGGAGAAAAAGGTACATGGGGGGGAGAAAGAAGTACATTGGGGAGAAAGAGAGGCACAAGGGGGGAGAAAGAGAGGTGCATAGACCCCATAGTAAAATAATAACAATGATGCATGTTAATGTGTAAAGTTTTTTATTCTGCTGTTTGTTTTTAACACTCACTTTGTTCATGAAATTATTTTAAATAATGAAAAATTAGCATATTGTTTTTTTTATCCGATTAATCGAAAAAATAATCGGCCAACTAATCGATTATCAAAATAATCGTTAGTTGCAGCCCTAAAAGCCACCCTGATCCAGTCTGTCACTTATTTGTTGTCAACCCTATTCTGCCTTCCAGTGTCAGGCCAGTCACAGCCTAGTTACATACGCAACATGCACGCTGCACGGAACACCACCAGCCAATGTAAGAGGAGAGTATTTGCACATTGGTCCTCTCCTCATTGGCTGGCTGGTGTGCGCATTTGAAGCTCATTACATACGTATGCCGGTGGCGCATGCCATCAAATTGTGAGTGACTTTGAGAGCGCAGAGTGAGTGTGTCGGCCGGTGCAGTGACAGATGAAATGGACTGGAACGGAACAGGTCAGGATGGTGACTGTGATGCAGCACAAACAAAGTCCGTCTCTCCAGGCAGTGACTGAGACTGAGTCCCGCTGGCGCTCCCGTTCTGACAGATTCTGAGAGTCTGACTGAGAGTAACGCTACTTTAAGTGAGGAATGACAGAATAACCTGCCCCACATGGAGCCCATTAGGGCTAATTCATCCATGTCGTGACTTGTTAATGAAATGTGTGTCCCTGAATGGCAGAAAGTAAATGTGGTCACCCTACAGAGGGGTACGCAACACATTGCCCTCTGGCACTCAAAGGATTAAAGAGAAAACATCGTCAGTCAGTCTTGAATGTTATAACCGTGGCAGCAGATATGACAGTCAGGGCCGGATTGGCCTACCAGGATACCGGGAAAATTCCAGGTAGGCCGCCTGCACAGGGCTTCCCTGGGGCTGCTTTACCAACAGCAATGCCAATCTGTGGCCACAAGGTGACAGGACCACGGGAGTGAGATTAGGAGAAACTCACCACCGTTCCCCGGGCCGCGTCTAGTGTCACTGTGTCAGTGGAGGCAGTCCGGGTCTAGCCAGTGACATCAGACGCAGTGTGAAGAAGAGCACTGCATCTGCGCACCGGGTAGGCCACCCGCACCTAAGTTAAACACCCACTGCCATAGAGAGCTGAGCGGGAGCAGAGACTGAGAGTCAGCAGACATGACAGGCAAGAAGGGGAAACAGGTACAGGCAATTCTCCTAATGACTAAATCCAGGGTTCTAACTTCTCTCACTGCTGGTATGTGATTTAGAAGGGGGATAAACTAGATTTATATAACGACTTCTCCTAATGACTAAATCCAGGGTTCTCTCACTGCTGGTATGTGATTTAGAAGTGGGGATAATCTGGATTTATATAAATGTGTATACTGTAGGATTTTTCCTAATGACTAAATACAGGGGAGATCAAGAGGGGGAGACTGGCAAAAGGGGGATCAAGAGAGGCAAGAGGGGGCATCAAGAGAGGGTGAAGGAGGCAGAGAGGGGTCAAGAAAAAGAGGCAAAAGGAGGAAGGATCAGGAGGCAAAAGGAGGGGGGATCAGGAGGGGAAGAAAGAGGCAAAAGGGTAGTAACAAGAAAAAAATGCCATTGTGCTATGGGGCTGGTATAATGATGCAATGCTATGGGGCTGGTATAATGATGCAGTGCTATGGGGCTGGTATAATGATGCAATGCTATGGGGCTGGTATAATGACGCAATGCTATGGGGCTGGTATAATGATGCAATGCTATGGGGCTGGTAAGCAATTTTTTCCAGGGCTAGTTTTTAGTCCCAGTTCAGCCCTGATGACAGTTGTTGGCAGTTTTTTTAAAGGGATAGCAATACTTAACATATATTGTAGTGTTTATCCCCCTGAGTAAAACAAGGGTACTCCCACTGCCGAAAGGTGGTTTGTCAAAAGTTACTACAGCTCAAACTTGCAATATCACAGTGGCCTGAAATTGTACAGTGGCGTTGTTGATATAACATCCTATGGAGATTTGGAGCTGTCCTTAGGATGGTGTAGCAACAGCTAGGTGATATTGCACCTAAAAAAATTCAAGTTTGAGCTGTAATAACATTTGAATAAAACACCTTTCAGCAGTGGGAGTTCCTTATAACATTTTTTTTTTACATTTTAAGTATTACTATCCCTTTAAAATGAAGCAGGCAAAGTACGTGCACCTACTTAACCGTATAATGATCCTTACGGGGTCAAGATTATCAAGTGCAGTGAATGGTGTTTGTGTCTTGTGGTCTTGCTAGCAACCTTCATGTCTGCCCCCAGGACTGACTGAAGACGTTAGCTCTTGAACAAAAGAAAAAGGGCAAATTTATATGGAACTACAATGCTGCCCTATGGAATGGGTAAAACTTTGTTCATGGGGTGGGGAGTGACAGACTGGTCAAGCTGTCCAAAAGAGAGATGTATTGGATATATACGTTAAAAACAGTAGCGCCTTCAGGCTTCAATGAGTAGTTTGGTGAGCTATATTTGAAATAACTAGAGTTATTTAACAGGGATCTTGCTGGTGGTGTAAGATACATATATTGGATTGTTTTAATGTTGCAATTAAGTTTCCATAACGGGGGAATCCTTTCAAGCACGGGAGCCAGATGGACGCTGTGGGTTGTTATGACAACTCAGTAAAGCCGATTTGGCACCATGAGAGAACGGAAGGGTTATTTAACGCTGAAGATATGCATGGTGTGTCATTTCTTTATCCCTGATGAAATTCGCAAAAGACGACTGAAACGTTGGATGCCTTATGCATTTTAATAAATGCTACGTTTTAACAGAAGAGAGTTGCCCAACAGGATTTTTGTTGTTCCAAAATGTAAATGGGCCGTGCACATTTTCTAGTCATTGTAAGGTAAGTGGGGGATTTAAAGGGATAGTATTACTTCAAAATTACTATCCCTCATATTGTAGCCCTTAATAAACTGAGTTAAATGACACCAGTGGCATCTCTCAGACCTTTATGGTTTAAGAGATAGCCGATTTCAAAGTTTCCTCTCCCCTGCTGTCAGCGTTCTGCTGCCAGCAGGAGAATCCGGTCCCGGGACAGGCGGAGGCTCTTAAACAGAGCCGATATCTCGTTATGGAAGGAAAAATTATTCATTGAAACAGTCTTATACGTGTGCTTGGTTACCAAGCACACATAGAAGACTATTTCAATTAATCATTTTTCCTTCCATAACGAGATATTGGCTCTGCTGAAGAGCCTCCGCTTGATTCAGAGACCGGATTCCCCTGCTGGCAGCAGAACGCTGACAGCAGGGGAGAGGAAACTTTGAAAGCGGCTATCTCTTAAACCATAAAGGTTTGAGAGATGCCGCTGGTGTCATTTAACTCAGTTTATTAAGGGCTACAATATGAGGGATAGTAATTTTGAAGTAATACTATCCCTTTAAAGGGAGAGTAAAACATTTATAAAAGTAGATGTCCGAGTCTTCTTTATTTACTTTTTTTACATGTAGCACTATATTTCATTACTTACGGGTTTATAGTTCAAGTGCTTTTCAAGCCGAAAGGATCCCCCTCCCGCCCCTTTTCCCTGCGTCACTCAGCCTCTCTGTCTGGTCCGGATGGAGTGCAGCTAGGGACAATCCTCAGTAAGCAAAAGGAAAATCCTGCCCTTTACTGTCAAGGGGGGGGTGTTTTCCTTATACTTCCTGTATGAAGATTGTCCCTCCCAGATCTGATGGGAGGCGGCCAGAAGGGGAGGGAGGGAAATATAGTATGAAATATAGTGCTACATGTTAAAAAAAATAAAGAACACTCGGACATCAACTTTAATAGAAGTATTACTATCCCTTTAATAATAGGTCGTATTACTTCTCTTTTAACACTTTTTCATTTCAAATTTTAACCCTTTGAGTGCCAGAGGGCAATGCATTCCGTACCCCTCTGGCACTCAAAGGGTTAATGAATAAAATGTAATTCACTTTTCATTGTGGTATCAAATCTCTTCATCAGTTTAATGAAAATGGACTTGTCACCTTGAATTTAAGTTTGCCTTTTTTTAAAGGGATAGTAATACTTCGTTTTAACTTTATTTTATTTTGTAGGCATAAAAAAAATATGAAGAACGATCTAAATCTTATCTCTCAAACCTTTATGGTTTGAGAGATATTCACAAGAAAAGTTTCCCCTCCCGCCCCTTTTACCTAGTGTAAGTCATCTCTTCTCAGATGTGGAATCCAGTCCATAGACCAGACAGATAACAGACGGGGACAATCTTCTTCCTATGAGAACAATGAAATCCCTGCCCCCCTTGACAAGTTTTTCAGGTTTTTCCCTTTTCTTAATTGAAGATTGTCCCTCTCTGCAGTCTACCTGGGCACTTCCCTTCTGATCTGGCTGAACAGTGTTACATCAGTAAAAGGGGCGGGAGGGGGATTCTTTGTCATTGAATTACTCTTGAACTACAACTCTGACAGAATTGAAATAACACTCTCCAAAGTCCAAATACTATGATGATTAATTAGAGCTGCTTTTATTATGAAACATTACTATCCCTTTAAACTGAATTCAAAGACCAACAGCTGCATAGTTTAGGAGATATTGATGCATTTACTTATGAAAAAGTAAAAGTCTCTTTCACTGCAATTTCATACTCTAGTTCTGCTCTGTGCTCCACTGTTTCATTAGAATAAATTAGCACATTCAGTGAGCTCACCATGCAGAAAAACAATGCTGAATTTCTTCTAAAATCTGACCTGTTCATCTTTAGGCTTACCTGGGACAAAGACAGTTTTTAATATGCAAACTTGAATTCAGATCCACTTAAGGTGAATGAACTTTCTCTGGGTGGGGGAGGGGAGTAAAGAATGTTTGAAAGGACAGGAAAGATGGGTCCTATGGCGCGACGCAAGAAACGTTCGCATCAGATAAATGCATTTTTGTGCGCAGATAGATTTTGCGCATGTTCTAATCCAGGAAGATAAATACCGAACGCTTCTTGAATGGCACATGAAAAATTCCATTCTAAGACAACAGTACACAGGCGTATAAATTAATTCACAACAGCAGGCTCATTCACTATTCCAGTCACACAGATTCGTTAATCTTAGCCACTCCCACAAAAAAATAAATATGCGCAGCCGTTCGCTAATCTTGAATTTTCATGCGCAATTCAACAAAATCATGCACAAACCTATTCCCTAGTGGTTTTCACACGGGAAATAGCGATTGCGCACGTTTCCTGCATTGCGCCGCTAGTGTCAGTTTTATGTTGATTTAAGTTTTTCACAGTCATAAACTCACAGAGACCCAAAACACAGACACACTCATTGACACATACACTCACATGCACTACACACACACACACCACAAAAGCACAACACACATACAACTTACACACACATACAAACTCAATGGACTGATAGCGAAATGTGTGCTAAAAGTGGTTCACTAAGATTTATTAATTCAGAGGAAATACCTGCCATGTTCTTTACTTTTTTCTGGTCTTTTTTCCTTATTCCTTGTCTGTTTTTTGTTGATTTCCTTGTTTTACCGGATCTTTGTTCCCAGCTCTGGTTTCTACTTTGTCCTGAGCCTTTATCAAGCACTAGTTTCTCACTACTGAAGCAATCTAAGCATGTCAAGTTCTTTTCAGTCCTGTTCCTGAGTTCCCTTGCCCTTCCTACAGACTGATTTCCATGTAACAACCTTGGCCCTGGTTCCTGATTACTCTTCAGCTTACCATTCTTGTATCTTGCTTCCAGTATTTGATTATCCATTACTGACCCTGGCTCTCCTTCTAGACTACTCTTCTTCTTGTCGATTGTCTACCTCCTTGCCCACCAGTTGCCGATCTTGCTTGACCAACCATCTGACCATCTTGCTCAGAGGCGTAACTAGAAGCCACCGGGCCCTGGTGCAAGAATTGCCATGGGGCCCCCCCCCGACCACATTGGCCCCCTCATCCACATTGGCCACCTCCACATTGCCCCTTCATCTCCACAATGCCCCCCCTTCATCTCTACATTGTCCCTTCCACAATGCCCCCTTCATCTCCACAATGCCCCCATCTCCACTTCATCTCCACAATGCCCCCATCTCTAATTCATCTCCACATTTCCCCTTCCACATTGCCCCTTCATCTCCACATTTCCCCTTCATCTCCACATTGCCCCTTCCGCAATACCCCCGGCCCTACCTCCAGTCCCTGGTGGTCTAGCGGCGTGGCTTGACAGATCTGTGCCTCCTTCGGCACAGATCTCTAGAACTGAAGCTCCCGCGCACCGCTCTAGTAATGCAGAGGCTGGGAGATGATGTCACCTCCCAATGCTCTGTATTACTAGAGCGACATGCCGAGTGGAAGATCAGCTAAACGACTGCTGCGGGCAACGGGGTCGCAGGGGGCAGCCGGGCCCCTGGAGTGACGGGCCTAGTCACAGGTGCGACCCCTATTGTTACGCCACTGATCCTGCTGCTGTGTCTCACTGTTTGACTCAGACGACCTTTCTGTGTTCACCAGAGCAGTCTGAGTCTGAATATTCAAGCTTCATTCAGTCCTGCTGCTGTACCACTGTTCAATTCATTCACCCATCAGTTGGATTCCAGCCCAGACAATCGAGGGTTCAAGTCATTCGACAGCCAGTAGAATTTCTGAGTTGGAATTCAAATCCCAGACCACCAGCTCCCGCTGTTCCAGCTCAGCAACATTCGACTGGCAGTGCAGGTATTTATTCTTTTATATTTCATTAACCTCCCTTCACCCCAGTAGATAGTTACTATCCACTAGGTTGGCTGACCATATTTCCTTGAGACAAAAACAGGACTGGGTGTGGGACAGACAGACAGTGAGACTCCGTCACTCCAAGTCCAATCGCAGTAAACTGCAAGCAGCGAGAACACGTTTGCTCCATCTCTTACTAGCGGTGTTCTCTCTCTCTCTCTCTGGCCAAAAATCCTGCCCCTGAAGTAAATCGGAACTTCCTCTCTCCGACACTCACACTAGTGGTTTTACTGTGTTTACTGTACTCATTGATTACCATAGAGTCTTATGACTCATCATATCACTGTCTAAGAGACTCTATGGTAATTTACCATAGACTCGAGTGTCTTGGTTATGAGTCACTCGAGTCATAAGACTCTATGGTAATCAATGTGTTCAGTAAAACCACTAGTGTGACGAAAGGAAGTTCTGATTTACTTTATGTTATGAGAAACAAACAAGCTATGTTACATTAAAAACGGGACAAAATTGACATTTATATTAAAAAGAAAGGATAGTCTGGAAATATGAAAAAAACGGGACTGTCCCTTTTAAAACGGTACATATGGTCAGCCTACCACTAGGCAGTCATCCTGGGTGCGGGCTAGCTGTTCCGGTTGGCACTAAACTGATCTAGCGATCAGCATCTTTAGTTCGGCGTCAGCCACAGCAAGACTGTCTGGGGTACTCAATGTCAGCCAGCACCATACCCTACTCTACGATCTCTAGCATCTGGTCTATGGGGCATTCCCCTGCTGTTACTGTTTTGTTGGGAGTATTGTGCTGTACCTGTTGCTGTTGTGAGCTTATCCTGGTGTTATGCTCGCTCTGGGTATTCCTTGTATATTCTAACAAATAGCTGTCTGCTTGTTCTCCTGTAGGCTTTCATTGTGCAATACCAGATTCCACGTGTCAGGCTGGACCTCAGCCACATTATGCAATCATTTCCATTGTCTTACCTTGTATAATATTACAGAAGCATATCCTGGCACATGTCTGCAATGCGCAGAGCTGCATTATCATACTTTTTCAGTGTAAAATTGCAGCATGCAATATCTTTCTACAAGAATCACAGAGCATGTTGCCTGTGTGAAATACGCCATAGGACACAATGATTCACAATTTATGAATTTTTTTTCCTGCTTTTCTTGTCGCTGTGATATGCTGATTCTTATGATATCATTAATAAGATATAGCATGGCTTCACGAAGAATTTACCATGTCAAACTATTTCACTTGCATTTTATGAAAGGGAAAGTGGTAACTTGGACTAGGCAATAGCTGTTACATTTTGCTAAAGACTTTGATACTATTACTCACAAGAGATGACTTCATAAATTGAACGGGATCATCTTGGAAGACACAGAATAGAAAACTGATTAAATAATAACATGTAGAGAGCTGGTGTAAAGTTGTAAGTGTGGTGCCTCAGGGTTTGGTCCTGGGCCCAATGGTTTTTATTTTATTTAATAATGTTCATGAAGTAGGCATTGGAAGTAATGTCTCAATCTATGCTCTTGACACTAAGTTGTGTAAGAAAATTCACACAGAGCAGGATGGTTATTTCACAGAAAGATTAGGATAAACTAGAAACATAGAAACATAGAATTTCACGGCAGATAAGAACCATTCGGCCCATCTAGTCTGCCCATTTTCCTACTGTAAAAAACTGAAACCTTATATGGTCCTTGGTCTTTTCTTATGCTAATGACAGCCTTATGCCTATCCGATGCATGCTTAAATTCTGTCACTGTATTAAATTCTACCACTTCTGCTGGTAGGCTATGCCACTTATCTACTACCCTCTCAGTGAAGTAAAACTCTCTTACATTACGTCTAAACTTGTGTCCCTCTAGTTTTAGACTATGACCTCTTATCCTAACATTTTTAATCCTTTGAAATGTACTTCGCTCCTACACTTTGTTGAATCGCTTCACTTATTTGAATGTTTCTATCATATCTCCCCTCTCTCTTCTCTCCTCCAAGCTATACATGTTCAGATCATTTAGTCTATCCCGATATGTATTTTCCTGTAAACCAGTCACCATTTTAGTAGCCCTTCTCTGAATTTTCTCTAGAGTATCTATATCTTTCTGAAGATGGGGTCTCCAGTACTGTACACAATACTCTAGGTGAGGTCTAACTAGAGATCTGTAGAATGGCATGACCACTTCCCTTTTTCTGCTACTAATGCCCCTAGCTATACAACCCAGTATCCTGCTTGCATTCCCTACCACTTTATTACATTGCCTGCCTACCTTTAAGTCGTTAGAAATAATTACTCCCAAATCCTTTTCCTCTGTTGTCTCTGACAGCACAGTACCCTTACTAGTATATTTTTCCTTTGGATATTTATGTCCCAAGTGCATTATTTTACATTTATCAACATTAAACTGCAGCTAACACACTCTTGTCCATTCTTTTAATTTATCTAAATCATTTGTCATTTGGCTTATTCCCCCAGGAATGTTTACCCTATTGCAGATCTTTGTATCATCCGCAAAAAAAGCATGCCTTTCCTTGAGGACTTTTTGAAATATCACTAATAAAAATACTAAAAAGAATGGACCCCAGTGCAGATCCCTGAGACACCTCACTAGTAACACTCCCTTCGTCCGAGTATTCTCCATTGAGTACCACCCTCTGTCTCCTGTCACTCGGCATTTGCTTTATCCATTTAACTATTTTTACATCCAGACCTAAACACTGTGATTTATTAATGAGTCTTCTATGAGGGACAGTGTCATATGCTTTAATGAAATCTAGATAAGCTATATCTACTGCTCCCCCTTGGTCTATTATTTTAATTACCCAGTCAAAAAATCTATGTGGTTAGGTTATCAAGATCTCCCTGCTGAAAAACCCATGCTGTTTGGGATCTTGCAAGCCATTCAAATTCAGATATTCAACAATTATTTCCTTTAACATAGTCTCCATTAATTTTCCTACTACTGATGTAAGACTTACTGGTCCTGTAGTTACCAGACTCTTCCTTGCTACCTTTTTTGTGAAGCGGTACTACATTTGCTACCTTCCAATCTTCTGGAACTACTCCTGTCAATAGTGGCTGATTGAATAATTCTGTTAAAGGTTTTGTCAGAACACTGTTAAGTTGTTTAAATAACTTTGGGTGTATCCCATCTGGTCCCATTTATTTATCTGTTTTTACCTTAGAAAGTTAAACTAGAACTTTTTCCTCTGTAAACATGCCTGTTTCCCATGTCTTGCCATTTCTTTTTTTCTCACAGAGGTCCCTTCCCTTCATCTTCCTCTGTAAAGTCTGAACAGAAATATTCAATGCGATAGTCAGCTAGTCCTTTATTCTCATTTACATAGCTTCCATTTTTTTGATATCGGTTTACCTATTCCTTGTTTCATTTTCCTCCTTTCACTTATATATCAAAAACATTTTTTATCCCCCTTTTTATTGACTGAGCAATTTTTTCCTCTGTGTGTGCTTTGGCACATCTAATAATGCATTTGGCCTTCTTCAGCCTAGTCTTGTATCAATACCTATCTTCTTCCTTCTGTGTCTGCTTATATTTCTTAAATGCTTCTTTTTTCTCCTTTACTATATTTGCCACTTCTGTGTTGTACCACAGTGGTTTTCTTTTTCTTTTACTTTTGCTGATATGTTTAATGCAATGCTCTGTTGCTTTTAGTAAAATACATTTCAGATAATCCCATTTTTCCTGGACTCCATCTAAAGATCTCCAAATTGTTAAACATAAAAATGTTTTAGAAAAATCAGCCTTTATAAAATCTAGATCCTTTGTTTTTGTGTGGCACATCTCAGCTTCTGTCTTTATATTAAACCACACAGATTGATAATCACTGGAGCCCAAACACTCTCCTACAGCCACATCTGATACCAAGTCTCCATTAGTAAATAACAAATCTAGTTTGGCTTCCTTCCTAGACAGCTCTTCTACTAACTGACTAAGAGCTAATCCATGTAAAGAATTTAGGATATCTCTACTCCTGGCTGAACTTGCTGCTTGGTTTTTCCAGTCCACATAACCTCAGTTTTCATCTTAGTTACTTCCTTGACCAGCAGTTGATCCAACTCCTTTGCTTATCCTGGGAGTCTATAGATCACACCTATATGAGTGACCATCTTATTCCAAGTTATCCAAACAGCCTCTGTGTTCTCCTCCATACCCTGTATAAGTAAACCTTTCAGCTATTTTGACAAATGGCAACTCCTCTTCTTTTTCTGTCTTTCTTGTCTTTTCTAAATAGAGAGTACCCTGGTATTTCTACATCCCAGTCATTTTTTTTTATTATGCCAGGTCTCGGTAATCCTAACTAAGTCCACATCTTCACTAGTTATTATTGCAATGAGTTCAGGGATCTTATTCCCTAAATTGAAATTTGTACACATGGCTCGAAGTCTACTGGCTTTTGACCTATGTGTCACAGACATACCTTGTTCAAATTCATCTGTGCAATGCTGTGGGGGTAATTGGTTATCTCCTGTATCATTCCTTTGCCTCACTCTACTAGTTTAAATACCTGTTAACAAAACTTCTGAATCGCTTGCTGAGAACCTCTGTTCCCTTTTGAGAAAGGTGCAAGCCATCCTTTTAGTGCAAGTCCTTGTTACACCAAATAGGGTTTGTGTGAGAAACAAAGCCAAACCATTTCCCTAGCCATGAATCAAAGTCTCTAATTCACTGCATCCTACCATCATCTTCCCTATACACTGGCAGAACCTCTGAAACAGATACAGTAGAAGCAACTTACTGAAGATCCTTTTAACTCCTTAGTGACTGGCCACGTACGCACATGGCCGGCACTTAACACCCGCTCAACTTTTCTCCCCATTACTTCCTATGACTTCCTGGACATACATGTACATCCTCTGTCACTAAGTGACAGTTTCTGCGGGACGTACATGTACGTCCATTGTCGGGATGGGGTTAAAAACATTTTACCACACTCAGCTCATTACAAGCCAAATCATTTGTCTCTAAACAGACTAAGACATCCAACTCTCCATTTTGTCTTGTTTCCTTAAAGGGATAGTAATACTTAAAATGTAAAAAAAAATATGTTGTAGGGTTTATCCCCCTGAGTAAAACAAGAATACTCCCACTGCTGAAAGGAGTTTCATTCAAAAGTTATTAATTTTCAAAGTTGAATTTTTTAGGTGCAATATCACAGTGGCCTGAAATTGTACAGTGGCGCTGTTGTTACACGATCCTATGGACAGCTCTGGTCCCGGGACCATATATCTCCATAGGATGGTGTAGCAACAGCACCACTGTACAATTTCAGGCCACTGTGATATTGCACCTAAAAAATTAAACTTTGAAAATTAATAACTTTTGAATGAAACACCTTTCAGCAGTGGGAATACTCTTGTTTTACTCAGGGGGATAAACCCTACAACATATTTTTTTTTTACATTACTATCCCTTTAACAATTTTTAAAATGTGTCTTCTACCTCTGTGAGCTGAAGCACCAGGAAGACACCTGACTTCTTTGCCACCACCATGACAATCCTCCAGAGTCATGCCTCTTAATATAGAATGCCCCAATAAGAGTGGCTTCCTCTCAAAGTGGTTTGCACTTTTTACCTTTATCAGTTTGTCAGTGGTTGCAGTCTGACCTACCTGTGGATTACAGGCTGGTGAACCAGTAGTCTCTGCTTCTGGAGTTGTTCCAATATTAAGACAGTGTTCTGAAAGTGCAGCAAAAGAATTATGAAGAGGCACAGACTATGGGACATGCCTCTTGAACCAACTGTAGTTCATCTGCCATTTCTTGGAAGTCTCTGAGGCAGTGGCACTTGTTTCTTTTGTATCTGTGTTGAGTTCACAGAAAACTTGTAATTTTCAGCCTTCAGATTATCAATCTCCTTCTGTAAAACAGAAACAACTTCTGAACCTACAAAAGGTTTCCCAGGGGAGAAAAGCAAAATATCCATTGCACTGCAACATGCCTGACATGTTCACAGCACTAATGTAATCAGTAAAATACTTTCAGGTTTTGCAGTCGTTTTCTAACTTTAATCACCACAGATCACCTCCGGACTATCTCCAGAATAACTCCTACACTTACAATTGCTGCACTTTCAATTGCTGTGCTGCCTAGCTAGTAATTAGCCCAGCCAGTCGTCTTCTTCTTGCTGATAGATTTTATCCATCAGCGGTGATTTTGGATACCGAGGCTTGAGCCTCACTACTCCATATTCTCGGGTTGGGTTTTTAAGTCACAGGTTTGGATTACTCTTGATCTGTGTTGACTTGTCACAGTTGGGTTAGTTTCACAGGGTCTTCGCTGTGATGGGCCGCGGGTAGCGGTCGAAGGGGTTTGCAGTGGTGGCAGTGAGTTTTCTGATCAGAGGGTTTGGGTTCTGATCCAGTCCTTGGCAGAATTTCCTACTCAACTTCTCTAGGTGTTCGTCCAACATCTCGATGTCCAGCTCCCTGTGAAGGTCAGCTGTCCTTATGAAGCTTGGAGCTCCGGACGATATCCGCAGGGCCTTGTTCTGGACTCTCTGAAGACTCTTCCGGTGTCGCTCATGGCAAGTGATCCATGCTGGGGAGGCATACGTCAGGGTAGGTCTGATGATTGCCTTGTAGACGTTAATCTTTGTCCGTAGTGGCATGGACTTGGTCTTCAGGAGTGGGTACAGTGCTGCCATCTTTCCTGTTGCCTTCTGCTGGGTATTCTCAATATGGCTTCCCCAGTTGAGCTTGCTGTCCAGGGTCACACCGAGGTAACGGCTGCTGCTCTCCCACTTGATGGTCTCCCCATTGAGGCTGATGTGGGGGTGCTCCTTGATCTTCTTTCTGGTAAACAGTGTTGCAGTAGTCTTACTGATGTTGAGTTCTATTCGCCAGTCGCTGTACCATGTTGAGATGGTATCTAGTGATGCTTGCAGATTCTTTGCCACTTCCTTTTCGCTGAATGACTGGGAGATGATTGCGACATCATCCGCATACAGTGCCAGGTCGGTCTTATGCAGATCTGTCGGGATGTCACTGGTGAAGATGTTGAAAAGAAAGGGTCCAAGGTTCGATCCCTGTGGCACGCCTGCTCGGATGGGATGTGATGAGGACATCTCCGACCGCATGGCGACATGGAAGGTGCGCTCTCCAAGGTAGCTTGCAATTGTCTTTACCAGGTAGTTTGGAAATCCCAGGCCAATCATCTTGTGCAGCAGTCCCTTGTGCCAGACTCTGTCGAATGCTTTGGCAACATCCAAGAAGACAATTCCCGTGGATTTCTTGATGTTGAACCCGTGGCTGATGGTGTCTACCACTCTCAGCAGCTGATGGGTTGTTGCATGCTCCTTTCGAAATCCAAACTGTTCATTTGCTAGTAGGCTTCTTTCGGAGGCAAAGTCACTGAGTCGGGCAAGAAGGACCTTCTCCAGGAGCTTCGATAGTCCAGAGAGTAAACTGATGGGGCGGTAGTTTGCAGGATCCCTCAGTGGTTTGCCAGCCTTTGGGAAAACAATGACCCTTGCTTCTTTCCAGCATTTTGGGAAGTGCTGGAGCCTCATGCATGCATTGAAGATGTTTGCAAGGTGTTCTATTGATGCTGTCGGGAGGTTTTTGATTGCTAGGTTCGTTATTCCATCACTCCCTGGTGCTTTGCCGTTTGACAACTTCTCTGCAAGTCCTGCTACCTCAGCGTGTGTGCACTCTTCAATGTCTTCTGTTCCCAACCCGGTTTGGTCTTCTGCGAGATGCTTCTCAACTTCTTCCTCCACTCTGTACGTGAGCCTGCTTGCCTTGTTTGGGGTGAAAGAAGCCTCCAGTGTCTCGGCGAGGACCTCTGCCTTGTCCTTGTTGCTGCATGCAAGGTGAGTTCTTCCCTGGATTGGTGGGCTTGGTTCCTTCTTCCCAGTTAGGCGTTGAGCCATTCCCCATACAGAATTGTCCGCCTCCTTTAGTTTGGCTGTTGCAGCCTCCCATTTCTCTCCGCGGTGCTGTCTGATTTGTTGCCGCAGGAGTTTTGCAAGCGTGTTGTATTTCTGCAGGAGATCTGGTGTGCGGAACTTTTGCCACTGGCGTCGGGCCCGGTTCTTTTCAGCAATTGACTGCTGAATTCCTCTCGGTAGGTCGTAGATGGAGCATCGATTTGTCTTCTGCTTTGGAACGCTGTTCTTGATTGCTTGTTGGATTGCCATCGTGAAGTGTTCCACAGCAGTGTCAATGTCTTCCTTGGTGTTCAGCGGGTTTGGTGTGACCTTGCTGTTCAGCTCTTCCTTGTAACGGATCCAGTCTGCCTTTCTGAAGTTGTACTTCTCAACTTGCTGGTAGGGTTCCATCTCGTCCCCCACAGTGATTGCTACTGGGTTGTGGTCTGAGGTCAACTCTACCAGTGTTTCCAGTTCCACGGAGTGTTGCAGATTCTTAAGTAGCACAATTAGCCCAGCTAATGACAAACCTACTTATATACACAGAAGGCAACTCCCATTAATTAGCAAAACAGTATGTAAAGAGATCTAATTAACACATCAGTCTCAAACACCTCAAAGACTCAGTGTTCAGATTCCTTGCCAATTATCTATTTAGCCCTCAATCTTGTCTGCAGGTAGTACAATGGAATAGATTCAGAAAATTCTTACCTCAAAGACTCCTTGCCAATGATCTAATCTGCCCTCATGTTACGGTAACCAGTACAACAGAAAGACAGACACGAGTAATGTTGAAGTAAAACCACCTTTATTTAGAATACAATATGATAGGCAATACCCCAGGAATAATCCAAAACAGTATGGCAATAGCCCACAGTCTACTACCCAGACTGATGCTAGGTAGAGGCCTGTGCTACTCGAAGCGGAGAAGATATAGAACCTAGCCTATGGTTCTATCTGTAGGTAGGATAGAGCACCCTGGGAACAGAGATCCTACCTACGGTACTAATGCAGATAGTGGCAATCAGAGAATGGGCAGCACTGCCACAGTACCATATGTGAAAAGCCGGAACGGAGTGAACACAAGGAGCGAGTAGGCAGCCTGTACCAAGTTCAGTACCAAGAGGGTAGTCAGACAACCGGCACCCAGGAGCGAGAGTTGGCTTGAGCCACAGGACGGAAACAAGCTGTCAGACAAGCTGGAGTCATACACGGAGCGGAATCAGTCAGAGCCACGGGTAGTACCAATGTGGATAGTCAGACAAGCTGGGGTCATACACGGAACGGAATCAGTCAGAGCCACGGGTAGTACCGATGTGGATAGTCAGACAAGCCGGGGTCATACAAAGAGCGAGATTGGAGGCCATGCAAGAGTCACAGTGAAACGGAGCAGACAAACTGGAACACCATGTAAGGGCCTCTACAGCCAATGGAGAGGACCGAGGAAGCAGCGGAATAGAATGTTAAGCTGCAAAACCTGTGTCAATGAAAAGCCCAGTGGCCTCTGAGTCTAGTAAGGCCGGAGCAACCACCGAGGACTCAGCCCAAGACAGAACTACTTCAAGGATCGGCCTGCCTTGAAGAGTCTCTGGGGACTGCGAGACTCCACCTAGGGTGTGTCCTCTGCATAACCCTAGGTGCAAGCATTTCCCGGCCAGACGGGACAAGAGAGCAGCAAGTAACCAGGCTTCCCACAATATAAACAGAGGCCCTCCCTCTGGCGGTGCGCCCTCTAAATAAGTGGGAGGCTATCACGGTGCCTGTGATCTGTTTCTGTCACTCTTGCTTGTGGTGTGCTCGTATTGGCTGAGCCTGTTTGGCCCGCCCATTGTGACCTTTTTATGCCTGGCCTTTGGCACCTGTCAGGTGCCCTTTCGTGGTGTTCCTGAGCCAGTGTTGCTGTGTTCCAGTGTTCCTGATTCCTGTGTACCGATTTGGCCTGTTTGACTACGCTCCTGAGTTCCTGCTCCGTGATCTGACCCGGCTTGGCTGACATTCCTGCTTGTGACCTGATCTGGCGTGTCTGAGAATCCTGCTCCGTGATCTGACCCGGCCCGGCTGACTTTCCTGCTTGTGATTTGATCTGGCTTGTCCGAGAACCCTGCTCCGTGATCTGACCCGGCCTGGCTGACTTCCTGCTCCGTGACCTGAACCGGCTTGCTACTGACCCTGTCATCGTTCCTGCTTCCTGCTGCTTGGTGTCGCCGAGGCGACATTCTGACTTCCGCTGTGCTTGTGGCAGGGCTGATCATGGATTGCCTCCATTAACACTTGCAGAGCTGTGTCTCCATTTGCTGAGTCTCCATTAACACTTGCAGAGCTGTGCTTCCGTTTGCTGAGTTTCCCTTAACACTTGCAGAGCGGTGCCTACGTTTGCTGAGCCTCCGGTTGTACTTGCAGAGCTGTGTATCCATTCCTTGAGCTTAATTTACACTTGCAGAGCTGCTGTCTCCACTATCTGAGCCTCCTTTAACACTTGCAGAGCTGTTGCAGATCATCCGCTACATCTGCTGAGCCGGTCACGTTTAGAGCCTTGTTTAGGCTCATCTTGTCATCTTGCAGTGTAGTCTGTTTCCGTTACCGCGCCCGCAGGAGGCGCTATTGGCTCTAGCCCGTTCAGTGTTAATTCTCCGTTACACGCCCGGTGGGGCTATTGACTCAAGCTCTTGCAGTGCAGTTTGTCTCTGTTACTACGCCCGTGGGGGCTATTGGCTCAAGTTCTTGCAGTACCATTAGTCTCCGTTACTACGCCCGTGGGGGCTATTGGCTCAAGCTATTGCAGTACAGTTTGTCTCCGTTACTACGCCCGTGGGGGCTACTGGCTCAAGCTCTTGCAGTGTAGTTGTCTCCGTTACTACGCCCGTGGGGGCTATTGACTCAAGCTCTTGCAGTGTAATCTATCTCCGTTACTACGCCCGTGGGGGCTATTGGCTGAAACTACTCTGCAGTATTCTAGCCTCAGTTCCTGTTCTGCCTAAGCAGCTATCTATGCCTTATGTTGTATCATCTAACACCACTTGCTGCCTCATTACCACCTTGGGTGTGCCAAACACCACAACAGAGACTGATTGATTACTTGTACTTAACCATTGAGTACCCTTACTATTCTGTGCCTGTCCTGTAACAGTATATGTATAGTTCTTGCATCTGTATACTGGGCCTGATAAGGCATCTGTAAGCCTATATCTCGCTATTATTCTGTGTTGCCTATAGAGGGCGATCTTTCTTATTTATTTTTTAATAAAACTGTGTTTTATTCTAACCTGCTGGTCTGAGTGTCTTGAAAAAACATTACAGAGGCCCCTGCTCATGGGTGCCTCCAGTGAAACCTCAATCTTGTCTGCAGGTAGTACAATGGAATAGATTCAGAAAATTCTTACCTAATGAAAGAGAATAGATATTCTGGAGATCTATTTCGTATCCATTTGGATATCTCCTTTTACACTTACAAATGCTGCACTTTCAACTGCTGTGCTGCCCAGCTAGTAAACTGAATGGATGGATGAAAAGTGACCAATTACTTTTACTATAGATAAATGTAAGGTTGTAGAAACAAACTTGCTATGTATAAACGAAATGGGATACTATTAGAGTATTAGAGAAAGGGTTTTGAGTACTGTTAGACAATAGACTAAAGAACAGAGTGCAGTGTCAGTCAGCTGCTGAAAAAGCCAACAGGGTACAATCATGTATAAAGTGGGTATAGATGCACAGTGTTCAGATTCCTTGGCAATGATCTAATCAGCCCTCAATCTTGTCTGCAGGTAGTACAATGGAATAGATTCAGAAAATTCTTACCTATGATAGAGAAGAATAGATGTCCAAATGGATACAAAATAGATCTCCAGAATATCTCCTTCTACACTTACAATTGCTGCACTTTCAATTGCTGTGCTGCCCAGCTAGTAAACTGAATGGATGGGTGAAAAAAGTGACCAATTACTTTAAATATAAATAAATGTAAGGCTGTAGATACAAACATGCTATATATATAAAAGAAACGGGATACTATTAGATCATTAGAGAAAGGGTTTAGAGTACTGTAAGACAATAGACTAAAGAACAGTGTTCAGTGTCAGTCAGCTTGTAACGGTTTGTACGACACTCAGACACAGTAGGTTAGAATAAAACACAGTTTTATTAAAAGACACAATGAAAATACCCTCAGCGGGCTATAGCGTATCTCAGTGGAATAGACAGGAAAATATAGGTCATAGACATATGCCCACACAGGCCCAGTATACAACGAGTAGGATGGTACAGATACTGTCACAGGTCAGGCATAACAAGGCAACCTCAACACAGCATGGGTTAAAAGTCCAATGATAAAAATCAGTCTCTGATGTGGTGCGTTTGGCAACGCCCAGTATGATGGTAAATGGCTATCAGGAGACTCTGGTGCGAGATGGAGACAAGCACCTAGATCTGCAACGCAGCGCTGAGACTTATACCCTCTGCCGTAGCAGTAACGGAGGCCACAATACTCTGCTAGAGCTGAACGGACTTGAGCCACGGGCACCCAACTGGTGCATTAACGGAGTACTCTGCAAGAGCTGATAAAATTGAGCCAATAGCACCCGACCGGTGCAGTGACGGAGGAACAGTACTCTGCAAGAGCTGGTCAACTTGAGCTAATGGCACCCGACCGGCGCCGTTACGGAGACAACAGTACTATGCAAGGGCAATAGGAAATGAGCCAATGGCACCCTGCCGGTGCTGTAACGTAGGTAAACGTATTCTGCAAGAGCTGAACGGAACGCAACCATGGGCTCACTGCCGGAGCAGTAATCAGAGGCAACAATAGCTCTGCAGGAGATAACGGACGGATCAGTGGTAACGGAGGCAACAGTGCTCTGCAAAGTTAACGGAAGGCTCAGTGGTAACGGAGGCAACAGTTCTCTGCAAGAGTTATCAGGAGGCTCAGCAGTAACGGAGGCCACAGTGATTCCCAGTCTGGCAGGGCCAGACTAAGCGGAAGTCAGAATGTCACCCAGGCGACACGATAAGCAGGAACTGGATAGCTGTGCCAGATCTCAGCGCAGGAACGTCAGACAAGCCGGGTCAGGTCACGGAGCAGGAATGTCAGCCAGGCCGGGTCGAATCACGGAGCAGGAACGTCAGACAAGCCAGGTCAGGTCACGGAGCAGGAACGTCAGCCAGGCCGGGTCGAATCACGGAGCAGGAACCAGCAAGAGTAGTCAAACGGGCCAAGTCGGTACACAGGAACACAGTAACACAGTAACTCAGTAGCACTGGTACAGGAACACCACGAAAGGGCACCTAACAGGTGCCAGAGGCCCAGTATAAAAAGGCCACGCTGGGCAGGCCAAACTAAGCTCAGCCAATGGGAGCGCAACACACAGAGACTGACAGGAAAAAGCACAGGCACCGTGAAACAGCTGCTGAAAGAGCCAACAGGGTATAATCATGTATAAAGTGGGTATAGATGCACATGACGGGAATATAATTCTACCTCTTTATAATTTCTTGAAGTATAAATTTTTAAAAAGAGCATTATTAAACTGGAAAAATACAAAAGTGCAACAAAACTGATAAGGGGGTTTGGAAGATTATATTTATAAGGACAGCCTAGCCAAACAAGGTTTAGTTACATTAGAGAAAACGTGCCTAAGGTGTCATGTAATTACCACTTACAAAACTATTAAAGGGCAATACAGGGCACTCTCTGGGCAACACTAATCAAAGATCTGACCAAAAAACAAGGGTCATAATTTAATTCTTGTAAAAAGGCTCCTTTAGACATATACAAAAGCAAGATTTTTTTTAAACTAAGGGCAGTAAGGATATGCAATTCCTTGCTTCTGGAGGCTGTGCTGGCACATAATGATCATATCAATATAGATAATTTGATAGTTGTTTTGAATGCAGATAGGATGCTGATCCAAGATTTAAGACTACATTTTCCAGTGCATCACTGAAAATGGCTTTAATGGTGGTGGCGTGAAGGGGGGTGGAGGGTTGTTGCCTTTGTCCTGAGAACTTGTTGGACATGTTTTTGTTACAACTTCATCAACTTTGTTGCTATGTTACATAGACAAATGCATATATACACATACAAACCAAAAGGAATACACACACACAAATGTATACACCAATCAAGCACAACATACACACACACACACAAATGCATACACCAATCAGACAAATACCCACCCAATACACCACTAAGCACACACAAAGAAACTCATACACCAATCAGGAACACATACAGACACATACACTCATACAAACTCGTACACTGATCAGGCAGCACACACACACACACACACACAAAGTCATACACCAATCTGGCAGACATATACACATGTATACTCACAAAGTCACACACCAGTCAGGCAGCTACATAATTTGAACTGATCAAATATTTTTAATTTAATAAGGCAGCCAATTGGTTCTTATCTTTCATCCAAACAAATACTATTTTAGCACATGGTCAAAGCCACATGCACACACATTAACACCCATTAGAGACATATTTATACAAGCAGATACACAACCAGGAGCACAACCACACAATCAAAAGTACAAATATACACAATCATGAGCACAACCATACAAGCTCAAAGTAACAACACACACACACTCCAGGACACAAACACACAAGTACACTTGGATGCAAACAGACTAAAGCAGTGTTCTGTTTCCTTGAATCTCACTAATCCAGCATCCAGGAATTTCCACTTCTTTTTCAACTACAGTATAATCTCCAGTGCACTATAAAATGGGGATGGAGCTGTTGTAGTAGAGACATTTGATCTGAGATGGTTGACACCCCTTGGATGTTGGATCCAAGGGGTTAACAAAGTAAAACTTCTCCCCAAGCAGGAACAGGCACCTAAAGCAAGCTTGGCAGTACAAGAGTTAAGGTTATTGCTGTTGTTTGGTTCCATGCAGTGCTGCAGCTTCTCATGTTTCATCAGTGGCTAAAACTTGGTAACTTAATCAACATAAGAGTGGGCCCCAACTGATGAATCAGCAAATAGAATTACTAGGACTGAGTCAGTGCCAGCCTCACACACACACACACTAAACCAGGATTTCATGGTCCTCTGTGCCAAGATGCACTTAAAGATGTCACACTGGGACTCTGGTATGAAGCTATTTGCTGGGCAGAAGTTCCCAAAACTTTCATGAACCCTTTGATTGCCAAAGGGGTATGCAACACATTGCTTTGCCATGCATTGCATACCCCCTCTGGCATTCAAAGGGTGAAAAACATTGGGTTAAAAACATGAACAAGAAGGAACACCTGCTAATGATAACCCAACCACTTACTTAAATCCAAATGATACATATGAATTTTGCAAGCGTTCTTGTTTAAAAAGATGACATCTTCAGTCAGTTCTGGATCATGACCATGGGGGAGGACATAACCACAGGGGAGGGCTGGCCTGGGGGGCAGGGGGGGCCCCTGGGCTGGCCATGTGTCTGGGCTGGTGGGCCAGTGCCTCACTCAATCTCCCACCTGCTGCTGTAAATGGCGCTACACTAGTGATACCACAGAGCTTATGAAATGAATCTATATGCAAGTGATACCGCAGAGCTACAATCCAAACATAGCTGCACTAGTAGCATAATCCACTTCCCTTGCAAGCTCTATGGCCTCACTATTCTATCTTTACTTAATCATTTGAGTGCCTGAGGGGTACACAACGCATTGAAAAGCAATGTGTTGTGTACCCCTCTGGCACTCACAGGGTTAAATTGTAAGCACTGTAGTATCACTAATGTAGCCCCATTTCAACTGTAAGCTCTGTGGTATCAATTGCTTTAATTCACAGCATTAAGGACAATTTTAAAATTAAGGAAACAGGGGTGGGCTGGGACAATGGGCTTGGACGATAGTATATATGGGCCACTTAATAGTATTTGCTCCCTGGGCCGTATGTTGCCAGCCCTCCCCTGCATAACCAGCTGGACCACAGGTCCTAAACTCTACTCAGTGCATGTGTTAATCTCAGCCTACTTTTGCTGCTACTCTGTACTGTGTCACATGCACTCTCCTGTTCCTCTTTCACCTAAGCTACCCTTCCTTCTGTCTCGCTACAATTCATTCGCTCCTAGAGTTTCTTCCAGGGTCTCTGAACTGATCAGGGACACAAATTGTGGATGTTTCACACATATTTAGTTGCGCAAGGCAAACAATGCCGTTGTACCTCCTTGGATTACCTGACGTACACCGGGGGCCTCAGGCTCAGGGGGCCCTCATGCTGCTGGGCTGGCTGCAGAGTCAAAATGGTCTATCAGGATATATCCCAGTGGGCTAAAGGGCTTGGGGGCCCCACCTTGCTTAATTCTGCCCTGATAAGTTCTGTCCCCATCTTCAGTCTAATGAACTCTGCCATGTGTATGCATACCACAAGAATATGATGCAAATTCTCCACTAGAAGAATTCTGTCCTGACCTAGAGTGAGGACAGAGCAACAGATTCTGATTAGTTGATGAGTCTCTTCTACAGGGAGGACAGCCAATCATAACCTGTCTCTCTTTCTTTGCTCTGGGGCAGGACTACAATCTTACCATGGGAGAAGCTGTCAGAGATTTGTCACCTGTCTCCATAAGAACTTGTCTGAACAGTAATGGTGACAGACCCTCTTGGAATTTAAGCCAGATGGGTCCCACAAGCCAGTCAATGTATACTGCCCCAAGTAATTATATAGAGATCTCCCCTTTTCATTTTGGAATTGAGGGGAGGGAACAGAGCAGGTGACAAAGCATAGTATGGGGCAGTGGAACTTATATTTTTCGGTGTGTCTGCCAGATAATGAACTTACTGTCCCAGCAGGCATCACAGACCTGAGTTCTCATTTAAAGGGATAGTAATATTTCGTTTTAACTTTATTTTATTTTGTAGGCATTAAAAAAACATGAAGAATGATATAAGTCTTATCTCTTACACTTTTATGGTTTATGAGATATTCACAAGCAAAGTTTCCCCTCCCCGCCCCTTTTACCTAGTGTAAGCCATCTCTTCTCAGATGTGAGTCTGGTTGTATGACCAGACAGATAACAGAAGGGGACAATTTTCTTCCTATGAGAACAATGAAAGCCCTTCCCCCCTTGACAAGTTTTTCAGGTTTTTCCCTTATCTTAATAGAAGATTGTCCCTCTCTGCAGTCTACCTGGGCACCTCCCTTCTGATCTGATTGAACAGGGGGGGGGGAACTTTGTTTGTGAATATCTCTTAAACCATAAAGGTTTCAGAGATAAGACTTACATCGTTCTTCATGTTTTTTTAATAAAGTTAAAATGAAGTATTACTATCCCTTTAAGTCATGTGCTCTGCTCCCTCTTGTCACTGCCAAAATAACAGGAAGGAGAATCAATCTCCCCCTTCCTCCCATGAGACTCTCTGCTTCTTCCCACCACCCATTCACCTTTCTCTCAAAACTTTCTGTTCTCTTTCTCCCCAGTCACTGTTATTCCTCCCCTGCCTCTCTACTTCATTCACCTACTGTTTCCTTTCTCACAAAAATCCCAACATCCTACCCCAGGGCTAATAATTTTAGGTCCTTTGCTACTAGCCAGACCTGAAAAGTTACTCGCCATTGCAAGCCAAAACATAGCCACCAGGGCTGAATTTCTACTCACCAGGGCTAAATTTTCACTTGCCATTGGCTAGTGGCGAGAGGAAATTTTGAGCCCTGTCCTACCCCGATCCATCCTTGTCCTCACAGTTTTTCATCTGCTCTGCTCCCTCTGTCCTCTCCTACTCCTTTTCTGTTCTTCCTAGCTTCCTCTATGTCCTCTCCCTCTCTGTCCTCTCCTACTCCTTTTCTGTTCTTCCTAGCTTCCTCTATGTCCTCTCCCTCTCTCTGTCCTCTCCTACTCCTTTTCTGTTCTTCCTAGCTTCCTCTATGTTCTCTCCCTCTCTGTCCTCTCCTACTCGTTTTCTGTTCTTCCTAGCTTCCTCTATGTCTTCTCCCTCTCTCTGTCCTCTCCTACTTCTTTTCTGTTCTTCTTAGTTTCCTCTGTCCTCTCCCTCTCTGTAATCTGACACTTCCTCTCTGTCCTCCACATTCCCTTTCTTCATCTTCAACTCCCTCTCTGTACTTCCCCAGTCCCTCTCCATCCTCCCCTATTCCTAGTCCTTTATCTCTTAGAAGGTGGGCCTGTGGCACAAAGCACTGTCTCCGCTGCTACCGCCTCTGCGGCCACACACAGAGGCGGAGACAGTTTATTGACCCCTTAACGACTGGCCGATCAGCGCGGTGCAGTCAGTTAAGGACCACGGAGCATTTTTTTTTTTTTTTGCTCCTTCCAGTTCCGGATTCCCTGAATGGCGTGCAGCCGCGGGGGGAGCCCGGAATTCCATGACTGTCATAGTACATCATGGGTCGTTAAGGGGTTAAGCTACGTTTTTTAAAATTGATTTTAGGACATATTATACTGCGCAACTTTGAATACAATAATGGCTTAAATTTCACTTGGCTTATTTGGAACTAAAATAATGGTGCCATATTTTTATGGAACCAGGCACTAATACAACGTTTAACCCTTTGTACCCCAGAGAGGTCCACAACACATTGCTTTGCTATGCATTGCGTTTCCCTCTGGCGCTCAAGGGGTTAAACAATGTATTAATGTCTGCTATGTTTCTAAAAAAAATTATATTAATATTTATTTTTTTACAGCTAGACGAAAGAAGACAGATGAGAAGATAAAGAAAGAAGACAGATGAGAAGATACAAGAAAGAAGAGAATTCAGAATGAAGACAGAAGGAGACAGACAGTGGATGACAGGTAAGTGTAACACATATAAGTTAACGATCGGTGATTGGCAGTATGTCAAGCACCAACAGTTAACTTTTTTACTGTGAAGTTCCCAATATCGCTGCTATTTAGCGGTGTTTTGGGAGCTTAACGCACAAAACAGACGTTTAGCCACAAGACCATTTTGTGGCCTAACGCCCGTTGTACTTTTAGCTGGTAGGGCCAGATTAAGCAATACTGAATCACAAAGTCTGTTCAATCACGCAATCTGTTCAAAACAATGCAGAGTTCCCAACTAGATATGGGCTGGATTCAAATGCAGGTGCTAATTTTATCTCTGCTTTTATCTCCAGATATCCCCATAGACTTCAATAGAAAAATTTCTGATAAAACATGTGTTAACATTTATCTCCTGCATTTGAATCGAGCCCTAGGATGCTTACAGAGAAAGTTTGGAAAGGGTGAAAAAGGTGATATCTATGTAAGTGGAGTGGGCAATAAGTAAAGGGGGTCTGAGAGGTGGTTTGGATGCAGAGCAGAGAGCAGATGGGGGGAGTATGGGAAAGCTACAGAGAAGGTTATACCTCTCCAAGCTTTCTGAGAAAAATCACATGCATCATTAAAACTAAAGCACTGGAAAAGATCCATACAACATCAATGAGCGTGAAAGGAGCTATTTATCACCTCTGTGACAAAGTGAATGCTAATTTCCCAGACATTAGATGCAAACAAAATGGCCTCTTCCAGGATGTGAGTATCCGGTCCACTATATGCTTTTGGCACTTTCCTGTGCACCTTAAGGCTCACCTGCACCCACCCCATGCCTGTTTCTCTCCACTGAGTGAAATGTGTCAGATTCTTGTGGCCTTGTTACTGTGTCTGTCTCCTGTGTATGACTCCTGACAAGTTAAAGAGCTACATTGTTTCTACCACCTGCCACAACATTTGACAAATTAAACAGTGGTGTTGTCTGCTGCCCACCATGACCTCAGCCAAGTTAATGACCAATGTTATTGTCTGCCATCAGACCCAACTTTGGATATTGTACTGCGGTTGTTAGCATCCCTCTCAATTATCTCACTGGTCAATTGCACTCTCCTGCATGTAGTTTTGCCATTTCTAGTTGACCAACTACATTCCCCTAATCCTAGTCTCAGTATAACTTCTTCGACCAGGTTTGAGCAACTATACCCCTAGTGTCCAGTCTAGTAGCTTACCTCAGTTTCTATGTTTCTCTGAGGCTTTTTCCATTACACTCCCTAGCATCTAGTATTATAAGTGGCTTCTGTTCTTGTCTGCCTATCCTTTTTCATGTCATGATCTGTTTTTGGCACCTGAAGTAAGTGGCCTGTCTGACAGCTGTATTTAAAGGAGCAGTAAACGTTTTTTATGAAAAATTATATATTGTAGGGATTTTCCTACTGAGTAAAATAAGGGTACTCCCATTGCTGAGAGATTTATATTTCCAGAGTTATTACAGTTTAAACCCATGTTTTTTTACATTAGCAGTGCCCTCTAGTGGTCAAATTCTAATTAGATTTCCTTTTAGATTCTAATGGAGCGGAAAGTCAGAAAAGTCGGTGACATACAATTCTCCATAGAATGTGATAGAAACTGCTGAGTCACTTCCTGTCAGTTATAACTATCAGGAAGTAAACACAGTAAATTCACTTCCTGTCAGTTAGAACTATCAGGAAGTAAACACAGTAAAGTCCTGATGATTTGAACGGTTATAAATTTTGAATAAAACATCTGACAGCGATGGGAGTGACCTTGTTTTATTCAGCAGGAAAAGCTCTATAAAATACATATTTTCATAAAAATACGTTTACTGCTCCTTTAATAATCTACTTTATCTCTTGTGCCTTCAACTCTGTGCGAAGGCGTTCAGCCACTGCCACCACACCATGGCACCTTCCCACCACCTCTGGCAGTTCAGGATCCAGATCTCAGGTCTGTGACTAGTCTTCATCCTCTACCTATTGGTTCGCTTTCTGTCTGGTCAGTCAGTGTGACACAGGACTACAGGGACCTAGCAATTGGTTCATCAAAGCAGTCATCATCATGGGTGGTCAGTACCTTGACTAACAGCTCCTCTTAGAACATCTGAAGTCCTCACTGATGTTGGAATTGAGGGGTCCACAAAGAAGTAGAAACAAAAGAAATGCCAATAAAATAATAATAATTTTTTATTTAACATCCATTTCCATTTATATTATTTCAGGCAGAAGTACAGGGGGGTCAGTGGGTGTGGTTGCACTGGGGACCAGAATCCAAGCGGGCCTCATCTCTCATATATCACTGGTCTTATTACTGAGTTACTTACTGGTTAGTGAGTTAGTTCAGATGAGTGAAAACATTTACATTGAACTCAAATTTACAGAGATCTGGTAAACTTGCGCACAACAGCCCAGGATCCCCCCCTTACCGTCCCCTCCAAGGTGTCTCACCTCCAAAAGGCTCCCACTGCCATTAATTGTATGGTAATTTTAACCCCTTGAATCATAGGTAGATCTCAAACATATTGTCGCATAATGTGTGTGTGTGAGTAAAATTAGATGTTCGTATGTAATGTGTGTAATATATGTGTGTGTAAATAAATTATATATATATACTAATTGAAGAGCCCATTACACGGGCCACAGTGCCACTGCCAGTCGGTTGCAGGGCAGTCATGCACAGTAGAGACTGCCCACACCGCGGCTGATACAGAGTCAGCCGGTCCCGGTGCAGTCATGCTCAGTAGAGACTGCCTGAGACACGGCTGATACAGTGCCAGCTGGTCGTGGTGCAGTCATGATAAGTAGAGACTGCCCACACCGCGGCTGATACAGAGCCAGCCGGTCATGGTGCAGTCATGCTCAGTAGAGACTGCCTGAGACACGGCTGATACAGTGCCAGCTGGTCGTGGTGCAGTCATGCTCAGTAGAGACTGCCTGAGACACGGCTGATACAGTGCCAGCTGGTCGTGGTGCAGTCATGATAAGTAGAGACTGCCTGAGACACGGCTGATACAGTGCCAGCTGGTCGTGGTGCAGTCATGATAAGTAGAGACTGCCCGCGCCGCGGCTGATACAGTGCCAGCCGGTCGCAGTGCAGTCATGCTCAGTAGAGACTGCCCACACCGCAGCTGATACAGAGCTGGATGCTTCTTCGGAGCGCACTCCTCTGTATCAGCCTCATCACATGCAGTCTCTACTGCGCATGACTGCATCGTTACACATGTTTTAGCGAATTTTTATATAGGATATATCTATATCTCTTATGCTTTATAATTTTTCATTTTTCTGTCCGCACATGGCCCTTAGTGTATCATTAAGGATGACCAAGTACCAGAGAAAGTACCCTTGTTTTACACTCCCACACACATATATACACCTACAAACAACTACATGTACATAAACACACATATACACATACAAGTACTCTTAAACACACGCTGATATATACACACAAACACATATACACACCTACATATATGTACATGTACATAAATACACATATGCACACAAAAACACACTGATATACACACACAGATACATACACAAAATTAAATACAAGGCACTGGTACACACTTAGAAAAATACCCAAAACAATGGTTAGGTGCACGTCCCATAAATAAAATAAATATTAGCATTTAGACATACCGAGTCTGGGGAGCTTCATAAGAGACAGCACAAGGGACCTTCCTCAGGGCAAAATACACAGATACACACAGGGGAGGGCTGGCCTAGGGGGCAAGGGGGCAATTGCCCCCTGGGCCGGTCATATGTCTGGGCCAGTGGGCCACTCTCATTTAATCTCCATCTTGTTGCTATAAGTGGAGCAACACTAGTGATACCACAGAGCTTACAATTGAAATGGTGCTGTACAAAGATACCACAAAGCTACAGTCCAAATGAGGCTACACTAGTTACATAACCCATTTCCACTGTAAGCTCTATAGTATCACTAGTGTAGCTTTACTTAAATTGTAAGCTCTGTAATATCAGTAGTTTAGCCCACTTTCATGTGAGCGATGTGGTATCGCTTTACTTTGCGATATTAATGCCACATTTAAAATTAACGAAAGGAGGTGGGCTTTGAGAGTGGGCTCAAACGATAGTAGAAATGGGCGGCTTGATTGTATTTGTCCCCCGGGCCACAAGTTACCAACCCTCCCCTGGATACACACTACCATTCAAAAGTCTCGGGTCACTTAAAATGTCCTTGTTTCATTTATGGGAGCAGCTTGACCGTATGGTACGTAAGAAGTGCTCATCAAGCCAATCCATATTCTGGAGGGGTTTCAGGAAGCATGGGGTGAACTCTCTTCACATTACCTCAACACACTGACAACTAGAATGCCAAATGGAGGATTCTTCAACAAAAGCAAAGGACGCAATTATTATTTAAATGAAAAATCATTATTTGTAACCTTGTCAACATCTTGTCTGTATTTCCTATTCATTTTGCAACTCATTTGATGGAAAACAAGGACATTTCTAAGTGACCCAAAACTTTTGAACAGCAGTGTACACACACACATAAACTCACATACATACATATATATATACATAGATACACATTTGCTCTCTCACACACACACTTAATTTGCTTTAACTTATATGTCTTCTGATTCTGCCATTGAGCTGTATGAGAACCTCTTCTCTACACTAACAAGGTCCAATGGAGTGTCAAACACATTGCTTTGTTCTCCTCTAGACGTTAAACAGTGCCAGGAACAAAGAGCATATCGGAATTTCTCCATGGGGGAGATGCACTAAAGGTTAGCAACATGGCGGCAAATTCAGGTTGACAGTATGCACTGAAATGTCTTTGCCATCATATACCTGGTGGAGATGTAAAGAACATGATATGGGGTAAAAAAAGATATAAAACCAATATACTAGTATAAACATCTCATTCTAGTCTTTTCTGCTCCTCTAATAAATTTCAGAGCTCTGCTGTTTTATCACAGATAATCGGAAAGGACTAGGAGACACCACCAGCTTTGGTAGGAGAAAGGACTCCAGAGACAGCAAAGAGGGAGACATCCTCACAGTCAGTTTTCCAGGCTACTAACTGAAGAATCTGTCAGTTAAGCATGTAATCTACCAGGGGCTGTCTCTATGGGCTACTGTTATTAGTGTGACTGTTTCCTTATGTCATGCTGTCAAATTGAAGATATTTAATTAGTCAGCTGGGCTTTTGTTGGATACTCCTCTGCTACTCAAAGCGGTTAAAGCAAACTTGATATGCTTTAACTCTTTCTCTGATAGAGGCATGTCCAACACATTGTGAAGCATCCCTCTGGTTCTCAAAGGGTTACATATCTAGAGTTATACATCATGGTTGGGGGAGAGGATGCTAAGCGACAATAACCTTGCCACTCTTTTGGGGGATAGTATGAAGATGGATGGCACCTCACTTTCACTCTCACCTATTTTGAACAGGGGGATGGGTCTGGATGTTGCCCACACATCAGTTTAGATTGACCTTCTTTATAGATATGGAGACCTGGCTGTGATGGCATACCCTCTCTCCCAGATCATGCACTAGTTTTATTTTCTCGTTTCGATTGTTGTGGTGTTAATTTTTGAGCACGACTGTGTGAGGGGTGGCTCAATGTGATGATCTACTGAGTTGTCCGTGACGGCCACACCTGCATGGAAAACATTTGTAGACTTGCACTAAATACCTACTAGGTTCCTTTCTTGCCTTCACCCACACTGCCTATGAATGGCATATCTGCTTATGTACTAGAGGGCATGTTATACTCTTAAGTGACCAGGCTCTCCGGTGCTGGTTTCTTTCTTTTTGTTCTCTTCCAATCTTTGAAGACAGGTCAATGTGCTCCCTGATTTCTATGTTATGTTTATATCTAAAAATGTCTCAATATAAACTTATTTAAAAATAAAATAAAATAAAATCTAGAGTTGCAACGGATTTTGAGCAAAGTTAATAAAAATACTCAATATCCTCAATACTCAATAGAGCATATCCTTATTTATTCAATGTTAATGCTATATAATGCTTATATTGTGTGTGTGTGTGTGTGTGTGTGTGTGTGTGTGTGTGTGTGTGTGTGTGTTTTTGTGTGTGTGTGTGTGTTTGTGTGTGTGTGTGTGTGTGTGTATACTTCGTGAAACTTCATTTTAATGTTCTGAATAAAGAAGTGATTTTATTATACACATTGATGTGCCGGGCTTTTGTGGAAATGAATGGCGTATGCTATTATTGAAGCCTTGAGAACCCGAATAAAAGAATAAGGTAATGTGTGCACAGTGCAACAAATTTGATACATGTATATATTTACCACCAGAAAGTAGGTATGTATTATGATCTTTATTTATATAGGCCATACATGTACACAGCACTTTACAGAAACCGTAATTGTACAATCCAAAAATACAGGACAGGGATAAGAGCATCAGGCTAAAGTGATCAGTGCATTTTTATCTGGGGATTGGTGCAACTAAGTGAATCATCCACTGGGAAGGGAACCCTGCCCCTGAATAGCTAATTAGTAACGATGACAACATATAGAAACAGTAGGAGAAGGATGGTAAATGTAGATACATCTGTAAGGCAAGTGGAGAATGATTTGGTGACTGAATATAATATAATTAAAGGGATAGTAATTAGTGATGAGCGAGCATGCTCGGCCGAAGTTCGGTTCGGCTCGAGCATCGCTCTGCTCGGCACATGGCAGTACTCGTACGAGTACCGCATGTGCTCGCCCGCCATGTTCGGGTCTCCTCCCCGCACGTTTCGCGGCTGCTGTGCAGCCAATAAACGTGCAGGGAGGCTCTGACATCAGTGTAATGCCAGCAGCCATGTTGGCTGCTGGCATTACACTGATTGGCTGGCCAGAACCCGTGATCGGGTGCTGTATAGCACCTGACCAGCGAGTTCGGCTCAGTCTTAGCCAGGGAGAGATGAGGATAGGAAGGGAAAGTCAGTGTAGGGAGAAGAAAAGCGAATTTGTAAAAAAAAAAGACCCAAAAGTCCTTTTTAGGACTACTGTGTGTGGGGGCAGCAGTTTATTTTGTTTGGGGGGGCAGAGATATAAAAAAAAAAACTTCACATATTCTGTTCACTGTGCCTAGCCGCAGATTAGCAGCACATTCTGTTTAGTGTGCAAAGTTGCAGATTAGAGCACATGCTGTTCAGTGTGCAAAGTTGCAGATTAGCAGCACATTCTTTTTAGTGTGCAAAGTTGCAGATTAGAGCACATTCTGTTCAGTGTGCAAAGTTGCAGATTATCAGCACATTCTTTTTAGTGTGCAAAGTTTCAGATTAGCAGCACATTCTGTTTAGTGTGCAAAGTTTCAGATTAGCAGAACATTCTGTTTAGTGTGCAAAGTGTAAAATATCAAAGTCACATATTCCATTCACTGTGCGTAGCCGCAGATAAGCAGCACATTCTGTTTAGTGTGCAAAGTTGCGTATTAGGAGAACATTCTGTTAACTGTGCAAACTGTAAAATATCAAAGTCACATATTCCATTCACTGTACCGAGTCGCAGTTAAGAAGCACATTCTGTTTAGTGTGCAAAGTTGCATATTAGGAGAACATTCTGTTAACTGTGCAAACTGTAAAATATCAAAGTCACATGTTCCATTCACTGTGCGTAGCCGCAGTTAAGAAGCACATTCTGTTTAGTGTGCAAAGTTGCATATTAGGAGAACATTCTGTTAACTGTGCAAACTGTAAAATATCAAAGTCACATATTCCATTCACTGTGCCGAGCCGCAGTTAAGAAGCACATTCTGTTTAGTGTGCAAAGTTGCATATAAGGAGAACATTCTGTTAACTGTGCAAACTGTAAAATATCAAAGTCACATATTCCATTCACTGTGCCGAGCCGCAGTTAAGAAGCACATTCTGTTTAGTGTGCAAAGTTGCATATTAGGAGAACATTCTGTTAACTGTGCAAACTGTAAAATATCAAAGTCACATATTCCATTCACTGTGCCTAGCCGCAGTTAAGAAGCACATTCTGTTTAGTGTGCAAAGTTGCATATTAGGAGAACATTCTGTTAACTGTGCAAACTGTAAAATATCAAAGTCACATATTCCATTCACTGTGCGTAGCCGCAGTTAAGAAGCACATTCTGTTTAGTGTGCAAAGTTGCATATTAGGAGAACATTCTGTTAACTGTGCAAACTGTAAAATATCAAAGTCACATATTCCATTCACTGTGCCGAGCCGCAGTTAAGAAGCACATTCTGTTTAGTGTGCAAAGTTGCATATTAGGAGAACATTCTGTTAACTGTGCAAACTGTAAAATATCAAAGTCACATATTCCATTCACTGTGCCGAGCCGCAGTTAAGAAGCACATTCTGTTTAGTGTGCAAAGTTGCATATTAGGAGAACATTCTGTTAACTGTGCAAACTGTAAAATATCAAAGTCACATATTCCATTCACTGTGCCGAGCCGCAGTTAAGAAGCACATTCTGTTTAGTGTGCAAAGTTGCATATTAGGAGAACATTCTGTTAACTGTGCAAACTGTAAAATATCAAAGTCACATATTCCATTCACTGTGCGTAGCCGCAGTTAAGAAGCACATTCTGTTTAGTGTGCAAAGTTGCATATTAGGAGAACATTCTGTTAACTGTGCAAACTGTAAAATATCAAAGTCACATATTCCATTCACTGTGCGTAGCCGCAGATAAGAAGCACATTCTGTTTAGTGTGCAAAGTTGCATATTAGGAGAACATTCTGTTTACTGTGCAAAGTTGCAGATTTGCAGCACATATTCCGTGTAATATGAAGAAGGCGGGTAAAAAGGGACGGGGAAGTGGACGTGGGTCAGGCGCTGGTCAGGACGCGTAGAAACTGTGCCTGGTGCCAGAGCACAAGACAGAAAGACATCCACCATACCTAGCTTCATGTCTCAGTTTACAGGGCGTCGCAGGACATCACTCTCGAGGTCCGACCACTGCGAACAGGTGGTCGGTTGGATGTCAGCTGATACTGCTTCCAGTCGGTTAAGCACCACCCTGTCTTCCACCAAGTCCACTCTCAGTAGCCAAGAGTGTGGTCAACATAATTCTCACCCTGATCATCCTTCCTCCCACCATAGAGGATCTGGTCAAAGAAGTGATCCCACACTGGGATATAGTGAGGAGCTCGTCTCATCACCAATCCTTAATTTGAACCTCTCTCCAAGCACGCTTGCAGAGGAACATGACATCTTGTGCCCTGATTCACAACCTCTAGAGGGTACCCAATCACAAGAAGATGACAGAGGTGAACGGCATTTAAGGTCAAAGGAAGTGGATGATGATGATGATGAGACACAGTTGCCATTAAATCAACCACTATTACTGTCTCAAGACCTTGATGAGGAGGATGATATACAGTTGTCAATGACTGAGTATGTGGTGGGATCAAGACATGAGGAGGATGATCAGAGTGAGGAAGTGGAGGAGGACTTGGTGGACGATGAGGTGACTGACCCCACCTGGGAAGGTGTAGAGCCGAGCGATGACAGCAGTCCTGAGGGTGAGCCATCTGCAGCACCGCAACAGGCTGGAAGAGGCAGTGGTGTGGCTACAGAAAGAAGGCGGACCGCACCAAACCGGCCCGCAAATGTTCCACGGAGCACCCCCTTGCGTAAATCTCCCTTGCCAAGGGGTAGGTGTTCCGCGGTATGGCGTTTTTTTAAGGAAAGTGCGGACGACAAAAGAATTGTAATTTGCAACCTGTGCCACACCAGAATGAGCCGAGGCATGAACACTAGAAACCTCACCATCACCAGCATGATCCGACACATGGCATCCAAGCACCGTAATAAGTGGGAGGAACGCCCGGATCGCCAATCTGTGTCTGCAGGCCACACCACTGCCTCCTCTTCCCCTGTTTTCGGTGCCGGCCAATCGCCTGTCGAAGGCGCAGGCCCGCATACCTCCCGCCCTGCACCTATACCATCTGAAGCACCATCAGCGACCACATCCACTTCCCTGTCCCAGCACAGCGTCCAAATGTCGTTACCCCAGGCATTTGAGCGCAAGCGAAAATACCCAGCCACCCACCCACAGGCCATAGCACTAACCTCACACCTTTCCAAATTACTGGCCATCGAAATGCTGCCATTTAGGCTTGTGGAGACTGAGTCCTTCCGCAGCCTGATGGCAGCAGCTGTCCCTCGGTACGCAGTCCCCAGCCGCCACTACTTTTCCCGGTGTGCCGTCCCCGCCTTACACCACCATGTGTCCCGTAACATCACCCGTGCCCTGACCAACGCAGTTACTGGGAAGGTCCACTTAACGACTGACACATGGACAAGTGCTTGTGGCCAGGGACGCTACATTTCCCTGACGGCACACTGGGTGAATGTCGTGGAGGCTGGGAGCGACTCGGACCCTGGTATGGCACAGGTGCTACCCACGCCGAGGATTGCGGGCCCTACCTCCATCAGGGTTTCCGCCAGCACCTACGTTATTGGCTCCTCCTCCTCCTCCTCCGTTTCCACCTCCGAATTCTCTGCGTGCAACGCCACTCACCCATCAGCCGGTAGCTGGAAGCAGTGTAGCACTGCAGTGGGGAAGCGTCAACAGGCCGTGCTGAGGCTGATCTGCCTTGGGGACAAACAGCACACGGCCTCAGAGCTGTTGCAGGGGATTAGTCACCAGACCGAGCAGTGGCTCTCGCCACTCAACCTGCAACCAGGCATGGTTGTGTGTGATAATGGGCGTAACTTGGTGGCGGCTTTGGAGCTCGGCAAGCTCACACACGTACCATGCCTAGCGCATGTATTTAATTTAGTGGTTCAGCGATTTCTAAAAACCTACCCCAATTTGCATGATCTCTTGACCAAGGTGCGTCGCGTGTGTGCACATTTCCGTAAGTCATCTACAGCTTCAGCCGGCCTGTTGAAGCTGCAGCAGCGCTTACAATTGCCAGCTCACCGGCTGCTGTGTGACGTGAGCACGCACTGGAACTCCACCTTCCACATGTTGGCCCGGCTTTGTGAGCAGCAGAGGGCAGTAGTGGAGTACCAGCTGTTACACGGTCGTCGCCTCTCCGTTCAACTTCCTGTAATCAGAAGTGAGGAGTGGGAATGGATGTCAGACCTCTGCGAGGTTTTACGCAATTTTGAGGAATCGACACAGATGGTGAGCGGCGATAACGCTATTATCAGTGTAACCATCCCACTTCTGTGTCTACTGAAACGCTCGCTGCTCACAATTAAAACCGACGCTTTGCATGTGGAAGAGGTGGAAATGCGGGAGGAAGAGCTTACACAAGGTGATAGCCAGAGCACCCTCACTTCGTCTTCTCAGCGACAACTGGAGGAGGCGGAGGAGGAGGAGGAGGAGGAGGAAGACACGGTTGCCTCCGCTACAGAGGGTAGCCATGGAACTTTAGTTCCATCTCTTCAGCGTGGGTGGGCAGAAGAGGAGGAAGAGGATGAGGATATTGAGAGTCATCCTCCTGGTGAGGACAGCGAAATCTTGCCTGTTGGTACTCTGGCACACATGGCTGACTTTATGTTAGGCTGCCTTTCCCGTGACCCACGCGTTATACGCATTTTAGACAACACGGATTACTGGGTGTTCACCCTTCTGGACCCCCGCTACAAAGAGAATTTCTCATCTCTCATTCCTCCGGTGGAGAGGACAAGCAAAATGGTGCAATACCAGAAGGTTCTTGTTGAAAAATTGCTCCAAAATTTTCCATCTGACAACGCTGGCGGCAGAGTACGTGCTACCTTGGCCAACCGAGAAGGGGAGAAAAGGGGAGCACACAGCAGTTCCGACAAAGGCAGGGCAACACTCTCCAAGGCGTGGGACACCTTCATGACACCCCGCCAGCACCCTCACCCTGATGCGCAGCCTAGTGTCGCAAGGAGGGAAAAGTTTTGGAAGATGGTGAAGGAGTACGTAGCAGACCGTGTCAGCGTCCTCAATGATCCCTCTGTGCCTTACAACTACTGGGTGTCCAAGCTGGACACGTGGTATGAACTGGCACTCTACGCCTTGGAGGTGCTGGCCTGCCCTGCCGCCAGCGTTCTGTCTGAGCGGGTATTTAGTGCTGCTGGTGGCATCATAACAGATAAGCGTATCCGCCTTTCCACCGAAAATGCTGATAGGTTGACACTTATAAAAATGAACAAGGCCTGGATTTCCCCTGACTTCTCCACTCCACTGGAGGAAAGCCCTGGGGGAACATAAAGTCACTTTAGATATGTTATTTACAATGATGGGAATACTCTGTATTCCCATTCACCCCTTCCACCCAAAAAATGGGTATATGGTTGACTCTCTTCCATATACCCTGGGATATAATTTTTATATAGGGCCAGCTCACCAGCGGGCCCTGTGATATAATTTTTATATAGGGCCAGCTCACCAGCGGGCGCAGTTTGACAATTTTTGTATAGGTCAGCTCACCAGCGGGCCTTCTCATATAATGTTTTATTGGGTCAGCTCTCTAGCGGGCCCTCTCATATAATGTTTTATAGCGTCAGCTCACTAGCGGGCCTTCGCATATAATGTTTAGGATGGTCAGCTCCGCAGCAGACCCTCACCCATAATGTTTTAGATGGTCGGCTAAGCGCACGTTTCCCTCTTAATCATGGCCCCAGTTCAGAAAAATCGAGGAAATTTTTGGGAGAATTTGCCTTTGCGCACGTTTCCCTCTTAATCATGGCCTCAGTTCAGAAAAATCGAGGAAATTTTTGGGAGAATTTGCCTCTGCGCACGTTTCCCTCTTAATCATGGCCTCCGTTCAGAAAAATCGATTACATTTTTTGCAGAATTTGCAGATGACATACAAGTAAATATACAGCAAATACTGTTTGGTAACAATTTTTCGCCTAAAGTCGTTTTTATCTGCCTTTTTGTGTGTTTTACGGTCAGTCTGTAAAAATGGCATACTACGGGCGAAAGATCGTTCCCAGCAGCGACGTTGGAGTCCAAGATGCATCCAGACATCCTCCCTATGCTGTCCCTGAACCATTTCTGTGGTGTTTCCATCATTTTCTGACCTTTTCCTATGGACCAGGCACCCTCCCCTCATCAGAGCAGGGGGTGCCTGGTGTAATGCTCGAGTCCTCCCATTGACTTCAATGGGGCTCGGGTGCTCGGCCGAGCACTCGAGCCTCCGGGGGCGCTCGGTCAGAGCACCTGAACACCCGAGCATTGGGGTGCTCGATCATCACTAATAGTAATGTTTCACAATAAAAGCAGCTCTAATTAATCTTCATAGTATTTGGGCCATGGAGAGTGTTATTTCAATACTATCCGTGTTGTAGTTCAAGAGTAATTGAATGATAAATTTCCCCCTCCCATCCCTTTTACCTAGTGTAAGCCACCTCCCTTCAGATGTGGAATCTGGTCTCTTGACTGGACAGATCACAGCAAGGGACAATCTTCTTACTGTGAGCATAAGGAAAACCCTGCCCCCCTTGAAAGTGTTTTCAGGTTTTTCCTTATGCTCACTGAAGATTGTCCCTCTCTGTGATCCATCCAGACAGTCTTGCTGCTCTGAGGTGAGCAGTGTTACATCACTAAAAGGGGAGGGAGGGAGATACTTTATCATTCAATTACTCTTGAACTACAACTCTGACAGGATTGAAATAACACTTTCCATGGCCCAAATACTATGAAGATTAATTGGATCTGCTTTTATTTTGAAACATTACTATCCTTTTAATATAAACTGCAGACAATATGCATCACTATACAAAGTGAATGTTGAGTGAATAGGGATGTCCAGTGATCGCCATAACATGTAAACAGAAATACAAACCAAAAGAAAAGGTGCAAAATGACACGAAATAGAGAGAGTTCCAAAAATGATCAATCATACTCTTATTTCTCCAATTTTTAAAAGAGAATCAGCTTGAGAAATTCCTAAAAAAAAAAAGAGAAAATAGTCACCTATTACAATATAGTGGTTATTCCAGCCCTGCCTTTGATGAATAAAGTCACATTTTACAGAGTAAATATCTGCCTTTGCTAAACTACTTCCATATGTCCGGTCAAATGACAACTTCCTTGGAGATACTCAATGGGTTATAATCCTCCTTTAAATGTTGTCGAGACAGCTCAGTGGTAAATGCCCTGACAGCAGAGCCTGCTCAAACCGCAAGGTTGCAGGTTCAATTCCCGGCAAGGTCAACTCAGCCCTTCATCCGTCCGAGGTTGGTAAATGAATACCATTGATTGGGTAATTATAACACCGCTTATTCAGCTGCTGATTTGGTTAATTCCGCGAGTGTACGCTGACACACTGGGAGACAGGTGCTATGTAAATTCTAGTTATTATTAAATCAATGGGAATTTTTATTTGTACCCTAAAGTGCAGATGGATTGCTCCAGAATTGCACGTCTTCAGGTTTCTGAATACGACCATAAGCATAGCTGGGAACTCTCCCGATCTGCAACGGAGACTCTGTTTTTAACAATTAATTGCTAGGTTACCAGGGGAGCAGAGGCTTATTCTCTGGTGGTGTGGAGTTTCTTATGAATCTCTGCCCACTTCTCCTCCTTCTTACACTATTCTGCCCACTTCTCCTCCTTCCCACTCTGTTCCTCCCATTTCCTGTCCACTTCTCCTTCCCACCCTGTTCCGCTCATTTCCTGCCCACTTCTTCTCCTTCCCACCCTGTTTCTCCAATCTCCTACCCACGTCTCCTCCTTCCCACCTGTTCCTCCCACTGTCCCACCCATTTCTTCTCATTTCCACCCTGTTCCTCCCACTTCTCCTCCTTCCCACCCTGTTCCTCCCACTTCTTCTCCTTCCCACCCTGTTCCTCCCATTTCCTGCCCACTTCTTCTCCTTCCCACCCTGTTCCTACCATTTCCTGCCCATGTCTTCTCCTCCCCACCCTGTTCCTCCCACTGCCCTACCCATTTCTCCTCATTCCCACACTGCTCCTCCCATTTGTAGTTATATTTCTATATTTACTGTATATTTAATACATACGATTCCAATGGTTTGTCTACTTTAGCCAATATTTTTAAAGAAAAACAAAACACAGGGGTTTACAATTCCAACGTGCAATCCATCCTTAATTACACCTGACAACAAATACCCCACTATGGCTAACAGAGTACCACACTTTTACCCATGTTACCTGAGATTACAAGGTGCAGCAAACTTAGGTTGATCCCAGCCACAGCATAACAAAGGGGGAGGGTAGGCAGGAAATGGTGGAGGGGAAGGGCAGTCAGAAGGGTACTGGAACCACCAGCAGCACTGGAACACAAAAAGAGAGACCAGAGAGTTTGTGCTGTATTCTTTTTATAACCACTTTCTGGCCCCTCCCTCCTTCTTTTGTATTGGCTAAAGGCCTATGATCTCACAACACCTCCCCCATACCTTTCCCACCATGTGCACACCACTTCCCACCACACCACTTCCCACCCACTTCTGCTCCTTTCCTCCCTATTCCTCCCACTATCCCACCCACTTCACCTCTTTCACACCCTGATCCCACCCATTTGTGACACTGTTCACATCATTATTTTGCCCCCAGTGGCACTACATGAACCCCCTCCAGGAACTCTATTATATAAAGTTTACAGGTATGGCATAAGTCTGTAGAACCTCTCGTAAGACTGCGCACCAATTGTGTATCAATTGTAAACACTACTTCATGATATCTCCCTGAGTGCTTTGTAAGGTCACACTACTGAAGAGAGTATATGAACTATAGCTATATGACGGTTTTTTTAATTATGAGGGACTGTTATTTTTATTTCATTGGATTTCATATCTTATAAGTAAATCGGTTTATTTTGCCTTCTTTTTTTGCTATGTTCTATACATTTCAGTTTTCTTTTAGGGGTAATATTGTTTGATGTTTTATAGAGTTAAATTATTCACTATGCATAATACACAAAAAGGGCATGCATTTTACTGAGTAAATGTCAGAAGAGTAACTACTGCAATACTTCACTATCCTATATAATAATTTGCTAAAACGTGTGTAACGCCACAGTCATGCACAGTAGAGACTGCTGCGCGTGCTGCTGTCATGCACAGTAGAGGCTGCTGCTCGTGCTGCTGTCATGCGCAGTAGAGACTGCTGCTCGTGCTGCTGTCATGCAAAGTAGAGACTGCTGCTCGTGCTGCAGTCATGTGCAGTAGAGACTGCCCACGCCGTGGCTGATACAGAGCGGGGAGCTCCAAAGGTGCGTTGCGCTCTGTGTCAGCCGCGGTGCAGGCAGTCTCTACTGCACATGACTGCCCCGCAACCGGCTGGCACTGTATCAGCCACGGCGCGGGTAGTCTCTACAGTGCATGACTGCCCCGCGACCGGCTAGCAGTGGCACTGTGGCCTGTGTAACGGGCTCTTCAACTAGTATGGTATAAAATATATTGGATACTTATGGGTTTAGAGTAACAATGCTTACAAATGCGGTTATACCCGATTCCTACAGTCTTCCTTCACTATTTGTAATTGCCACATATCTAAAAAAAAAGCAAATGCCCTCTTTTAGGGTCTCTACTACTATGTGCTCTGAAGTAAAGGTGTATTATTACAATTAGACATATGGGGCAGAATACAAGAAAGAGGAACATTCACTATTTTTGAAAACCATAAATGTATGCGCTATTTGCGATTCCTCACATTTTGAGGCAAGAACCATACTAACACCTTGTTGCTGAATAACCCATGCACCTATGTTTAGCTAAGGCTAGTGAATACCCCTAAATTAACAGCAAAGTTAGCCAGGCATAGGAAAATGTGTACTAATTGCTTTGTTGAATTAAGCGCAATCGCTCATCCTCTCACAAAACTGCAGACATTTTAGCCACGTCCACTTTTTGAAACACATTCACAAAAAATGCACAAATATTCAATAATTCTAAAACAATATGGGCAATTCAGTAACATTTTGGTGCTAATCACTTTGCCATCAAAAGTACATTGTAATATTGATTGAGAACATTTCTTGAATTCCACCCATTGTGAGGTGTGCAGCACATAATAATGGTGGCGGCTGGCTTGTCACACAAGGCGCGCTGCCCTTTTGTCTGTAAATGTTTCTTAGCAAGCTATGTGGTTAGGCAGGCTTGTGCATGATAGGGTATATTGTGGTTTTGAAGGGGGGGGGTATGGAGTGTGCTATTCATGGTTTTGGTATATAATAACACCGGCTATACTAGATTTTATTGCATGTGGTATGCGGTAATCACAGATTCTAAAGTCTGTTGACATTTGTAAATAAAACCAGTGAGCAACTGCAATGGCATTCAGGCCTAGCTGCCTAAATAATGTATATCATAACAATAAAAGTGCACTCAACTATCTTTCTGACCTGATATATATATATATATATATATATATATATATACTTTATTTTATACCTGCAAAAGTGAGTGAATTGGCTAATTAAAGGAGCAGTAAACTTTTGTTATGAAAAAATATGTATTGTAGGGATTTTCCTATTGAGTAAAAAAAAGGTACTCCCACTGCTGAGAGATTTATATTTCCAGAGTTATTACAGTTTAAACCCATGTTTTTTTACATTAGCAGTGCCCTCTAGTGGTCAAATTCTAATTAGATTTCCTGTTAGATTCTAATGGAGAGGAAAGTCAGAAAAGTCAGAGACTTACAGTTCTCCATAGAATGTGATAGAAACTGCTGAGTCACTTCCTGTCATTTAGAACTATCAGGAAGTAAACACAGTAAATTCACTTTCTGGTTATTTAAACTGCTATAAATTTTGAATAAAACATCTGACAACGATGGGAGTGACCTTGTTTTATTCAGCAGGAAATGCTCTGTAAAATATGTGTTTTCATAAAAAAAAGTTTACTGCTCCTTTAAAGACAGCAGTTCAATACACACAATCAGCGTCATATTTGTCAAACTGAATTGGAATTGGCATGAATGTCAGGATTGGCAACGTAGACATACATTGTAAAATGGAATGGAATTGAATTCAATCATTACCCCTTTGGGTGCCAAAGGAGTTCAGTTTTAAACATGTGGTGGGCTAAAGCAAATGTATATCACACCCCAAAGCCTTAGACTAGTATTATACTACAACACAGTTACCCTGCAGTTCCTTTTTGATGTCAGAATAAAGGCTCGGCTCTCTCTCATATGTTTAGAGCTCTGTCTGGAAGCCATTTTGTTGTAGCCCAGCAGAAGCATCACTTCCTATCACAGTAGACAATAGGTAGTTATCATTCTAGTATTTAGAAGTCTGTGCTCTGGGACTTTGTATTGTCCCAGAAAGGTGTTGCTCGGGATATGGAACAGACATGTGGGTTTGTCCTGGGCAATCCAAGACACGTGGTCACCCTAGGCCATCTTTGGCTTTTGGATATACGCTTGTACTGGAGGTGGGTGAAGACACCCCCTTTGGCCAACGCACAGGGATTATATTTTGTTTTTATATTCAAAAATTCCTAAAGAGAAGGATGGTACGGTTCTTTATTTATATTAAACCCTTAGTGACATATGACATGCCAGGACCATCACTCCAGTTCCGGCACTTAAGGACCGTTGGCGGTTCTCGTATGTCATGGAATTCTGGGACAGCAGCGTGGCATTCACTTACAGAAAAAAAATCTCTGCAGTCCTTGACAGCTGCCTACATGGTGGATTGGGTAGTCGTTAAGGGGTTACGTATTAAAGGGATAGTAATGATTCATAATAAAAGCAGCTCTAATTAATCATCATAGTATCTGGACTTTGGAGAGTGTTATTTCAATTCTGTCAGACTTGTAGTTCAAGAGTAATTCAATGATAAAGTATCCCCTTCCCGTCCCTTTTACTGATGTAACACTGTTCAGCCAGATCAGAAGGGAGGTGCCCAGGTAGACTGCAGAGAGGGACAATCTTCAATTAAGGTAAGGGGAAAAACCTGAAAAACTTGTCAAGGTGGGCAGGGCTTTCATTGTTCTCACAGGAAAAAGACTGTCCCCTGCTGTTATCTGTCTGGTCTTACAACCAGATTCCACATCTGAGAAGAGATGGATTACACTAGGTAAAAGGGGCGGGAGGGGAAACTTTGCTTGTGAATATCTCTCAAACCATAAAGGTTTGAGAGATAAGACTTATATCGTTTTTCATTTTTTATTTTTTAATGCATACAAAATAAAATAAAGATAAAACAAAGTATTACTATCCCTTTAAGAATTCAGGCCTTTGCTTGAGTATCATAAGCGCCAAGCACACCGCAGACACTGGGTAGAATCCAGTCAGGAAAGGAGCTGCAAACCTGGAGTGAACCAACTGTACCATAGGGGACAAATAAAAATTCCAAAAATCCAGAATGCGTTGGAGACTGCACTAACATTCAAGGGGTTAAAAGTGTCATTTAAGTCAATGAGGATTTTCGGTTTTCCCCTATGGTGTGACTGGTTTAGTTTACTAAATTGTGCATATGATATTGTATACTTTCATGAATTATCCATTTACAGATGTAATGATCTCACTGTGTCATGGGTGATCTGCAAAAACAAACAAAACAGGACAGATTGAAACCCTTGAACGAACTGTAATCAGACAAGACGTTCAATCTTTACAGCTCATTATCAAGGCAGATGAGTTACATTTTAACTGCTGTGCCTTCAGTTAAATTGCTGCACATCCATGTCAGTTCTGTCCTGTTCCTCTACCTTCTGCACTAGGGGTAACCAACCTTTGGCTCTTCAGTCATTGGCAACTATAACTCCCATCACCCCATTGTGAATGATGGAATTTGTAGACCCCCCAACAGTTGGAGAGCCAAAGGCTTCCCACCACTGTTCTACAGATATACTCAAGCAAATAAAACATGACATTGTTACTCAAAGAGAAACATGAAGTCATTGGTAAGGAAATGAAAATGTTCAAGAATCAAAGCAAAATGGAGAATAGAAAATACAACACGATAAAAAGAAACAAGTGCACCTATTACAAATGTGCAAAAGAAGAGAACGGAAACAGAAGAAGTGTCAATAGTGCTTTATCCAATATATAGATATGTTATATCACAATGGCATCATATCCACTCACATTCAGAATATGCCAATAATCAGGCATACGCTTGTCATCGGCTACTACAGTATACAGAGTACTTTACCCTTCCCTGTTTGGGTAAGGTGCTCTGTCCACAGTTCAGGATTGGAAATTTTTCTCTACCTCTCCTTCTTGATGTCCACTCACTTAACTCCACCAATAACTTCCACAAAGCTCGTTAGATAGGAAAGGGATATCAGATATGCAAAATAAAATGATATAAAATAAAATTAGCCGTTCTTCTCTCGATAATATAAAAAAATGTTATTGAAACATTTCATTTAACTATCAGGCTTTTAAGGTTGAGAAAGCAGCTTAGTGCTGCGAAACGCGTTCCTGTCGTCAATCTAACAGATGCCCTTTGTTTCAATAAAAACATTTTTATATTATTGAGAGAAGAAGAATGGCTACTTTTATTTTATTTTTTATCATTTCTTCATGTTTTTTTAATGCCTACAAAATAAAATAAAGATAAAACGAAGTATTACTATCCCTTTAAAGACAGTACTGATCATTTTTCCAAATGTTTGCCATCCCAGTTTAATGTGTCACTCTATTTCCATCATGGTGTTAACATCTGTTGACATAAACATACTTGTCCACTACGTCTAGTCCTTGTCCATCTACTGTGATGTTCCTTGGTATGGTATTACATAAGATGCGTTTTGTAGATATTCATCTTCAGAACAAAATTGCTTTCCTGTTGTAGCTGTTCAACGCATTCTTGCAGTTCTTCAGGGCAAAACGTAAGTGATGTAGGTAGTCTGCATTGATCTTAAAGGGACAATAATGTCCGCTTATAAGTTGATGCGATATTGTAGATTTAAAAAAATAAAGTATCTTGAGCAAGTCCCATCTCTCTAACCTTTATGGTTTGAGAGATATAACATTTAAAAGTTCCGACCCTCCCTCCCCTTTCCCTGATGTCAGCTTTACAGCTGACAGAAGGAGAACCATGTCGGCTGACTCAAGAACGCCTTTCAGCAGAGCTGAATAGCGATATTTAAAAATAAATACTTCATTGGAACGGTCTACAAAGCGTGCTTGCAAACTAGGCACACTTTGTAGACTGTTCCAATTAAGTATTTCTTTTTAAAAAAAACACTATTTCGGCTCTGCTGAAGAACCGCCAGCTGGTCCCAGGACTGGGATCTTCTGCTGTCAGTAGAGCGCTGACGTCAGGGAAATGGGAGGGAGGGCGGAACTTTAGCAGCGAATATCTCTCAAACCATAAAGATTTGAGAGATGAGAGTTGCTCAAGATACTTTATTTTTTTAAACCTACAATAAAGCAGCATGTTCTAAGCGGACATTACTAACCCTTTAAGTCCTTTTTTGTACCAATTCAGATTGTGGAAAATGTCCTCTAAGCAAGCTGAAAATAATTTTGGGGAGATTGTGTCTCCTCGTTGGACTCCTTTTTCTATGTTGAACTGGACTTTTCCATTGATGACCTGTATTAATGCAGTCGCATTTTCCTATATTGATTGAAAGATATTTATGTAAGCTCTGTTTATTCCTTGTTGCTCTGAGCATCGATTATTTCTTGCTTATTCACTGAGTCAAAGGTCTTTTGTAGTCAATGAAGGCTATGCATTCTGGAAGGTTATAGTCATTGTGTCACTCTATATCTTGTTGCATTATCTGGATGTGGTCCATTGTACTGAAACTGTTCCTAAAGGCTGCTTGTTCTTTATGTTGTGCCATGTTAAAGGGATTGTAATACTTCATTTTATCTTTATTTTATTTTGTAGACATTAAAAAAAATGAATGATATAAGTCTTATCTCTCAAACCTTTATGGTTTGAGAGATATTCACAAGCAAAGTTTCCCCTCCCGCCCCTTTTACCTAGTGTAAGCAATCTCTTCTTAGATGTGGAATGCAGTCCATAGACCAGACGGATAACAGAAGGGGACAATCTTCTTACTATGAGAACAATGAAAGCCCTGCCCCCCTTGACAAGTTTTTCAGGTTTTTCCCTTATCTTAATTGAAGATTGTCCCTCTCTGCAGTTTACCTGGCACCTCCCTTCTGCTCTGGCTGAGCAGTGTTACATCAGTAAAAGGGGCAGGAGGGGGATACTTTGTCATTGAATTACTCTTGTACTACAACTCTGAAAGAATTGATATAACACTCTCCAAAGTCCAAATACTATGATGATTAATTAGAGCTGCTTTTATTATGAAACATTACTATCCCTTTAAGTATTAAGTCCATTCTTCTTGACAGTAGAAGAAAACCTCGCAGGCTACTGCCAAAAGTCTTTTAACATTTTTAATACAGTAGGATGACTTTGCATTTTTCCATGTTTCAGGCATATTACTGAATATTATTATTTTGAAAATAGTTTAGCTAAGGCTTTGAATACAGGTTGACTTCTAGCTTTTAACATTTCATTAGTGAAATGATCAGGTGCAGTTACTTCGCCATTTTTCAGTGATTTTTATTGCCACTTCTGCTTCCTCTACCAAAACTTCTGGCACTGCATTCAGTTGTTATCCTTCATCTTTATAAACTTTTAAAGGAGCAGTAAACTTTTTAATGAAAAAATATATATTGTAGTATTAAGTAAAATAAGGGTACTCACACTGCTGAGAGATTTATATTTCCAGAGTTATTACAGTTTAAACCCATGTTTTTTTTTTTACATTAGCAGTGCCCTCTAGTGGTCAAATTCTAATTAGATTTCCTGTTAGATTCTAATGGAGAGGAAAGTCAGAGACATACAGTTCTCCATAGAATGTGATAGAAACTGCCTGTCACTTCCTGTCAGTTAGAACTATCAGGAAGTAAACACAGTAAATTCACTTCCTGTCAGTTGGAACTATCAGGAAGTAAACACAGTAAATTCACTTCCTGTCAGTTAGAACTATCAGGAAGTAAACACAATAAATTCACTTTCTGTTTATTTGAACTGCTATAAATTTTGAATAAAACATCCTACAGCGATGGGAGTGACCATGTTTTATTCAGCAGGAAATGCTCTGTAAAATGTGTTTTCATAAAAAAAAGTTTACTGTTCCTTTAGATAAAATTTTTCCTCTAGTTTTAGTATTTGTAGTTGAGTTTTTGCTGTTGTACCATCTTCAAGTTTTAATGCAAACATTTGGCTCCGATGTGTGGCCATCTTTAGTTTTTCATTCTCTAAACATTGATTTTCTTCCAGTGTCCTTTTAAAGAGCTCATCATTGAACTTGTGTGAGTCTTCTTTTATGTTGTTCCTTATGGTCTTTCACATTTATACATATTCTACCAGGTTTGTAATATTACTGTTTCCCTTAATTTCTCGTCAATTTTTTGATCATGGCAATAATTTCTTTTCATATTTGGGTTAGTTTTTCTTGTTTCAAGGGCATGGGCAGTGTCTACAATAGTCTCAATAACTTCTTCCTTTGTGGATTGAAATGTCTTTCTCTGTAAGATCTTGTAACACAATGAAGCGATTAGATAGTGTTCACTCAAAATTGTTATGATTTTACAATAGCTTGCTAGTGTCGATCATCACTTTTGTTGACTTGATAATTTTCTTTCTTTCATTCTTGCAGTTAGTTTTGATTATTTTTCTCACTTGACGATTGTCACTTCCGCAGGTAAAACGATTAAAGACTGAGTAGTAAGTGAATATAGTGAATGTCGAGCTATAGGAGCTCTTTGTCATGCCTCGCTTACCCCCTTGCTCCTTTGCCTGCTTCTTTTCTGGCTTCTTGCCGTGTCTCTGGCTTTGGATGCGTTCCACACTCATTCACCCGTTTCCTGTTGTGGTGCATATGTGTGATGCCGGCGGACTGCTTCCTCTTCTCCTCTCTATGGTCCGGCCATCATCCATGCCTCTCTTTCAGTTTCACTTCCGGTTGGGAGCCTTCTTAATCCGCTTCCTTGCTCTTCTAGACGCGTTATTATAGCGTCTAGGCTGCATGTCATTGCGAATCCAGTATCCTTGTTTCTGCCCTCCAGAGTATGACCCAGACTGAGTTTGGACTTTGCCACTGCCTTCTCTTGCTGCCTGTCTCCTGTTACTACCAGTCTGCCTGTGTATGATCTGGACCATCTGACGTAGCCTCTGCCTACTCCTGTTCCCTGTCTTCCTGTGTATACTTCAGACCATCTGACCCAGCCTCTGCCTGCTCCTGTTGCCTGTCTTCCTGTGTATGATCCGGACTATTTGACCAAGCCTCTGCCTGCTCCTGTTGCCTGTCTTCCTGTGTGTGTGACCCGAATTGTCTTGAACTTGCCTCGGCCTGTTCCTGTATTTCTTGCCTACCAGCATATGACCCTGACCACTACTGGCCTTGCCTCAGTCTGCCCCAGTGAATGATACCTGTTGTTCCAGCTGCGGGGGATCTACCTGCTCCGGAGCTCTGAGTGAGTACCTCTGTTCCTCTTTGGAGTGTTTGTCTATTCTCCCTTGGGATTACTTAGCATAGTTTGTCTAGGTTGGGGTTATCCGGGTTCACCCTGCAGCTCCACTGTTGGGGACCACAATATCTGGCTTCGCGGCCAGCACCTATAGGCGGCTCAGCCGCAGCACAGCTCTGGTCTAGGCAACCCACAACCCCCAGCACTGTTCCCAAGCCTCGCACCCCAGCCTCTTACTCAGTAATCCCTTGTTGGAGGTGTCCCCTGTTCCACCCTCTAGGTACTCCTCATTCTCCTGGCCGTCCCAACCGTGGGTAGTTTGACACTCTCATCAGTAACCCTCTCTATCACTCAACTCAGTGTAGGCCATCGCCGCTGCATTGAGTTTCTTCGGGTGTGAGTTGACATATGGGCTCAGGATGACAAGACTGAGCCAAAACAAGTTATTAAATATCAATACCGATGGTATGGAGTCCCTCAAGAGAGGATTTATACTGACTGGCTGCGGACTGATAGCTCGACATTATACCAGAGAAATCCATGGGTGTTCTCTTGTACACATGCTGGAAATAGATGAAAATGTCACGCACTTCCAACAGAGAAAATTCACAGAGGTCCTCAAGTGAAAACAATTGTCTTTATTGAATAGCGATAAACATACCTGTACAAAAGTGTCAATCAACATTTGTAGTCAATGGAGAGATATAAAGCTATGGGTTCAAGCAGTCAGATGTGCAGCAAAACATCTCAGACGGATCCACGAGTTTTGCGTTTGCAACACTTACTCATAATCCCTGGACCTCGGTGAACTTTCTCCGTTGTAAGTACGTGACATTTTCATCAATTTCAAGCATTTATCAGAGCCTAAAGAGACACACAGTCACAGCACCCAGGTTTACATTGGTCAGCTTGGGCCTTACCAGGTATTCCCAAACACAATAGGATGGCCCATTAGTTGATACATATTATCATGTCTGGTTGAATATGTCAAGTAAGAGCTGCTGAATTTACATGTTGTTTTCTCTTGTACACATGGTCATCAATGACTTTGATAACTTGCACAGATTAATTTACGATTGAATCATAGTTTTTGACACTTCAATAGAAGCTTTTTGCTTCCTATAATGCACAAGCCATTCTCCAAAACTCAGTGTGACCAATGGGAGAACTCCACTCAGCATCCACCAATGGTGGATTTCTGAGTGATGACGTCACCAACCGCACGAGCAACGCCAGGACAGCATGGAGCATAAAGTAGGTCTTCACAGACTGAAAAGTTGATCAGTTTTTGTTGCCTATTGATTGATTGGCCATAGGACCTCAATCTCTGATAACGCCACATATTAATCTTAACCCTTTAATGGAACACTAATCTCTAATATGTTAAGATAACTAAAATGTGGCCATTTCCCTAAGACTTAGGAGAAGAAGCCTTTACTTCCTGATCGATGACTGTCTCTGTGGAAGCAGAGATTCCCACATAGACCCAGTACACTAGTATAGATCCAAAATCCCAAAGCCACAGGGCAACTTAGAGCTAATCAGGGGTGCATTTTAGTTAGTTTAGGATTGTATAGTAAGGGTAAAGTGGGAGATTATTATTAGTTGGTGTTTTCCTTTACAATCTGCTTTTTCTATATGCATACTTCCCTTTTAACTCAGAAAATGGTATTGTGACTCCCCTGTCTATAAGGAGAACAAAAACGATTTTTTTCTCCTTCTCTTTATGTCTCTCTCCTATACATAGGGATAACTAAGAACAGATAGTGAGGCTCAGTTATAACACATTTTTTGGCAGTTCTTTCAACAAGGGACAAAAAACTATTTCCACTGATGTCACATTTCTGGAAATGTTCCAGAGATGCTTAAGTAATCCACATGTAACTCCCTAAAAATCTTGTAAAGGTCAACTAATATGAAACAGTGAAAAATATGTGTTACAGTTCAATCTTTTACTAACTAAAGGGAGACTCTCACCTCCTTTAAAGTCCTTCTTATTCGAATCTTGCTTCTCCATAAATGTTAAATCTGTTTTTGTTTTTTTAATAATGTTTTCACTGAGAAATAGGCTTTAAAATCTAACAGCGTGATGTCACTTCAGGACAGGCTGCTGTGCACTCTATACCGCAGACTGTCACTCTTCGTCTGTTCCCCTCCCCATCTGTTCCCTGTTACCACCTCCTCCTCTGACAGAGTAATCCAACATGTGAGTTAGAGCATTCTCATTGGCAAGACAGAGAGAGCCGGGTCATGTGCTGGATTCCTCCGTCAGAGGAGGTGGTGGTAACAGGGAAAAACTGGGGCGGCGAAGATTGAAAGGCTGAGGTACAGAGAGTATATAGCCTGTCCTGAAGTGACATCCCTCGGTTAGATATTAAAGCCTTCTTCATGAAAACAGCATTTAAAAAAATATGGATTTAACATTGTCACAGTACCTTGTTTCCAGTGCCGCAGCTTCAGCGACGCTCGGCATCTTTCCACGCATCATCTGCAGGCAAGAGGCTTCAAGCATGCTGCAGGCTTCTGTTTTATGTGTGTTTGTTTCCTGTAGTCTCCTTGTACCTACTTCCTCCCTCTAGCTGCTCCTCCTACCTACTTCCTGTGTAGGGGTTTAAAAGGCAGACTGAGTCCTGACTCAGTCACCCTTACGTTGTTGTTCTGAGCAGTTTATTTTCTAGTATTCCTGATTCCTGTGTATGATCCGGCTTGTCTGTCCATCCATTCTGGTGTTGACCTGTGGCTCTGTCTGACTATTCTCCTTGGCTTTCCGATTTGGCTCAGATATCCTTTCTGGTGCAAACTTGTGGCTCTGACTGACTACCCACTCCGTGTATGACCTAGGCTTGTCTGACTACCCACTCTGGTGTTGACCTGGGGCTCTATCCACTGCGCATCCAGCATACATACGCTCCAGTGGATATCCTTTCTGGTGCAAACCTGTGGCTCTGGCTGACTACCCGCTTCTTGTATGACCTAGGCTTGTCTGATTACCCACTCTGGTGTTGGCCTGGGGCTCTATCCACTGTGCATCCAGCATTCCATCGCTTCAGTGGATATCCTTTCTGATGCAAACCTGTGGCTCTGGCTGACTACCTGGTCCGTGTATGACTATCCTATCTGGTGCTTACTAGAAGGCTCTGTCTGTTTGCTCAGTTTGTTGTTCCGTTATTCAGACATCCTTCCTAGTACTGACCTGGGGCTCTAGCAGACTCCTAGCTACTGACTGCAGGCTGAGTCAGTATCACTCTTGTCGTTACCGTACCACGAGACTCCAGCAGGCTGAGGCCTAGTCTCAGTGTGGTGCAGAGATTGTGAGACTGCTATCCCTGATACAGTGCTCATCATTTTAATCACCCACTGTGTGTATATATTTATATTGCATTACTGTCATTATTCTCATAATAAAGTTTCTATTAACTATACCGTCTGACTCCTGGTTTTGCTTGCCAACCGTAACAAACATTTATGGAGAACCAAGATTTGAAAAAGAAGGACGTAAAGGAGGCGAGAGTCCCCTTTAAAGTAGACCTATCATCTGCATGTCATGTTAGTAAACCTAAGGTGGTGATTTATTACCACCTACCTAAAGTTTATAAGTCCCTTTCTGTTCCCTCTAGTGCACCCATTATATCAGGAGTATATTCTCTTCTAATTTATCAGTGTACATTGATTTTCACCTACAGAGACTAGTAGTGGGTCTCCATTCAAACTGACTAGATCCTTCCCGTGTGTTGTTCTCTTTTACCAATTTGTTTGGTCCAATGAGTTTAGTTGGGTCATCCTGGATGTAATGTTGCCCTACCTGAATATTCCTTCATAGAAAATCTTAGAGGTAAAAAGCCCTAAAGGGGCAATACATACAGAAAAAAAGACAAGTCCCTTACAGGGATAGTAATGTTTCATATTAAAAGAAGATCTAATTAATCATCATAGTATTTGGACCTTGGAGAGTGTTATTTCAATTCTGTCACAGTTGTAGTTAAAGAGTAATTCAATGACAAAGTGTCCCCCTCCTGCCCCTTTTCCTGATGTAACACTGCTCATCCAGATCAGAAGGGAGGTGCCCAGGTAGACTGCAGAGAGGGACACCCTTCAATTAAGATAAGGGAAAACCTGAAAAGCTTGTCAAGGAGGGCAGGGCTTTCATTGTTCTCATAGGAAGAAGATTGTCCCCTGCTGTTATCTGTCTGGTCTATAGACTGCATTCCACATCTGAGAAAAGATGGCTTACACTAGGTAAAAGGGGCGGGAGGGGAAACTATGCTTGTGAATATCTCTTAAACCATAAAGGTTTGAGAGATAAGACTTATATCATTCTTCATGTTTTTTTAATACCTAAAAATAAAATAAAGATAAAACGAAGTATTACTATCCCTTTAAATGAGGCACTCACACAAAAAGTAAAATATTACAAAAGTGAGTAAGGCTGTATTAATGATCATGTAGCATTATTTAGGCAGGCTACAGACATGAATGCATCTTCTGATTATGTATTTTTAATTGTTTTTAATTGTCATTCTTTTTGATATGATAAATACTTTTTTTTTGTACCAATAAAACTAACGTTTGTAATATTTTACTTTTTGTGTTGAGTACCTCATTTAAGGGACTTGTCCTTTTTCTGGAGGTATTGCCCTTTTAGGGCTTTTTACCTCTAAGATTTTCTGTGAAGTTGTATTTTCACATCCTGAGTTCCCCCACTATGTATGTGGATATTCACTTGAGTATTATTTAGTCCGTGCCTGCTCCTTTATCTATACATGGCTACTTGAATATTCCACATGAAGGAGGACTAAAAGCACTGAAACACTTTTTATTACAAGATTTTTTAATGTGCACAAAACAGATTGACTTTCTTCTTCAACTGAAATATTTTCAGGTATTTTTTTCTTCTATGGCATTATTGTTCTTTATAAAGGGGTTTCTTAGGTAGATTATGTTAACTTATGATATTCAGTTACCGTAAAATCTCGGGTATAATACGCACAATTTTACCCCTCTTCACCTTATGTGAAGTGGGGGGGGTGTATTATACCCGAGAGATTTTTGCCGAATAAAAATAAAAAATATTAGAGCTGTCAGCTACCCTCCCTCCTTCCCCCGGCACAATCCAACGTGAAAATAAGTCTTACTTGGTGATATAGCTTAAGCCATTCAAGTGCTACATGTGTAAAAGCTCCCACCCACCTTCGCTGCGGGCGGCATGCTTGCATTTGCCGCCCGCTTCCTTCAGTGGGCTTTCAGGACCTTCAGCCTCCAGCCAATGGTAATGCCCTGTGAGGATCTCAAGGTTCTCACAGGACAATACCGCAGGAGGAAGGTCTTGGTAGCCCTTTGAAGGAAGCGGGCGGCAAATGCAAGCATGCCGCCCGCAGCGAAGGTGGGAGGGAGCTTTTTCACATGTAGCACTTGAATGGCTTAAGCTATATCACCAAGTAAGACTTATTTTCATGTCAGATTGTGCCGGGGGAAGGAGGGAGGGTAGCTGGCAGCTTTAATATTTTTTTGTAGTAAGGGGGAAAACAAGGGTGCGTATTATACATAGGCACTCTTGTTTTCCCCTAAAATCTTGGGTACAATATACACCTGCGTATTATACACAGGTGCGTATTATACCTGAGATTTTACGGTATGTGATCCTTATGTTATAACTTGTGACTGGAGTTCTGGAGCTCAACTCTCTCAGGGTGTCAGATTCCATTTTTCAGAAGGGTAGGGAACACCTCTGGCATTCAAATGGTTAACTCCTTTTATACAGGAGGCCCTTTTTGTGTTCTCTTTTTTATTTTTTTCCCCTTAGCAGAGTTTTTGTATTATTTTAGTATTTGTTAATTCTATATTTTATGTTATTGGGTCTTTTGAGAATGTTTAATGTTATTTACCGTTTATGTCAATGTGGAAAAACAGGGGGTTTACCCCTAGTGTCCCTGAGATGCATTAGGACTGTGGAGTTACAGGCAGGACAGGCTCATTATTTGTAATTCACTGGTCTATGCTATTAGAGCAATGTAATACTGTGTGTGGTACTGCAATGTAAGTGTATGTACTGGAAGCAGGGAACCAGAGTACCCAGCACTTTGTTCCCTGCAGCCGTGCCCCTCTTAGTATGTCCCCTGTGTTAAGTGTCCTCTGTGTTACAATTTTGAGTATTTAATGTGTTTCCATGTTTATGTGGTAATCTCAGATAACAGCCTCCATCATGTGTGAGACAACAAAGGAATGGTTGGATTGTTGATTGACTCCTACTGTGCTTCCTTTTCAAATATTTTGGCCTAGGTAATATCATCAACATGGCTTGAAACAAGAACTGTGAGTGGATGCTAAATAACAGTCTCTGATTGGTTCCCTAGGGCTTCCCCTGATTGGTCAACTGGGACAACACTGTTCCAAGGCTTAATTTGGATTCTAATCATGATAAGAGTGTATGGAAGTGTATAAAAGCAGTTTGTTTCATCAGTAAAGTGAGTTCTATTCTACCATCCTTAATTCAAGGTCCAGCTGTATTTCTGGAAGGTATTTTTCTGGGAATTCCAAACCCAGCCACTGCAAGAGCGAAGCCACTTGCCTCACCTTTCTAGTTGCATGGGACTCCTGTCTATAATATTTTTTTTATTTTTTTGTAGTTTTCATCTATGTTTTACCCCTTGACAGTGAGCTCTCAGGGACAGTGAAAACATGGATAGTGGTCCAATGTAACACTATCCCTGATGAAGAAAAAACTGGAGGGATTGAGGGAGCTCTCACTTCTTCCAGTAAAGTAAATACAGTATACAGACCACTCAGTGCCTGTATGCTGTATAATTCACCCCACTGATGATCCCCCAGACATCATTCCTAATGCTTACAGGATGCAGAAGTACTGGTCAGATAGTCTTTATTAGGAATGAGCCTGCCATAGAACTGAGCAGATTTTATAGGAATGATGTAATACCCAGGTCTCTTTTAGCTCACTAATGTCTTACACGTAGAGGAAATATCCTAAAGCACATCATGCTGATCCTGCCAAAATGGCAGTCCAGCCACGAAATGCCAGGCAATTCCTCTCTGAACAAGAGAAACAGCCAACCCCTGACATTCATTTCAGCGTTGTTGGGCCTTGTTAGTAGCCACTGGATAGTTCCCTGGATCAACACACTATCTGCTTTTAAACCAGCTGTCATCCACTGCTTTCTAAAAAGAAAATAAATCTACAACTATCTTCATGAGGCAAAAATGTCTTACCTTACTGTCCTTACTGTAAAAAATAATCCCTGCCTTTGTTTTAGTGAAAGTACTTTTTCTTTAGTCTTAATGGATGACCTCTTGGATTTTGCTCATCTCATTAAGTAAATACTTTCTCAGAGAGTACTTTGTATTGACCTGGAATATTTCTGTAAGTGATAATCATATCACCCCTTAGATTTCTCATCTCAAATGTAAACAAACCCAGTACGGCTAGTCTCTCTTTATAGCTCAGATCTTCCAGTACCTCTGTCAGTATTGTTGCACATCTCTGCACTTTTTCAGTTTCAATAGCATCTCCCTGGTGGTAGTAAGGCTGGTGAAATAGTTCAGCTGGTTAATGGACCAGATATAGAATCTGATCAAACCTGAGGGGTGCAGGTTATAGTCCCAGCAAGGTAAACTAAGCCTTTCACGCTAGTGACTGGTAGATAAAATCAGTGCCCAGTACTTAATTGAAAACAAGAGACAATCTCAGTGTAGCCTGGTAAAATACTTTAAATTAAAAACAAAATCTGGGTGGATTCTCTATGAACTGGGGCATGAAATTGCCATTAAACATTCTTAGAACATTTTTTCATTTGGTTGTGCTGGCTGCTAAATTTCTCCAGTCAATTTCAGGGGAGATAATCACAGTATAATTATGTTTCATAACTGAGAAGACTCTTCCATTTGCAGTAGCAGTTGGGATTCTTCAGACATACCAGTATTAAGTGTCATGTAGCAAATGTCATCAACATATTTTATGTATGGGCCCCCAGTGTGTATTTCAACCCATAAGGCCTTCTTTAATATCTTCCCTTATACTTAGAACAGGACGCATTTCAGAAAATATGTAAAAGACTAGCAAAGTGGGATGGTGTTGCCCGTCATGTTGGGAATGTTTTTTGTTTTTTTTTAATAAATGTTATGATAATGAAATATGGCGTAGGGTGTACGTGTCAGAAAGGTACACACAGTGATACACAGACACATTGGCAAACACACACATATACAGGGGGACACACAGTGATAGACAGAGACGCATGCAACACACATACATACACACACGTGCACAGACATACACAAACAGTGATACACAGATGCAAAGCAGAACACACATACATACAGTGTGAGCAGTGTAAGTAACATACCTCCCAACATTTCAAATGGCCAAAGAGGGACGCTTGTGTTTTAGGTGGTGTTACTGGGGGTGTGGCTGGTGGTGTATTTTAGATAATTTTTAACCCTTTGAGTGCCAGGGGGTAAGCAATGCATTACATCCCCTCTGGCATTGAAATTGTTAAGTTACTCTTTCTGTAAGTGAATGATTTAGAAGAAGATGAAAGTAGTTTTTACACAGACTAATTTATAACATATATACAGAGGTTTATACCCACATTACTGTGGGTTTTATTGATGTGGAGCAGCCTGATACACTGGTATATACACCACACAGTGTGATCTCCTAAACAGAGGAGCAGAGGGATTTGGGTCTCAGACAGGGACTGTCCCTACTATACTGTATAGTGCCAGTCCTTATACACAGACACATGCAGACTGTATACTATACAATGCCAGACCATATATAAATAGTTTGTCATACATGCTATACAGTGAGCTATGTACAGCATGGATATGATTGCAGGAACTGACACCTCTACTTACAGACAGACTAACAAACAATCTGCTTTCTTTCTCTCTCTTTGTGCAATATATAAATAGTCACAACCATGTCACTGCCACTTACCACTGAGCTGAAGCCCTGCCTGATCATGTCTCTGCTGTTGTTCCACTTTCCCAGCTTCTCTGTGCTAGCAAGTCAGCTCCCCAGCATCCTGCCTGCTGATTGGTTAGAAATTGGCTCACATGTAGTAATTGGCAGGGCTGTGCAGGGTCACAGACAGGGAATGAAGCTGCATATGAGTGGTTTATTGTAGTGAGCCCATAACCTTGTATCTAGCATGACCACATCTCCATTCTGCCATTCAGAGACACTGTGGTGATGAGAGTACTTCTCTCTGTCCATTGACTGCTGTGACAGGAAGTGATGTCTGTGGGGAGGCTACAAGATTATATATATCCCACCCAAAGCCTTAGAAAAGTATTATACTACAATAAAATTGCACTGTTTTATGCCAGGATCAAGGCACAGTTCTGTCTCTAGTGCTTAGAGCTCTGTCTGGAAGCCATTTTCTTGTAGCCCAGCAAAGGCATCACTTTGTGCCACAGTAGGCAATAGGCAGTTCTGTTTCTAGTGTTTAGATTATTTATTCAGGGACTTTGATGGGGGCTGCCCGGGACATGGGACACATATATAAATTCTGGGACTGTCCCTGGCAATCAGGGACATGTGGTCACCCTACTTGTATCTATGTGCTGGGAACTCTGATGCATAATACAGATTTGGACCATGGCCTTTCAGTGTGTATATATGTGTGTATTTGTCTGCCAGTGTGTGAGGGGCATGTGTGTGTGTCTTTGGTGTAAGAGTGAGTGGCAGCCATTTTTTTTTCAGCTTTAGATAGTGGTGGGTGGGCTGGATAGTGGGGGCGGGACAAAAATCACACCCTCATTGAATCACCCAATGGGAGCAGTAACTCCTCCTTACTGCCGCCCCTGGGTGTGTTTTGCCAGGTACAAAGTCTTCTTTTATATATAGATGAATAAACAAATTGTATAGGGCCTCATGTATAAAAGCAAAGAAGGGCAATTCAAGGGCAAACCAACTACACCACAGGGCATACATCCCCACCCCACTGAATTAAATGGGGCTTTTCACTTTTGTGAATATCTCTTAAACCATAAAGGTTTCAGAGATAAGACTTATATCATTCTTCATGTTTTTTTAATGCCTACAAAATAAAATAAAGTTAAAATGAAGTATTACTATCCCTTTAAAGGGGAACTATAACCCCTATACAAGTTTATCTCATTGCCATCCTCGTATAGTGATAAGCTTTAATCTTTTTTTTTTTTTTTTAAATATATATATATATATATAAAATGCATGCTCTTATGAAATTTACATTATTAAAAATGAGCCTGCGCTTTACTTCCAGAAAAGAAAAGATCCATCGTACTGAATGCAAAGGATCTTTTCTTCTCTTGTCCATTTCATTATATCGGCTTATCTTATCCGTACAGCACCTTGTCTTCAAGTTTATGAATGAGGGTGAGTTTTATACTTTGTAATATCTGTTGATGTGCCACTGTGTGTTCTTTGCCTTACTTCCACAAAGTCTGTAGTTACAGCTGTGCACCGCAGCCTGTCAATCCTCTTCTGCTCCCTCCTCAACTACTGTCACGTTCCAACAGCCTCCGGAGGATTTCTCAATGTAACCTGGTTGGAACGTGACAATTTTTGGGGAGGGAACAGAAGAAGATTGACAGACTGTGGTTTCAGAGCTGTAACTGCAATCTCTCCAGCTCATTTTTAATAATATAAATTTAGCAAGAGCATGCATTTTATAAGAAAAACAACCACAACAACGATTAAAGTTTATCAGTATATGAGGATGGCAATGAGGTAAACTTGTGTATTGGGGATAATTCCCCTTTAAATTCAATGGGTCTCCAGTGCATTGCTTTTCAATTCATTGAAGACCTGTCTGCTAATCAGTGGATTAAAATCCCCATTTAAATCAATGGGAATTCTGAGAATATGTTCTCTATCCTATGTTATTTTTGGTCTGTTCCAGAATTGTGCCATTTTCAATATTTAAACATAAACCCAAGAACATGTTCTCTACCCTATGTTATTTTTGGTCTGTTCCAGAATAGCACCATTTTCAGTATTTAAACATAAACCCAATGGTGTATGAGACTGTAGGAAGCTTTATCTACAGTGAACTTGTTTACAGCAGATAAAAGTGATATCTACAGTTCCGTTCAAGGAACCTTTTGCCCGAAGGTCTGTCAATGAGATATCTCCGCAATACTTTAGAATGAAATTTACTGACTTTTTTTTTCTTAGGTAAAGAATGTGGCAGATAGCTTGGAAGGACACTGACTGTGAGAAACCTGATAACGTTTGTATCCTTACGTCAGGAAAATAATACAGATTCCACACAGGACTATTTCAGCAGATGTATATCTACTAAAGAAGAGCTATCCTATATAATAATTCTCTAAATGTATGTTTGTCAGAAGCCGCCATGCGCAGTACAGTCGGTTGCGCGAGCTGCAGTCATGCACAGTAGACACAGCTTGTTCAACTAGTATAAGAATAAGTAATGTTTTATTTGTATAACACCTCCTATTAACTTACTATAGTCAGAAAATTGTAATGACCCCTATGAACTATTCCCTTGCTTCTTGGCTCAATTGATAACATGTTCAATAAGTCCTGGATGTCATGTTCTTGGGGTCGGACATTTTGAAGATCCCTAGCTGGGATCGGACTACAGATCTTCACTAACGATATGTGTATTCAACATCCAAAGTAACATCATTGTGGTGTCAGAGTACAGCTGAAGTATGTATCCACCTGCCAATACCCGCACAATAACATCCAACAACACCACAGACCATGGTATATATACCTCCCCATATCTCTGGAACCCACCCTCTTTCACCAACTAGGAATCCCCACACTTATCCCCCAGAAGGTCTGGGGACCAATCAGGAGGGGAGCTACAACCTGGGAGATCGAAATCAGCCAAGGTGGGGATTGCTGATGTGACTCAGCCTTTGATACCTGTTGGAGGAAAACAGCATGTACTATGTATAATGAACAGTAGGTGGAGCTGTAGCAAACTTAGCTAGTTATCTTTTGCAGCAGGCTACTCTGTTCCAAAAGGAAGTTCTGCTTGTTTTGCGATTCTCTTCTGTTATTTTTTTTATATGATATTGTGATTGTGTTATTCTGTGTTCTTTAGTTGCTGCCTGTCATTGAATGTAAAGTTCAGTTGTCTGTGTTAATTTGCATCCTGTTACTTATTTTTAGTAAAATAATCAATCAAACCACCCAATGGAAATCCAGCAGACAATTTCTACACAATAACTAATCCCATCTCCCCTTCCCCATTATCCCATATCTCACAACTTTTCAAATGGCCAATGAGGGGATGTTGCTGGGGCTGGTGTGCAGGGCATTACTGAGGTAGTTCATGACCTACCACCTTTTTGTGTAACTGAATAAATTATTTAGAACTTGCCCACATATTTTATTTACACAGACTACTTTACAAACACATGTACCAAAGTTTAAAGTTTAAACAAACATTAATGTTTTATTACTGTGCAGCAATGTGATACAATTACATACGCACCACACAGATCTCCAAATCACAGGGACACCAGAGTGGGGAAGAGGTAGAGAAGGATTTGCGTCGCAAAGTGGGACTGTCTCAACTAAAGATGGACACTTGGGAGGGTTGGAGCCCTAATATCTCCTAAAGAGGGACACTTGGGAGGTATGGACTCATAATATCTCCTAAAGAGGGAGAGTTGGTAGGTATATACCCCTAATATCTCCTAAAGAGGGACATTTGGGAGGTATAGACTCCTAATATCTCCTAAAGAGGGACATTTGGGAGGTATGGAGCCCTAATATCTTCTACAGAGGGACACTTGGGAGATATGGATGCCTAATATCTCCTAAAAAGGCACACTTGGGAGGCACAGACCTCTAATATCTCCTAAAGAGGGACACTTTGGAAATATGGACCCCTAATATCTCCTAAAAAGAGACACTTGGTAGGTATGTACCCCTAATATCTCCTAAAGAGGAACACTTGGGAGGTATGGACCCCTAATATCTCCTAAAGCGGGACACTTGGGAGGTATGGACTCCTAACATGTCCTAAAGAGGGACACTTGGTAGGTATGTACCCCTAATATCTCCTAAAGAGGGACATGTAGGAGGTATGGAGCCCTAATATCTCTTAAAGGGATAGTAATACTTTGTTTTAACTTTATTTTATTTTGTAGGTATTAAAAAAAACATGAAGAACAATATAAGTCTTATCTCTCAAACCTTTATGGTTTAAGAGATATTCACAAGCAAAGTTCCCCTCCCGCCCCTTTTTCCTAGTGTAAGCCATCTCTTCTCAGATGTGAATCTGGTTGTAAGACCAGACAGATAACAGCAGGGGACAAGCTTCTTTGTATGAAAAGAATCAAAGCCCTTCCCCCCCCTTGACACCTTTTTCAGCTTTTTCCCTTATCTTAATTGAAGGTTGTCCCTCTCTGCAGTCTACCTGGGCACCTCCCTTCTGATCTGGCTGAACAGGGTGGGGGGATACTTTTCTTGTGAATATCTCTTAAACCATAAAGGTTTGAGAGATAAGACTTATATCCTTCTTCATGTTTTTTTAATGCCTACAAAATAAAATAAAGATAAAACAAAGTATTACTATCCCTTTAAATATACACACTTGGAAGCATACATCCCAAGTGTCCTTCTTTAGTTGGGACAGTCCCTATTTTGGGCCCAAATTCCTGTGTCCCTCTTTCTTCCCCTGGTGTCCCTCTTTTTAAGAGATCAGACCGTGGTGTGTATATACATGTATTACTTTCTCCACAGCAATAAAACTCACATTAATGTTTGTATAAACATCAGTATATGTGATTATAAATTAGTCTGTGTAAATAAAATACTTTGGTCTTGTTCTAATTCCTTCATTTGCACAAAGAGGTGTCAATAGGTTATGAGATAACCTAAAAATTCTCGGTATTGCCCCTCCTACTAACCACACCCCAAGCAACACCACTTAAAACACAAGTGTCCCTCTTTAGCCACTTGAAATGTTGGGAGGTTTGTTGGAGGTATGAAATCCACTCAATCCTGGTGACCCCTTGAGTGGTGGTCATTTTTGAGATAGAGACAGTGAGTATCGCAGGTCTATAATAAATTCACAATCAAAATGCAAGAAAAAGAAAGAAAAGAATTGGCAAACTTGCCAGTACAGAATAGACCCGTTCAATAATGTATGTATTGTGGCCGAAGGTATATTCAAATGTAAAGGAATGACTATTGACATCTATAATATTAATTGTAACTTCATTAAACTTTATTGCTCACTCCTTTGGTCCTCAAATTGTCAATAATTATATCAAACAGCCATTGAATATAGTCCATGAGTAGCCTCAGAACACAGCAATTAACTGTGGTTGTGTGCCGATCACACACACACACACACAAAAGTGCCTCTAAACTCTTGAAACGCTTAGCCTACTCACGCCTGCTTGACTTCCTCAATGCATACAACCTGCTCGACCCTTTACAATCTGGATTTCGTACTGCTCACTCCACTAAAACTGCTTACAAGAGTCATCAATGATATTCACATTGCCAAATCTCAAGGTCACTATTCAATTCTTATTCTGCTTGATCTCTCAGCAGCTTTTGATACTGTTGATCATGCTCTCCTCCTCCGCATTCTTCACTCTTTAGGAATCCGCAACACAGCACTGGACTGGCTCTCCTCTTATCTATCTAACAGATCCTTCAGTGTCTCCTCTGCCACCTCTTCATCCTCCCCCATCCAACTCTCTGTTAGGGTTCCTCAAGGTTCTGTTCTAGGACCGCTTCTGTTTTCTCTTTACATAATAACACTTGGTGATCTTATTAACTCATTTGGTCTCAAATATCACCTCTATGGAGATGACACCCAGATTTACTTATCTGTACCTCAACTCACTTCTGATATCCAGGCTAAAGTCACAGATTGCCTGTCCAAAACTGAGCTGCTCCTCATCCCACCTAGACCTGGCCCTGTAGCGCCCTTCCAGGTGACTGTAAATGGCACTACCATAAATCCAGTATTAGAAGCGCAGTGTCTAGGGGTGATAATTGACAACTCTCTCATTTTCCTCTCATATTAATGCCATTACTAAATCCTGTCGCTTTCTTTTGCGTAACATTGAAAAAATCCGTCCCTTCCTCTGCTCCTCCACAGCTAAAATTCTTATACACATAATCATCCTCTCCCGCATGGACTATTGCAACATTCTTCTGTCTGGCATTCCTGCTTCCCATCTCCAACCACTTCAATCTATACAGAATGCTGCAGCATGAATTACTCTTCAGTCACCTAGGTTTGTCCCTGCCCCACTCCTCCTCAAAACTCTCCAATGGCTGCCTATCAAACTCCGGATATCATACAAAATCTTACTTCTCTCTTTCAAGACACTTCTCTCCTCTACTCCTTCTTACATTTCCACTCTGATCTCCCGCCAGGGCCGGATTTGTAATTAGGCAGAGTAGGCAGAGCTGATGGGGACAATGTGGAGATGATGGGGGCAATGTGAGGGCAATATGGAGCTGATGGGGGCAATGTGGAGATTAGGAGTATTGTGGAGATGGCAAATGGGGGGGGAGGGGGCGCTTCATATGTCTGTGCCTACAGGCTACTGTGATGTAAATCCAGCCCTGGTATTGTGTCACTCACATGGAGCCTTAGCCATCAAACTAAGGATGTGCAATTCTGGAGGCAACCAATTGCACCATAGGGGATAAAACCTCCAAGTGATTTAAAGTCATAGTATTATTTAATATGAAAAATATATATTGCATGGTTTATCCTGTTGAGTAGAACAAAGGAGACAGTTTATTCAAAAATTATTTCAGCTCAGACTTGCATTGTTGGGTTCAGTAAATCCATAGCCTGAAGGGATGCTGTTGCTACAGCAGCATATGAAGGGTTATTGTCTCTGCCTATTGCTGTCAATAGACTGCTGTAGAGACAACTCTACCATAACATTTCAGGCTATTGAAATACTGTAGCCAAAGCAATTAGGTACACAATTCTCCATCAGTGAAAGTGTGTGCGTGCACCAACGCATGTGTGTAACATAGTAACACAGTAAATTAGGTTGAAAAAAGACACAAGTCCATCAAGTTCAACCCTTGCCTCATACCTCAGAGAAAGGAGAATTATGTAGCTTTCCTGCTACCCAATAAATTGGTCTTTATCAGACCTTCCTGATTTGCCTACTAATACACAGTATAACCCTGTATATTCCATTTTGAAAGAAATGTATCTAATCTTCTCATAAAGGGATACTAATACTTAAAATGTAAGAAAAAAATATGTTGTAGGGTTTATCCCCTTAGTAAAACAAGAGTATTCCCACTGCTGAAAGGTGTTTCATTCAAAAGTTATTCATTTTCAAAGTTGAATTTTTTAGGTGCAATATCACGGTGGCCTGAAATTGTACAGTGGCGCTGTTGCTACACCATCCTATGGAGATTTATGGTCCCAGGACCAGTGCTGTCCATAGGATCGTGTAGCAACAGCACCACTGTATAATTTCAGGCCACTGTGGTATTGCACCTAAAAAATTCAACTTTGAAAATTAATAACTTTTCAATGAAACACCTTTCAGCAGTGGGAGTACTCTTGTTTTACTCAGGGGGATAAACCCTACAACATATATTTTTTTTACATTTTAAGTATCACTATCCCTTTAAATGTATCCATTGTATCTGCCATAACCACATTCTCGGTCAAAGAATTCCATAATGCTTGTGTACATGTTAGTGAGCATTTGTGTGTGTGTGTGTCTGAGTGCATGTTTGAGCAACAGCGTGTGAGAGAGAGCTGAACTTTCAGAACTCAAGTAGGACGTTGTCCAACTGGGTCAGCACATTAACACCCTAGAGGAGGATAGAGAGGTCTCCTGGACCCAGCTCCACAAATTAGAGCACTACATGCTACAGCAGGAGGACACCATATCCCTCCTTTTATCTAAAGTGGATGACTTGGAGAACCACATGAGATGAAGCAACATACAGATTAAAGCCTTCCCTACAGACCATCTTCACTGAGATTTTGGGTTTATCACCCGAACACAAAATTAAAAGATATCGTGCTCATAGGTTGCTCAGACCGTGGGGCCCACCGGGATGAAAACCTAGAGATGTCATCTGCTGTTTATACTAGTGATGAGCGAGCATGCTCGGCCGAAGCTCGGTTCGGATCGAGCATCGCTCTGCTCTGCACATGGCGGTACTCGTACGAGTACCGCATGTGCTCGCCCGCCATGTTCGGGTCTCCTCCCCGCACGTTTCGCGGCTGCTGCGCAGCCAATAAACGTGCAGGTAGGCTCTGACATCAGTGTAATGCCAGCAGCCATGTTGGCTGCTGGCATTACACTGATTGGCTGGCCAGAACCCGTGATCGGGTGCTGTATAGCACCTGACCAGCGAGTTCGGCTCAGTCTTAGCCAGGGAGAGATGAGGATAGGAAGGGAAAGTCAGTGTAGGGAGAAGAAAAGCGATTTAAAAAAAAAAAAAGACCCAAAAGTCCTTTTTAGGACTACTGTGTGTGGGGGCAGCAGTTTATTTTGTTTGGGGGGGCAGAGATATAAAAAAAAAAACTTCACATATTCTGTTCACTGTGCCTAGCCGCAGATAAGCAGCACATTCTGTTTAGTGTGCAAAGTTGCAGATTAGAGCACATTCTGTTCAGTGTGCAAAGTTGCAGATTAGCAGCACATTCTTTTTAGTGTGCAAAGTTTCAGATTAGGAGAACATTCTGTTAAGTGTTCAAACTGTAAAATATCAAAGTCACATATTCCATTCACTGTGCGTAGCCGCAGTTAAGAAGCACATTCTGTTTAGTGTGCAAAGTTGCATATTAGGAGAACATTCTGTTAACTGTTCAAACTGTAAAATATCAAAGTCACATATTCCATTCACTGTGCGTAGCCGCAGTTAAGAAGAACATTCTGTTTACTGTGCAAAGTTGCATATTAGGAGAACATTCTGTTAACTGTGCAAACTGTAAAATATCAAAGTCACATATTCCATTCACTGTGCGTAGCCGCAGTTAAGAAGAACATTCTGTTTACTGTGCAAAGTTGCATATTAGGAGAACATTCTGTTAACTGTTCAAACTGTAAAATATCAAAGTCACATATTCCATTCACTGTGCCGAGCCGCAGTTAAGAAGAACATTCTGTTTACTGTGCAAAGTTGCATATTAGGAGAACATTCTGTTAAGTGTTCAAACTGTAAAATATCAAAGTCACATATTCCATTCACTGTGCCGAGCCGCAGTTAAGAAGAACATTCTGTTTACTGTGCAAAGTTGCATATTAGGAGAACATTCTGTTAAGTGTTCAAACTGTAAAATATCAAAGTCACATATTCCATTCACTGTGCGTAGCCGCAGATAAGAAGAACATTCTGTTTACTGTGCAAAGTTGCATATTAGGAGAACATTCTGTTAAGTGTTCAAACTGTAAAATATCAAAGTCACATATTCCATTCACTGTGCCGAGCCGCAGTTAAGAAGAACATTCTGTTTACTGTGCAAAGTTGCATATTAGGAGAACATTCTGTTAACTGTTCAAACTGTAAAATATCAAAGTCACATATTCCATTCACTGTGCCGAGCCGCAGTTAAGAAGAACATTCTGTTTACTGTGCAAAGTTGCAGATTTGCAGCACATATTCCGTGTAATATGAAGAAGGCGGGTAAAAAGGGACGGGGAAGTGGACGTGATCCTGATAGTTCAGGGCGCGGGTCAGGACGCGTAGAAACTGTGCCTGGTGCCAGAGCACAAGACAGAAAGACATCCACCATACCTAGCTTCATGTCTCAGTTTACAGGGCGTCGCAGGACATCACTCTCGAGGTCCGACCACTGCGAACAGGTGGTCGGTTGGATGTCAGCTGATACTGCTTCCAGTCGGTTAAGCACCACCGTGTCTTCCACCAAGTCCACTCTCAGTAGCCAAGAGTCTGGTCAACATAATCCTCACCCTGATCATCCTTCCTCCCACCATAGAGGATCTGGTCAAAGAAGTGATCCCACACTGGGATATAGTGAGGAGCTCGTCTCATCACCAATCCTTAATTTGAACCTCTCTCCAAGCACGCTTGCAGAGGAACATGACATCTTGTGCCCTGATTCACAACCTCTAGAGGGTACCCAATCACAAGAAGATGACAGAGGTGAACGGCATTTAAGGTCAAAGGAAGTGGATGATGATGATGATGAGACACAGTTGCCATCAAATCAACCACTATTACTGTCTCAAGACCTTGATGAGGAGGATGATATACAGTTGTCAATGACTGAGTATGTGGTGGGATCAAGACATGAGGAGGATGATCAGAGTGAGGAAGTGGAGGAGGACTTGGTGGACGATGAGGTGACTGACCCCACCTGGGAAGGTGTAGAGCCGAGCGATGACAGCAGTCCTGAGGGTGAGCCATCTGCAGCACCGCAACAGGCTGGAAGAGGCAGTGGTGTGGCTACAGAAAGAAGGCGGACCGCACCAAACCGGCCCGCAAATGTTCCACGGAGCACCCCCTTGCGTAAATCTCCCTTGCCAAGGGGTAGGTGTTCCGCGGTATGGCGTTTTTTTAAGGAAAGTGCGGACGACAAAAGAATTGTAGTTTGCAACCTGTGCCACACCAGAATGAGCCGAGGCATGAACACTAGAAACCTCACCACCACCAGCATGATCCGACACATGGCATCCAAGCACCGTAATAAGTGGGAGGAACGCCCGGATCGCCAATCTGTGTCTGCAGGCCACACCACTGCCTCCTCTTCCCCTGTTTTCGGTGCCGGCCAATCGCCTGTCGAAGGCGCAGGCCCGCATACCTCCCGCCCTGCACCTGTACCATCTGAAGCACCATCAGCGACCACATCCACTTCCCTGTCCCAGCACAGCGTCCAAATGTCGTTACCCCAGGCATTTGAGCGCAAGCGAAAATACCCAGCCACCCACCCACAGGCCATAGCACTAACCTCACACCTTTCAAAATTACTGGCCATCGAAATGCTGCCATTTAGGCTTGTGGAGACTGAGTCCTTCCGCAGCCTGATGGCAGCAGCTGTCCCTCGGTACGCAGTCCCCAGCCGCCACTACTTTTCCCGGTGTGCCGTCCCCGCCTTACACCACCATGTGTCCCGTAACATCACCCGTGCCCTGACCAACGCAGTTACTGGGAAGGTCCACTTAACGACTGACACATGGACAAGTGCTTGTGGCCAGGGACGCTACATTTCCCTGACGGCACACTGGGTGAATGTCGTGGAGGCTGGGAGCGGCTCGGACCCTGGGATGGCACAGGTGCTACCCACGCCGAGGATTGCGGGCCCTACCGCCATCAGGGTTTCCGCCAGCACCTACGTTATTGGCTCCTCCTCCTCCGTTTCCACCTCCGAATTCTCTGCGCGCAGCGCCACTCACCCATCAGCCGGTAGCTGGAAGCAGTGTAGCACTGCAGTGGGGAAGCGTCAACAGGCCGTGCTGAAGCTGATCTGCCTTGGGGACAAACAGCACACGGCCTCAGAGCTGTTGCAGGGGATTAGTCACCAGACCGAGCAATGGCTCTCGCCACTCAACCTGCAACCAGGCATGGTTGTGTGTGATAATGGGCGTAACTTGGTGGCGGCTTTGGAGCTCGGCAAGCTCACACACGTACCATGCCTAGCGCATGTATTTAATTTAGTGGTTCAGCGATTTCTAAAAACCTACCCCAATTTGCATGATCTCTTGACGAAGGTGCACCACGTGTGTGCACATTTCCGTAAGTCATCTACAGCTTCAGCCGGCCTGTTGAAGCTGCAGCAGCGCTTACAATTGCCAGCTCACCGGCTGCTGTGTGACGTGAGCACGCGCTGGAACTCCACCTTCCACATGTTGGCCCGGCTTTGTGAGCAGCAGAGGGCAGTAGTGGAGTACCAGCTGTTACACGGTCGTCGCCTCTCCGTTCAACTTCCTGTAATCAGAAGTGAGGAGTGGGAATGGATGTCAGACCTCTGTGAGGTTTTACGCAATTTTGAGGAATCGACACAGATGGTGAGCGGCGATAACGCTATTATCAGTGTAACCATCCCACTTCTGTGTCTACTGAAACGCTCGCTGCTCACAATTAAAACTGACGCTTTGCATGTGGAAGAGGTGGAAATGCGGGAGGAAGAGCTTACACAAGGTGATAGCCAGAGCACCCTCACTTCGTCTTCTCAGCGACAATTGGAGGAGGCGGAGGAGGAGGAGGAGGAAGACACGGTTGCCTCCGCTACAGAGGGTAGCCATGGAACTTTAGTTCCATCTCTTCAGCGTGGGTGGGCAGAAGAGGAGGAAGAGGATGAGGAGATTGAGAGTCATCCTCCTGGTGAGGACAGCGAAATCTTGCCTGTTGGTACTCTGGCACACATGGCTGACTTTATGTTAGGCTGCCTTTCCCGTGACTCACGCGTTGTACGCATTTTAGACAACACGGATTACTGGGTGTTCACCCTTCTGGACCCCCGCTACAAAGAGAATTTCTCATCTCTCATTCCTCCGGTGGAGAGGACAAGCAAAATGGTGCAATACCAGAAGGTTCTTGTCGAAAAATTGCTCCAAAATTTTCCATCTGACAACACTGGCGGCAGAGTACGTGCTACCTTGGCCAACCGAGAAGGGGAGAAAAGGGGAGCACACAGCAGTTCCGACAAAGGCAGGGCAACACTCTCCAAGGCGTGGGACACCTTCATGACACCCCGCCAGCACCCTCACCCTGATGCGCAGCCTAGTGTCACAAGGAGGGAAAAGTTTTGGAAGATGGTGAAGGAGTACGTAGCAGACCGTGTCAGCGTCCTCAATGATCCCTCTGTGCCTTACAACTACTGGGTGTCCAAGCTGGACACGTGGTATGAACTGGCACTCTACGCCTTGGAGGTGCTGGCCTGCCCTGCCGCCAGCGTTCTGTCTGAGCGGGTATTTAGTGCTGCTGGTGGCATCATAACAGATAAGCGTATCCGCCTTTCAACCGAAAATGCTGATAGGTTGTCACTTATAAAAATGAACAAGGCCTGGATTTCCCCTGACTTCTCCACTCCACTGGAGGAAAGCCCCGGGTGAACATAAAGTCACTTTATATATGTTATTTACAATGATGGGAATACTCTGTATTCCCATTCACCCCTTCCACCCAAAAAACGGGTATATGGTTGACTCTCTTCCATATGCCCAGTGATATAATTTTTATATAGGGCCAGCTCACCAGCGGGCCCAGTGATATAATTTTTATATAGGGCCAGCTCACCAGCGGGCCCTCTCATATAATGTTTTATAGCGTCAGCTCACTAGCGGGCCTTCGCATATAATGTTTAGGATGGTCAGCTCCGCAGCAGACCCTCACCCATAATGTTTTAGATGGTCGGCTCAGCGCACGTTTCCCTCTTAATCATGGCCCCAGTTCAGAAAAATCAAGGAAATTTTTGGGAGAATTTGCCTTTGCGCACGTTTCCCTCTTAATCATGGCCTCAGTTCAGAAAAATCGAGGAAATTTTTGGGAGAATTTGCCTCTGCGCACGTTTCCCTCTTAATCATGGCCCCAGTTCAGAAAAATCGAGGAAATTTTTGGGAGAATTTGCCTTTGCGCACGTTTCCCTCTTAATCATGGCCTCAGTTCAGAAAAATCAAGGAAATTTTTGGGAGAATTTGCCTCTGCGCACGTTTCCCTCTTAATCATGGCCTCAGTTCAGAAAAATCAAGGAAATTTTTGGGAGAATTTGCCTCTGCGCACGTTTCCCTTTTAATCATGGCCTCAGTTCAGAAAAATCGATGAAATTTTTTGCAGAATTTGCAGATGATATACAAGTAAATATACAGCAAATACTGTTTGGTAACAATTTTTCGCCTAAAGTCGTTTTTATCTTCCTTTTTGTGTGTTTTACGGTCAGTCTGTAAAAATGGCGTACTACGGGCGAAAGATCGTTCCCAGCAGCGATGTTGGAGTCCAAGATGCATCCAGACATCCTCCCTATGCTGTCCCTGAACCATTTCTGTGGTGTTTCCATCATTTTCTGCCCTTTTCCTATGGACCAGGCACCCTCCCCTCATCAGAGCAGGGGGTGCCTGGTGTAATGCTCGAGTCCTCCCATTGACTTCAATGGGGCTCGGGTGCTCGGCCGAGCACTCGAGCCTCCGGGGGTGCTCGATCAGAGCACCCGAACACCCGAGCATTGGGGTGCTCGCTCATCACTAGTTTATACCACTTTGCTGACAAAGACTGCATCATGATCCGCTGTCGGGAACTCCCTGAAATCAAATTTGCAGGTTGTCTGACATATCTTTATAAAGACTTATCCCCGCATACCCTGCAGAAGTGTTGGGCTCTATGTCCTCTGATGGAACACGTATGCAATCTGGGCGTCAAATACATTTGGGGATTCCCATTTCAGTTATCTGCAACACATGATGGCTTGGCGGCAGCGATCCATAACCCCTCGGAAATCCCGGAGTTTTGCAGATCTCTAGGACTCTTGCCACCAGCCTCTTTGACGTTGGCTCCATAGGACTCCTCTCCCTCCTTTGCTTTCCCTAAGGACCGCAGGGAATGGTGTGTTACAGTCAAAGGCCCAGAGTCCAAGACAAAGAGGACACTTACTGATCCTGGTGCCCACTCCCCATCACGCTACTCTTTTGATAACTTACTGTAAATTGTATTACTCATACTTTGATGTCCTGATATGTTCCCCATAGCTGTCTTGGGGATCACTTTGAGACCTAGTCTTTCACTCTTGGGATGCAGACACTAAGGAGTCACCCTTCTCCCTCCCCTTCTTCCCCTTACACCATAGTCATAATCATATGCGTTGTCATCATACTGGGACAACACGAGCAAACGGGAAAAAGGGGAAAAACAGACACAAAAAAAACCCTTTACAGGTTGCGATAATTCCCCCTATCCCTCCCTACTCTGATGTTTGCTAGGGCCTTCCCTCTTTTTCCACTTCCTCCCTTGGCGTCCGTATCACCTGTATATTCAATTGGGTGTTTTAATTATCCACTACAGGATTTTCATACCGAGAATTTACTTATGTTCTTATAATGAGTTTTAATGCTGTTCTTTATATCACATTGGGCTGGGGATAGGCATCTGGGGGGGCAAGCTCCGACATGCAAACACACTTTTACCTGCCCCCTCCCTTCCCCCTGTTTACACACACATATGGAAATTCTCATAGTTATTGCCCAATCCGGCTTTGGAACCATCCCTATGTATTCCCTCATCCTCTCCTTCACCCTGTGCAGTGGGCATTAGCATTGACCTTCCCCGGTGCCTAAATTTATCTGTTTGCTCTTCTCAATGGCTTAGCAGTCAGTTTAATACCTTGCTGTTCTTTTGAATCCATGACATTTTATGTTCTAGTACTACTCTACATTACTTTGTTTTACCATGCCCCTCAACTGTCTGATACTGGTGCCCCTCTCCTACCCACTCCTATTTTAATTAAATAAATGTCCCGTGCAATTATCGGGCTTCCCCTCTCCCTCCCTCCCACCACCTCTTCGACTCCTCCCATAGACTTTTCCTTATAATGAGTGCTGGATGAGATCCTTCCTTGCCCTCCCCTCCCATTCCCTCCTCTTTCCTCACCTTTCTGTTATAGCACAGTATGATTATTGTGTCCTTGCTTCACACCAATCAGCCCTCTCCCTAATGTTGTCCTGATATTTGGTACTTGCTCCACATTAACTGCCCCTTTATGTTAACATAACCCCTCTGGGCCACTTTGTGCTGTTTAGTCATAGGCATGCAGTTGGTCGCCTGTTCACAAACCTATATCCGGCATCTGAGTGACTCACCTTCTCTAGTAACATTAGGATGCTCACTACTTTGGCCATAAAGACCTTAATATTACTTTACGCCAAGCTCTCCCTCCTTGACACTAACTCTCTTGATGCTTTTTCTCTTCGTTCCTTCCTTTCTTACTTTACTTATCCTTCCTTTATATCCTGCACCAACGTCGACAACGCAGTATGCACCAAACCTGACACTCCCCCTCTACTCCCGCCTCTGATGTTTATACATTATTATATATTAATGGCTGACTCTGTAATTAAATTTACTTCTTTTAATGCAAAGGACTCAATGTCCTGGAGAAAAGGTCCCAGGTCCTTAGGGAAGCCTCTTGCCTTCGGACAAATATCTTGTTTATTCAAGAAACCCACTTCACAGATATACATTGCCAGGTCCTACACAGCCCTCAGTATCTCAGAACTTGGTGTGCCTCAGCCCATGAGAAACATCGAGGTATAGCTGTCCTTATGGACTCCCACAACCCTTGGTCACATGAAGAGCAAATGATAGACCCTGAGGGTCCTTAAAGGTAAACTTAATGACTCTGCTTTCACTCTGGCTAATATCTATGCCCCAAAACTCAGGCGCCACTAAATTCCTCACAAAAGTATTTTAGTTATTAGACAACTTCACTAAAGGCTGCCTGATTGTTGGAGGCAATTTCAACCTAGTAATGGACCCCTCACTGGATAACACCTCTTCTTGCTCCCAGTACTCCCCCTCCTCTCTTTGTAAACTAAACTCCCAACTAACGCACCGCTACCAATTGGACGCTTGGCGGATATTGCACCCATCTACTAGGAACTTCACGTTTTTCTCTTCTTCCCATTGCATGTACTCACTCCTGGATTATTTTTTTATTGACCAATCACAACTCCACAATATCTCTCGTGTAACTATTGAACCGATGATCATCACAGACCATACCCCGGTTTGCATGGATATCACAGTACCCTCGTTTAAGAGAAACAGACCTCTATGGAGACTGAATGATAGTCTTCTTAACAATCCCAACGATGTTGCTCGCTTCACTAGGTCCTTGGAGGAATTCTTTCTCCACAATACCATTCTTGATGTTTCAACTCCCATGATACAGGAAACACACAAATATTTACTTAGAGGGGAACTAATAAAATTAGGCGCCACCAAACAAAAACTTTTTAGGGCTAAGGTTACACAGCTGATATCTTACATACATCTTAAGGAACAGATACATAAATCAGATCTTTCCACAGTTTTACTGACAGCACCTACTGCTTCTCTCTCGGAACTCTCCTCTTAATTGCAGCGTAAGCAACTGAAATCATACCACTGGCTTAAATATTGCACATATATGCATGGCAACATGGTAAGACACTGGCCCATCTGGTATGGATACAGCAGAACTCCCACTTTATACCAAAAATCACTCAGGCATTTTCTATCGCACATTTCCATCTATGGTGTCTACATTTCATGATTTCTACCGTGCTCTGTACAACATTCTGTATTCCTTGATTCAGCTAAAGCCCCACGCCTTTCACCTCAGATAGTATCCCAATTAGAAGCCCTTATCACTCAGGACGAGATCTCCAGTGCTTTGAAACTAACCCCCTGGGTAAAAGTCCAGATCCTGACGCCTTTACCTCTTCTTACTACAGTAAATTTATCTCTAACCTCCTACCTCATCTAAACAGTTCATTCAACAATATTGCCTCTGGAGTCCCATTTTCGACTCATGCCCTTGAAGCCCTTTTGACTGTCCTCCTTAAACCTGATAAAGACCCCCTGGCGTGTGGTAGCATGTGGAAGAGCGGGGCAATAAAAGTTAAAGAAGACCCTTTCCTGAAGGTCTCCTATTTGCATACCTTTGCTGGAACAGAAGAAGGCTTTATCCCTGGTGGTAGAGTAGCATTTGAAACAAGAGGAAACAACTGACCTCTATGTCCACCTCCATCATGGTCCTCAAACAGCCCAGTAATACAGAGCTCGAAATACTCTAAATGCCAGTGACGGTGATGGAACTGGATACAGAGGTCTGTGCTAGAGGGGGGGCACCGAAATCAGATGGCCGGTTAAAGGAGACCCATCAGATATTTCCACCTGTCGACACATGGGAGCCACAAACATTTGGGAGGGGGAGATATAGAGTTTAAAGTATAAATTTCCAAGGACACGTTCCTTCTTATAGCCACAAGACAGAGTGTCACTAATTCTTTACAGTACCGCCCAGAGCGATACCAGCGGAAAATGTCATAAAGCTGATTTAAAACTGCACTTGTACAACAGCTGGAACATTAACAGGGGAAGGGATGTAATAGGTACAATACCATCTTGAAGGTCTCAGATTGCAAATCCCAACTCTAAAGTGTGCAGTGCACACATTGGTCCTTTATAATACATTTTATAGTCTTTTTACCCTTTGTTTGTCTGAAATATGTTGCACATGCTGACACTCACAGTTAAAGTACTATAAGAGGGGAAGAAAACAAACATTTCCATGAAATAAAAAAACCTCTTTAACCCCTTAAGTACCACACAGTCTGGGGCTGGGATGAGCTGGAGGACCAGCACACTTTTGTTTTGATTGGCCTGCTTAGTGACCACAACGCAACGTGTAGGCTCACTGTGATCAAGATATTACATGACATGCCAGGATTGTGATGGTCCTGGCACATCATTGGTCCTTAAGGGTTTAAGGTTGCATTGTAACAGCAGATACCTACTGCAGCTCTGCATAATATAGGAGTTTTTATTCAGATACATGGGACAGAGGTGGCCAACCTGTGGGTCACCAGCTGCTGGGGGAGGTTGTGTTGACTGTGTGCATAAATGTGTTTGTTCTAACCAGAAGTCTCACTTCAAAACACTCTAATACTACATAGAAACATAGAAACCTAGAATCTGATGGCAGATAAGAACCATTCGGCCCATCTAGTCTGCCCATTTTCCTACTGTAAAAATCTCAAACCTCAGGTCCTTGGTCTTTTCTTATGTTAAGGACAGCATTATGCCTATCCCATGCATGCTTGAATTCTGTCACTGTATTAACTTCTACCAGTTCTGCTGGTAGGCTATTCCACTTATTGTCCAACCAATTATGTTGGAGGTATCCAAGGGGTTAAAACAAGAGAACCAATCAGGTTGGATATCTTCACATAAATAGATAAATGACAATATTAAATAATTTTGAGAACTTTACACTACATTAGGTACTGGCACGCTACTTCACAGTAAAGAATTAATTAAAATAATCAATCCTGCATATTTGTGCAAAAATATATATAATTTATTAAGGTGAAATATACTATATATAAAGTGTAAACAACAATGATATAAAGGAGTGTTCAGCAATTACAATAGATTGTCACGGTTTATTTTGACTCTCAGACACAGAGTTATGATAAAAACACAACTTTATTAAAAAGTTTAAAGAGAACCCTCGTGGGTTAGGCATACACATATAACAACATAATAGAGTACATGACAATAGTGAGTAATGCTACAGAGAATGTGAGACAGGCTCTTCTGGCCTTGCCAATACCGGGTAAGGCAACCTTAAACTGGCATGGGATGGAATAGGTTCTACCGGCCTTACCAATATACCGGGCAAGGCAGCCTGGTGACTGCAGCAGAAAGGCGGGAGGCTCTACCGGCCTTGCCAATACCGGGTAAGGCAACCTTAGACTGACACGAGATGAAATAGGTTTTACCGGCCTTACCAATATACCGGGCAAGGCAGCCTGGAGACTGCAGCAGAGCGGAAGTAGGCTCTACCAGCCTTGCCAATATAACGTGCAAGGCAGCCTTGAGACTGGTATAATGAGAGGAGGCTCTACCGGCCTTGCCAATACCGGGTAAGGCAACCTTAAACTGGCACGAGATGGAATAGGTTCTACCGGCCTTACCAATATACCGGGCAAGGCAGCCTGGAGACTGCAGCAGAGCGGAAGTAGGCTTTACCGGCCTTGCCAATATAACGGGCAAGGCAGCCTTGAGACTGGTATAATGAGAGGAGGCTCTACCGGCCTTGCCAATACCGGGTAAGGCAACCTTAAACTGGCACGAGATGGAATAGGTTCTACCGGCCTTACCAACGTACCGGGCATGGCAGCCTTGAGACTGGTATAATGAGAGAGGAGGCTCTACCGGCCTTGCCAATATACCGGGCAAGGCAGCCTCACTAAACCATACGACTGCAAGTACTGGTGCACAGACAGAGATGGCCTCAGCAACTGGTATATAGATGGAGTAAACCAGTTGCCTACACTAGGCACACAGAGGCCTTGCCGGGGCTGTATAGGTGTAAATGAGCACCTGATAATAATGGAGTGAATCAGTACTCGCGTACTGAACAGACAAGGATCACCGGTGCTCTAGGGAATGCAGCAAGCAGCCGATTATACGAGGAGCGAACCAGTAAACGCGTACTGAACAGACAAGGATCACAGGTGCAAATTGGAATGCAGCAAGTATCCAGTTATATGTGGAGAAAACCAGTACCCGTGTACTGGGTGACACAATTGCTACCGGTGCTGTAAGGAACGCAGCAAGCAGCCGGTTATTCGTGGAGCAATATATGTGTCTAGACAGTATATTAAACTTCGTGCAACATATATCACAAATATGACTATAGAAATATTATGTAAAACCTATAGGATACTTCAAGGGTTAATCCACTTATTAAGGTAGGTGCCCAACCCAAGATAGCAGCTTCTTTTGTCTAGTGAGAGTTTATAAGAAACTTTCACTTTACAAAAATTAGGCCTAGTGCACACACACACACAAATCCAAAGAAACACCACAAATAAATAGACTAATAGCGGTTAAAGGGTTAATAAATGAATTCAAAGAATTCCCCAGATCAATAGTAGCTATTATAATCTTTCCAGAAACACAATATATTATTCTAGAAATACCAAGAATTATATTAACTATTAAATTTAACTGCTATGAACTATGTATTCTTATCTGGCAAAATATGACAATTTACGAATAATAAATAAATTCTGCTTAATTTCAGAGTCTCTAGAGCTAATATAGCTTATTATACTTGATCCCAAATGGTTGGCCAGTTCAATTAAGATAAATTATAAGAAAATTAAGTTTCTTCAAATATAGAAGAAATAAATATTTGATTCTGAATTTTGCAGAATTTAAAAAAGGAAAGATATATAGTTACCAGTCCAATATGTGTTTCTTCGTATATTTGTATCTCTCAGCTAGGTACACAGAGTAAAAGTAAAAGATTTTCTTATCAGAACTCCGCCCAACCTACTTTGGTTGGATAAAGATACATCTCATTATACAGTGCCATCATCAGTATTATCTGATTGGATACTCCTAATCCCTAATTTAACTAGGAATGTGAGTAACCCCTAGTAATGACGCTATATAAACTGTAGATGGCACCCTTACTCTACATAAAAATGTACATGTAATCATTTTTTATGTCATCAATGAGGTATGTAAGAGGTCATTAAACGTCATATAAATATGCCATCCTCTCAGTCTTTCTCATAGGGGAGTATCACTCTGTTTTAAACTTTGAGATTTTCTCATCAGATAATAACACTGCTTGAGACTGTGGTTGTCTGCACCTAATCGTATATCTCCATAACTGACATTCAGTTATTTTCACCCCCTACCTTAAATCAAAGGGCCATTGTTTTAATATGAGATCATTTACACACATCTTAAAACAGAATTTCAGAGAATTTGGTTTAAAAGAAAAATTAACCATTTCCTCCCCACTATGGCAATGTCTCTGACATTATCTACAACCTTCTCAGTGAAGTAAAACTTTCTTACATTACATCCCTCTAGTTTTAGACTATAGCCTCTTGTCCTAACATTTTACTCCTTTGAAATATACTTCCCTCCTGCACTTTATTGAATCCCTTCCTGTATTTGAATGTTTCTAACATATCCCCTCTCTCTTCTCTCCTCCAAGCTATACATGTTCAGATCCTTTAGTCTATCCTGATATTTCTTTTCATGTAAACCAGTCACCATTTTAGTAGCCCTTCTCTGAATTTTCTCTAGAGTATCTATATCCTTCTAGAGATGGGGTCCCCAGTACTGTACAAAATACACTACATGAGGTCTAACTAGAGATATGTAGAGTGGCAGGACCACTTCCCTTTTTCTGCTATTAATACCTCTAGCTATACAACCCAGCACCGTGCTTGCATTTCCCACTGCTTTATTACATTGCCTGCCTACCTTTAAGTCATTAGAAATAATTACTCCCAAATCCCTTTCCTCTGTTGTCTCTGACAGCACAGTACCCTTAACAGTATATTTTTCCATTGGATTTTTATGTCCCAAGTGCATTATTTTCCATTTATCAACATTAAACGGCAGCTGCCACACTCTTGTGCATTCATCTAATTTACCTAAATCATTTGTCATTTGGCTTATTCCCCCTGGAATGTCTACCCTATTGCAGAACTTTGTATCATCTGCAAAAAGGAATACCTTACCTTGAAGACCTTTTGCAATATAACTAATAAAAATATAAAAAAAAGAATGGGCCCCAGTATAGATCGCTGAGGTACCCCACTAGTAACAATCCTTTCGTCCGAATATTCTCCATTGACTACCACCCTCTGTCTCCTGTCACTCAACCATTGCCTTATCCATATTGCTAGACCCTTAGATTTCCAGCAAGTGGTAGGCATTGAAAGGGTTAACCCTTTAAGTGCCAGAGGGGTACGCAACACAATGTGTTGCGTACCCCTCTGGCACTCAAAGGGTTAAGCAATATTATGTAACCCTTAGGATTATGGTGCAACAAAAAGTGAAGCAATTTGGGGACAAAACAATTGTACCTTAGGGAACCACTAAAAATGTCCAAAATACCCATGATTTAAAAGACACTTTTAACATTTTGATTGCCAAGTGGGTAACCCTTGAATGCTGGATAGATTGTATAATGCCTTGGTCCACAATATGTTGGGAGACCATTTTGCTGTACAGGTTAACCCTCTGACTACCTTACGGGTATGCAATGCATTGCTAAGAAGTGCATTGCATACCCCTCTACCACTCAAATGGTATAAAAAATAAATGTTAGGTATAGAATATAAAAAAACAATTCCCAGTATTAAAATAAATACAATTATGTAGTAACCCCAACATTACAGTCTTAAAAATACATTAATAGTAAACGATAAAAGAGGTAAAAGCCTCATGAAACGGATAGTAATGCTTCACAATAAAAGCAGCTCCAATTAATCTTCATAGTATTTGGGCCATGGAGAGTGTTATTTCAGTACTGTCAGAGTTGTAGTTCAAGAGTAATTGAATGATAAAGTATCCCTTTCCCACCCCTTTTACCTAGTGTAAGCTGCCTCCCTTCAGATGTGGAATCTTGTCCACAGACCAGACAGCTCACTGCAAGGGACAATCTTCTTACTGTGAATATAAGGAAAACCCTGCTGCCCTTGACAGGTTTTTTCCTTATGTTAATTGAAGTTTGCCCCTCTCTGTGATCCATCCGGACAGTCTTGCTGCTCTGAGGTGAGCAGTGTTACATCAGTAAAAGGGGCGGGAGGGGGATACTTTATCATTCAATTACTCTTGAACTACAACTCTGACAGTACTGAAATAACTCTCTTCACAGCCCAAATACTATGAAGATTAATTGGAGCTGCTTTTATTTTGAAGCATTACTATCCCTTTAATATCAAAGGAAGATGATTTGTTCCTTGCAGTGCAGTGACACTCACCTCAGAATGGCCTCTCTTGTGTTTTTTTTGAATGATTATTTGTTGACACTAAACTTAATCCTTTGAATTACAGAAGTGTGTCTAACATTATTACACATTAGTATTTAATTCTTTGAGAGCCAGAGTGATACACACTCTGGAAGTTAACTGTTAACTAATATTGGTTAATCCTTTTATGGCATTGAGAGGGTTAAAAAATTCCAAAAGCAAATCAGTGTGTGCAGGGCTCAGGCCTTACACACCTCAGATCTCTTGTGCCAGTCAAGGTAGCAGCTCTTCCTGTCTTGCCACAAGGAGAGAGGAGGAGGGGGGCGGAGCTTCTGTTCACATACAGCCACCAGCCAAGGTAGAGTTACTTAGGCATACTTCAGCCAATTTACTAATATGCTTGTGGTAGTACAGAGGGTATAGAGTCCTGGCACATGTGCACAGTCTAGGGTGACAACATATCCTTGATTGCCCAGGACAGTCCCAGACTGTGTGTTCCGGGTCCTGCAGAGAAGATCACCACAAGCGGAATACAGATATATAATACAAAAAAAACAGCTTTATTCGCAGGTCTTAACAAAAACGCCACACATGGTGAAATGTCTCACACGTTTCGCACCTGCTTAGTCATTGACTATGTGTTTTTGTTAAGGTCAGTGAATAAAGCTATTTTTTGGTATTATATCTCTATGTTCCATGTTCTGTCTTCTTCTCTACAATTGCTTTAAGGATTGAAACTTCCTTGACCTGTACCTCAGACAGATATAAACATTGGCAGTGAATGTATTTAGTTTGGCTAAGGATCATTCTTCAGTTTTACATCCCTGCAGCAGTGCCATTGGTTTTTCTCTTGTCCCGGGTCCCGCAAAGCCCCTTTCTGAATGAAGATCCTAGAGCACAGACTACTCAGATGCAAAGTGTAGCCAGTGCTGAGCTATAAGAAAATGGCTTCCATTTAGAGCTCCAAACACTAGAGAGACAACAGACCAACTTTGTGACCAGTGGCGTAACAATAGGGGTCACAGCGCTCGCACCTCGCACTCCAGGGCCCCGGCCACCACCTGTGACCCCCTTGCCCGCAGAAGTCACTTAGCTGATCTCCCACTTGGCGCGCCGCTCTAGTAATACAGAGCGCTGGAAGATGACATCATCACTAGAGCGGCGCGCGGGAGCTTCAGTTCAAGAGATCTGTGCCAAAGGAGGTACAGATCTGTCAAACCACGCCGCTAGACCACCAGGGACTGGAGGTAGGGGAAATGTGGAGATAAAGGGGAAATGTGGAGATGATGGGGGCATTGTGGAAGGGGCAATGTGGAGATGGAAGGGGCATTGTGGAGATGAAGGGGACATTGTGGAAGGGGCAATGTGGAGATGAGGGGGGCATTGTTGAGATGAAGGGGACATTGTGGAAGGGGCATTGTGGAGATGAAGGGGGCATTGTGGAGATGAAGGGGGCATTGTGGAAGGGGCAATGTGGAGATGAGGGGGGCATTGTTGAGATGAAGGGGACATTGTGGAAGGGGCATTGTGGAGATGAAGGGGGCATTGTGGAAGGGGCATTGTGGAGATGAAGGGGGCATTGTGGAGATGAAGGGGGCATTGTGGAAGGGGCAATGTGGAGATGAAGGGGGCATTGTGGAAGGGGCAATGTGGATGAGGTGGCCAATGTGGTCGGGGGGGGGAGCCATGGCGATTCTTGCACCAGGGCCTGGTGGCTTCTAGTTACGCCTCTGTTTGTGACATCAAACAGGAGCTGCAACACCATTTTCTTGTAGTGTAAAGCTGTGCGAAGGCTTGAGGCTTGATGTACATTTTCTTGTAACCCAGCACAGGCCCCACTATTTGTCAGGTCAATGGACACTTTCCCCTCTATCATTTTGAACTCTGTGATTCTCTGGAGAAAGCACAGGTTGAGCAATGGTGTCTAATGTTGTTACTGAGGAGACGTAGTCTGCCACTCATCTCAGTTGTGTCCTTGAATAGCAGAAAGAAAATGTGGTCACCCTAATGCACACTATTAAACTATGTAAAAACTGTGATTTAACTCCTTGGATGTTGCATTGCTTAGCAGTGTGTTGATGACATCAACTGTATACAAGGGCCCTAAAATGCTACAGGACATAATGAGGCCTAACATATTCCATTTGAATCTATGCCCTTGCACCACCTGGTACCTGGGTCATGTCATGGGTCCTGTGAATTAGCAGGATTGGGGTGTGCTGTACTCTTGGCACTCACCCACAAACAGCCCTGCATGGTAACCACCAGCTGGAGTGTACATGGCTGACTCCACCTTAACTTGGGACCTTGGTACATAACTTAGTCAGGGTGTATTCAAGCTTGGCCTCTCCAAGGGTTGGGGTCTAGGACTCCCCACATTATAAGCTAGTCAGTACCTAGTAGGGGATGCTGGGAGTTGCAGACCTCAACAGCTGTGGGGTCCCTGGCTGAATTTACTCTAACTCAGGAAATGCCCATATGTACCAAGGACCCAATACAAGGTGTAGTCAGCTTTGTGCACTCCACCTTTCAGGGCGTATGACCCAGCATGGGTCCAATGGGGCCTGACAGGTGGAGATGAGAGCCCTAGAGTGAATTCATCCTAACCTGGCAATAGGTCATATGTTCTAAACAGTGGTGTAACTATAGGGGTCGCAGGAGTCACACTTGTGACTGGGCCTGTGCACTCCAGGGGCCCAGCCGCCCCCTGCAACCCCTCCACCTGGCGTCCGGCGCTCTAGTAATACAGAGTGCTGGAGATGACATCATCTCCCAGCGCTCTGCATTACTGAGAGGACAGTGCGGGAGCTCCAGGTAGGAGATGGGTCCATTGTGGAGATTGAGGGGCATTGTGGTTGAGGGGGGCCAATGTGGGGGGAGGGGAATGGCACTTCTTGCACAAGGGCCCGAAGACTTCTAGTTACGCCTCTGGTTCTAAAGCGCCACTATAGGGTTTAATCTAGACACTGTCTAGTTGAAGATATTTGGCATCCTGGGCCCCAAAATTTGGAGAGCCTAAGTAGTGATGTATTTAGGCTTTCAGTTGCCCTAGGCCCAAGCTAGTGCATGTGCCCCCCCCATACTTTGCAATTCCCTCGCTATAATGGACCATTACAAAGGACACAACCCTTTCCTTAAAAGACACAGTAGCACAAATATCAAGGTACAGGGAATATATCTGATCTTCACTGGCAGCTACTTATGAGCCACATGTGACTTAATAAATTCCCCTGTTTATCTCCTGTCGGACTATTTATATGAAGGTATCCAAAGGGTTAAAACAGAGAACCACTCAGGTTGGATTTCTTCACTTAAATAGACAAATGACAATAAAATAAATTGAGAACTTTATCTTTAATATGTATTGACACGCTACTTCACAGTAACGAATTGATCAGAGTAATCAATCCTTAATATTTGTGCAAAAATATATCTATTGTATTACAATACAATATACAATATATATAAAAGTATCAACAACAATGAAATATATAAGTGATTAGCAATTATAATAGGTACATAGAAAACCACCCCACACTTATTACCATGAGGATTACCAGCGGTGCAAGGGTTAACCACACATAGGTATATTCAGAGGTATAATAACAATAATTGCATTCAGTAGCATAGAACAGGTTAATTGATTGTTACAATTAATATAATACAGTTGGCCACAGTGTCTATGAATACCTCTGCCCCAGAAACTGTATAAACTATGCTAATTATGATGTAAGGTGTATTGTGAGATGAATTAAATAATTCCTCTAACAATTCCTTGTATCATATCTCAATAATAATCAAATTTAGGGAATAACTGGAATAGAATCCCAGATTTAAATCACTATAATTTAATTATATACTGAATTCAATATTGCTTACCTCTGAATAAAATATATAAATTGCAATTAATATAGTCAATCAAAATTATACAAATAATCTACCAGAATTAATCCAGTAACATATGTCTAGTAATGCAACATATATCATAATTTTGACTACAGCAACATATATAAAACCTATAGGCACTCCAAGGGTTAATCCACTCGTTTAAAATAGGTGCCACACCCAGAAGTTATTTTGTCTATTAGAAGTAAATACCTCCAATTTACAAAATATAAGCCTAGCACATATACAGAGAATTCCAAAGAAAACACCACGAACAACAGACAAATAGCGGTTAAAGGGTTAATAACTGGATTCAAATAATTTCCTATGTCAAATATTAACTATTATAATCTTCCCAGAACCACAAAATATTACTCTAGGAATACCAAGATTTATATTAGCTAATATAGATAACCCACGCTATATACTGTATTACATTGATTGGCAAAATATAGCAATTTACCAATAAATATATATATATATAGATTCTATTACTTCCAGAATTTAAGAGCTAAATATAGCTTATTATAAATTATCCCAAATGGTTGGCCAGTCCACTTAAGACAATTATAAGACTATTTAAATTTCTTCAACAGAAGAAAAATTATGAAATTCTGGATTAAATGAATCTAAATGAATAAATGATATAGTTACCAATCAAGATTTCTTTGTATTTGTCTGTGAGGTGGCAGGATCAGGTGTTGTCAGGAATTTAATCAGCAGAGCCTTCTTTTGCCAGGAACCTAAAAGTTCTTATAAGTTTTCCTCAGGAGTCAAGAGCCCCTAGGAGTTTTCTTTTTCAGGAAGTGAAGGGACCCGGAACCAAGAGTATTTTGGTATTATATTGGCAATTTTTGCCTTATCAGTATTCCCCACCTCTTTCTAATGATTGGACAAAGATCCATCTCATTATACCGTGACATCATCAGTATGCCCTTATTGGATACACCAGTCATGACGCTCTCAAGACTATAGAGGGCACTCTTACTCTACTTAACATCTTACTTATAATCAATTTTTATGTCATCAATGATGTATGTAAGAGGGCATTAAACGTCATATAAATCTGCCAATGTTATTCAGACGTTCTTATAGGGACTATCTTTCTCATAAAATAATCTTAATTGCTAGGTACCATGGCTGTCTGGCATACTCTATTTATCACCATTACTGTCAGTTAGTTATTTCTCCCTCATAGAGGCCCATTAGTATTCCTTTGTCTTAAGGATGAGAGAATCTGAACACATTTTAAACAGAATTTCCAGTTAATTTCTACTATTACAGTTAACCCTCTAAGCTCCCCCAGGACAAAGTCTCTGACACTCCTTTCATTTCAATCACTAGTATCAGTGTTTGTAAACCTGAGGCCCTCTATGCCCCAGCTAGTGTGGACTAGAAATCCCATCATCCCCAGCCAGTGTCTTGTCAGGAATGATGGGAACAGCTAGAGAGCCTCAGTTTCCCTTCTTTAAAGGCTAATGATTGAAATGACATAGTTGCAAACTGATATCATGCGGGGTTAACATGTAAATGTCAGTGACAGGGAAGAGCAGTAAGGTAATGCTGTAGACTGTAAACCATAAAATCAATATAAATATAAGACAGACATAGTGAGACAATTGTCATGGTGACCCCCAGGTCTCAGTCCCAGTTCAGAGTAAACTGGGCACCTGGGCTAGGTTCCACTGTGTTAGTGTGCATGCACCCCTTGTGGACCAGAATGGACTGCAACACATTTGGTTAATGTATGATTAAAAATTGATGCAAACTTTACTGTGAAAAGAATAAAACTGTAAAGTTATGCTCTTTAATTATACATTTATATTTCATTCAAAGCAAATACAGCATTTGACAGGGGGAATTGGAATTTAATTAGAATGTCATTATTCACGTTTAGATTTTCAACCACTTTCAAATATAACATAATGACACTATACATATTTCTTTCAGTTTGACCCCCTTAAACCTATAAAATGGACCCAAACATGGACGCCCCCTCTCCTCAGTAGAAAAACAAATTAGTAAGTGGGAACCCTACTCTTCCATTGCAATCCACCACACACACTGACCACTTGGACTCCTAAACTCAGGAAACAGATGTCTCACAAGTTACATGTCTGTCTAAAAAATTAATTTAATGTCTTCCTTTATAGGTCATTGATAAAGGAGATTGTTGGTAACTTCATGTTGACTCTGCAGTTGTCACCTCGGTTAGGCTGGGACACTCTGCCATTAGGAAAGGGCGTCAAACCTGAAACATACAGAACAGACAGGATTACTTCATTATCAATGAATTACCGATAATTTTTAGACTATTTGATGATGTGTTGACACTTCTTTCTGTATCGGAGTAAATGATTTAAAACAAGACAAAAGTATTCTGTTTATTTAGATTCATTTATAAATACATATACTGATGTTTAACCCCTTAAGGAACGGGAGGGTATGTACTAAAGTGTGATAAAGAGGTGATAAAGTGGAGATGACTTCTCCAGTTCCTGTGTTGTTCAATGGAGCACATACAGTAACATCTCCAAAGCTAAAGAAATCTTAGTGCATAGGCTCTATAGAATAACATAGGAACTGGGGAGGTGATAAATTGGAGAAGTTATTTCCACTTGTCACCTCTTTATAACTTCTTAGTGAATCTCTCCTGGGGGGTATTTAAAGGCTAGCAACAGACTGATTACATTCCTCCAGCTAAGGGGAGGGCTGAAACTGATTGCTCTGGTCTTGGAGGAATCAGTTTCAATCTCCTGGCATGATCACAGTGCGCCTTTAGATAAATAGGCCTTATTGCCCTAGAAGATCATGCAAGATCCCAGGCAAAGGGGTTTGTCACTATATAGATGAAGTTTAACCTCTTAAACTCTAGATCTAGTAATCAAGGGTAAAAAATCCCATTTAAAACAATGTTAATTTGTATCTGTTTTATTTGGTGCAGTTTGCGTGCTCCAAAATTACACCTCTTTTCCATAGTATGAATGTCACAGAGGACAAATACATAAATGTCTTCCTAGTGACCCTTGGTCTGTTATGAGGTTGGACAGTGATAGTTACATTTCTGTACTTAACTACAGGTAAAAGTACTTACATGAAAGATACCTCCACTGAGCTTGTTAATTCAATCTACATGACTGCAGAACGTCATCCAGTGATCGGAATCATCTTGGTCATAAAAGATGTATAGTATGACATGGACCATCTCATGTCACAGAGCCTGAAGGACACACACAGATTGCTGATTATTACATTGCTAATATTTACATTGTTTTATATTAGTGACAGATAAATACATTTCATAGACTATAAGGCTGTATTCAGTAAGATAAAGAGGTGCAATGCTGGAGAAATCCAACAGCACCATAGTTTACAAAGAAAAAAGTCTAAAATGCCCATTCATTTAAATGGGGCTTTTAACCCCTCCAGCGAGATCTCATATGCATTGCTTTAAAATGCGTTGTGAGACTTCTTTAACATCAAGGGTTGGATTCATCAAATACAATGCTCTTCACCAGCATTCCCCTGAGATCACTGAGGGATACTTTTGGCAATTCATCAATAATATGTTGTGCTTTCCTGCTTTTACATATGAGAAGCAGGGAAATTTGTGTAAATATGCCAAACAGTCGATAAAACCACGCATACACAAATGCGAAAATGTGTATGTGTGTGTTTGTGTGTGTGGTGGATCAAATTGGTGGATATATCTGTCCATCGCTTATTGATGAATAAGTAAAGGCCAGATACAATTCGCCAGTTGCTGAATGAGGTAATGGTTAATGCCTAAAGAAATCCTTTGATTTTCTGTCACGTTGAGCCATGCACCTTGATGAATTCTGGCCTAAGTGGTTAAAGGGAAAGTAACACCATTGTACAACACAGACTAAATTACATTTCCTGGCACATTAGACTACTGTAGCATTTACATTTATTCCACAGAATCAAGTAACAGGAAAATATTCCAGTGTCTAACACTAACCCACTTCCAGATTTTAGATAACTACGCAGTAGACATTTCTGTTACGTTTTTATGTCTGACAGCAAAAAGACTGTACTGCAAATGAAAGAGGTAAGTATCCTTTGCTCAATTAAGTTATCATGCTTTATAGTACTGGAAGTTGTAATATTACCATGGATTGGTTTTCATATGGTGTCTAACGTGTGGGAAGGACATACAGGGAGATGGTGGATCAAACAGAGGTGAGCTACTGGTTCACTGGCTTCCCCTTCCTGATTCACCCCAAGTAAAGCAACCAGTGTCAAGCCACTTCCCTTGGACTTATTGGGCCTTGCTTTGGGATCATCTTCCAACACTTCAAACTAATTGCAAAGTGGCTTTTAAAAAATGAGGGGTTCTTTGACTTTCTACTCACGGGATAGTGTGCACAGAATGTTCCCAGAAGTTCCCTCTATAGGAAAAATTATATATATATATATATATATATATATATATATATATTTTAGGAGGTGCCATAAGCATTAATATATATCTCTCTTTTAAAGTTGTCTACCTGCACTAAAACTAAACACGTATGTATGCATAAGTCTATACCAGGCGATCACAACACTAACTGGTAGTAACGTGCATATGATTATTGTTGGATAGGGGAGACTTTTCTCTTTGTCACAAGGATGCTCCCTGCATGATAGGAATTGTAAGGGGGTGTCTTCTCTCCCATTTGTTACACGTGTAGCCTAAGCAGTGATAAAGAGGTGAAATGCTTCTCTAGTTTATCACTTCTCCAACTCCTTAGTTTTTCTATGGAGCCAAAGCACTAAGATTTCTTCAGCTTTGGACAGCTTAGTGCATAGGTTCCATAGAATAACATAGGAACTGAAGAAGTGATAAACTGGAGAAGTTACCTCCACTTTATCACCTCTTTATCACTGCTTAGTGAATCTCCCCCAAAGTCTTGTGTTCAAACACCCTACTCTAAACAGTAGAGAAGTGCATCCCCGGTTGTCCATCTGATCCTTCTGGGATTTGTGCAAGGCTGGAGTCATGATGACTCCAGAGTCTGACTGATCAGACGGTTCCTTTAAGTGAACTCTCACATGTGCTGAAGTCCAGGAATTATCACTAATATCCCATCTCCTATACTTTTCAGAAAAACAAAGGGACAGCTAAAAATCAAACTGATCATAATAATCTTACGTTTTCCTTCACTGGTGTTTGCCTATAGTTTCTGTGTGCGTCTCTTAGATGTCATCTGCCTCTCTGCGCCGTTTAGAATGCTGAGATTCTTGGTCTTCTTCCTCAACATAGAGAGCGTGGTCAGACGATGTGCTTGCTTTCCTCTTTCTTTTACCTTTTTTGGAACTTTTCTCTGGTTCTCTCACTTTTATGAAAGTGCCACCACACACACTCTGATGTTGTGCCCACCAACTCTCTCGACAGGATGGAGGCCTATTAATGGCTCGTTTAATGTAGCTCTGGCATTGTCCACTGCACTGCCACCAGTGCTGACGCATCTCATCAACAGAAACATCCCAGTGGAGAGGAACCTAATCAATTGGAAAAAACACAGAAGAACCTTCAGCATGAAGCAGATCTAGTAGTAGAGACACACACAGTGCAGGGAGTTTATTCACCAATCACTGGTCCTTATACTGACAGTAATAGATAAGCAGTTCTGGGGCAAACCATCAGCCCCACAGGGGTAAATAAAAACCCACCAATAATTCAGATGGGGCTTTTAACCTCTTTTATTCTGAAGAAGTCTCCATAACATTGTGAAATAATCCATTTGAGACGTCTCTAGCACTCGGGGGTTAAAAGTCCCATATAAATCAATGTATTTAGTGAACGTTTAGTTGTTCATTCTGGTGCACTCTGCTCATCTTTTGCTTTATGATTGACGACCTTTGTATTTCATAAATAGTATTATTTTAACCCGTTAAAGACCACCCGATCCGGCAAAGGGTGGCCGTTAAGTACCATGGCGCTGTTTTATCGTCTAGTAGTCTGCGATGCCAGAGAGGAGCGCAGCCTCACTGAGATCCCAGAATTCCATGACGTGCCAGAACCATCACCGGTCCTTTTGTACAGGACCACTGTGATGGACCTGGCATGGTATGGGTTGTTAAGGGGTTAATCCCTTAGTCCTGAAAATTATACTTGAAAATGCTATTTATAGAAAATCACTAGAAATATCTACATATGTAGAAAGCATTATGTCCCCATTTTCATGTTGACCCCTTAACGTCTGGCAGTTAAAGACCAGGGAGCTTTTCTTTTTTTTTAGTAACATAGTAACATGGTAAATTAGGTTGAAAAAAGACACAAGTCCATCAAGTTCATACTTCGCCTCTTACCTCAGTAACTGAGAATGTTATAGCTTTCCTGCTACCAATTAAATTAGTCTTTATCAGACCTTCCTGATCAGCCTACTGATAAACAGTATAACTCTGTATGTTCCCTTTTGAAAGAAATGTATCTAATCTTCTCTTAAATGTATCCATCATATCTGCCATAACCACCTCCCTGGGCAATTAATTCCACAATTTAACAGACTGTACCGCAAAAAAACCCTTCCTCTGCTGAAGTTTAAACCTCCTTTCCTCTAATCTCAAGGGGTGTCCCCTGGTCACCTGATTAGGCCTTGGAATAAATAGTTCACCGCAGAGATCCTTACATTGACCTCTCTTTAGCTAAATGCATTCAGGGGTCCAGGAGCAGCGTGCAGCCACACTTGGACCCCTAAATTCCATGACGTGCTGTGACCATAATGGATCCTTAACACAAGTTTATCCATCTCACTCATAGCATGTCATGGGTCCTTACGGGGTTAATAGAACTGTTCCAGTTCCTCTTAGTATAGAGAATCCAGTGTATCTACACTGTGTTACCCACTAACTCCAGCAGGGGCGCTCTGGGGTATGGACTACAGTGTGTGACTTCTGCTGTGGTGAATCTCAGTGGACACACGTTACCAGTAGTTGACTTTCATACCAACAAGCTTAGCATGCCAGCTCCATAGCACAGGAAAATGACTCACTCTGATGCAATATCCTCTATGCCTTGTCTAGTACATAGACTATAATATGCCCCCAAATATCCACTGACTGCCCCATTTTCCTCCCATTGGTGCACGCAGCATTAAGGGGAGGATCATGGGTGTAAGTATCTTAGTAAAATGACATTAGGAGGCGTAGAGACAGAAGACCAATCCTAGGCCTGGTTTGTGAGGAATCATCACTGTACAGTACTCCTCTGTCACTACATCAGTGATTGGGACACAGAATCACCAGGAAAACAGTAACAATTCCACATTCCCTGAGGATAATATGAATCATAAACAGATATTCAGGCAGAAAGTGACGTATTAACCCTTTGAGTGACAGAGGGGTATGCAATGTGTTGCAGACCAATGCAGTGCATCCCCCTCTGGCACAAAAGGGTTAAGAACTTGAGCATTTCTGGAGTAAACCAACAGCATCCCAGCAGACCAATGTGCAGAACTGGATTCATATCCCAGGCTTTCCTAGGCAAGGCACTCTAGGAGCCCTTAGCTCCACCCATAGCCACTCCCCCCACACTTCACATGATTCCACCCCCTGTCTTATCCACGTATGCAGGCACAGAAAATACCCTTGTTCTATAACAAGCGTGAACAAAAGAATAAAATGGTTTAACCCCTTGGTTGCTAGAGAGCTTCCCAACGTATTTCACTGCAATGCACTGGAGAACTCTAAAACATCCAAGGGTTTAACAGTAGCCTCTACAGGGGCATAAAATTGGTACAGGGACACTGAAATTGCTTGTGACACGGCAATAACAGAGAATATGGGTGTGGCCAGCACAGCTGAGGTGACCCTCAAAACATGGAGCACTAGGCAGATGCCTACTCTGCCTATTGGGAAATCCATCCCTGCGTATATTTCATTTCTGTGCTTCACTAAAAGTAAAAGCACTTACTTGAATGTTCCCTCCACTCTTCTCATAAATTCGATCTACATGCCTGCGGAACTTCGTCCCGTGCTCGGAATCATCTTGGTCATCGAAGATGCACAGTATGGCATGGATCATCTCATGTAACAGTGCCTGTAGTACACACACAGATTGCTGATTATTACATTGCTAATACTTACATTACAGTAATGACAGATAATGTGTGAAATATACATCGTCGGTATGCAAGGGGAGGGGAGGAGAGGTTCCCATTAGCATACAGGGTTGCTGAAGTGCTGGTGATGTGGAAGGGATGTTCTCACTCATCACCAGCAGCAGACAACCCTGAAGTCTGAGAACATCCTCTCTGCCTCCCTCAGGCTTCAGCACCACAAACAGCATCGCTCCCTTAACCATTGGATTGCCTTAGGGATGTGCATTGCACACCCCTGGGCCAGTCAAAGTGTAAGTGAAATATAGTATTCCAATACACAAATACCCTCTCAGATCTATTTTATTTATTACTTTTTTTTAACTTTTATTGCCACTGCTAAGGCAAACCCAACCAAATCAGAAGCCACTTGTCAAAATACCTAGAATAGAACACACAAACAGCTTTAAGAAGAAATATCAGATATCAGGGTGAAAAGCTAAAAAGACCACTGTCATAGTCTGCAGTATTTTCTCCCCAAACGTTTCTCCCAACTGGGCAGTGTCCACTGTCACTACTACTACCAGCTGGTGACTGAGGAGGGATAGGCCATAGAGTAGGCTAGGGAGTGTATAGAGCTGATAAAGTGGAGATGACTTCTCCAGTGATATCACATCTCCAGTTCCTATGTGATACTTGGGAGCCAATGCACTAAGAGTTCTCAAGTGGAAGGGATCTTAGTGCATTGGCTCCATAGAATAACATAGGAAGTGGAGAAGTGATATCACTGGAGAGGTTATCTTTATCTTTATCACCTCTTTATCACTCCTTAGTGCATCTCCCCCTAGTGTTCAGTAGTATAATAGAGAGGGCTGATACACACAGGAGTCGGCACACACCGACCCTAGATCCCTGCATGTATTCTTATGAACTGAGTAGAACTGAGCAATATTCATACTAATACATAACAATTAGCAATATAAATTCACTTTCTGTACAGAATATATGAGGTAAAAAATAAAGTAGATTTTGGACCTTATTCAGCAAGCTACAGAGGAGCAGTTCTGGGGCAAACCAGCTACAGTCAGGAGATAAATGACAATTCACTAAATCCCCTTTTAGTTCAATAGGGCAATTAACTCCTTGAATGCTGGATAAAAAAAGGAAAGGGGCCCCTACTCCAGTATTATTAATATATGGAAACGTTAACATGGGGATCAGGGACTCGCTCACATACTAGTAAGATCTATGTTAGTATTAGTGTTGGTTTAACCCTTTGGGTGATAGAGAGGAGTCCAGTGTATCACTGTACTAGGTTGTCCAGAGCTGTCTATCACCCATGGGGAGAAACACACATGTCCAGGCTGAAGAACTAAACAGAAATGAAGTGAATCTCAAGCATGCATACCACTCTGGCACTCAGATGGTTAAATGAGACTTTTAAACCCTTAAATGATAGCGAGGTCCCCAACATATAACAAGGAATCCGGTGAAGATCTCTTTTACATTCAAAGTATTAAAATCCCATATAAATCAATGAGAATCTTCCTTTGTCCTCTATAGTGTCACACAAATAATCCATGGGGGAGATTCACTAAAGGTCAAACAAGGCTCAACATGTCCATGTCCTGTGGGAGCAGTGTGGAAGCACATGGACAGTATTTACTGAAGTGTCTTCCACATCACACCCCCAACAGTCCGACAAAAACCCACCCACATCGACATTGAGGGTCTCACCATCGTCTGCCTGAGGAGAAGTGGGGATCTCCCTGTACTTTCCTATTCAGTAACATCCCTCAATCAAACACAAGCCGGGAGAATTGGGAACTGCTGCCTGTGTGGAAGGGATGTCTCCCTCACGTCACCAGCAGTACAACAATCCCTTCAACTCGGAGTGTGTAACGTGTATAAAATATGATACAGAGCTGAGGGATGATTATGTACTGCTTGGTGTACTTTTTTTAACCCTTCGCATGCCACAGCGCACTATGACAATCAATGGGATAAGGGAGAGATGCTGTCCATGGTGCTGAAAGGATCCTCTACACACCCCTCCTGACCAACTGGGGAAGCAGACACAATGCTCTCAGACTTCAGGATTGTTGTACTGCTGGTGATGTGTTAGGGAGGGCATCCCTTCCACATTGACAGCAGTTCGACAACCGTGTATCTTAATGGGGACCTTCTCTTCCACTTCCCTTGCATCCCTAAATTTTACAGTATATGGTGATGTGTGTCTACAGTGAAATGACAAGTGCTTTGAATACATCGACAAAATCATTTCACCATATCATCTATCTTTAGTGCATCTCCCCCCATTTCTCCTCAGTGATTTGGCGTCAATGTCTCAATCATAGGTGCAGTTATCTAACTACAATAAAGACCCATAGGCCTGTATAAAGAGAACTGTGATACTTACCCCTACCAGGTCACTTCGTGGTCCTGAGCGAAAACAAGACTGATTGAGGCGGATGATGCATTTCCGAGTATCCGGATCAAACTGGCAGTACCCACCAGCCCTAGACACAAAATAACAGGAATTGGGTCAGACTCTTCAATATTATTTTCACATTTCATGTGTTGTTGTTTTTTTCTCCAAAAATGTGCCAAAGCTATAATTTATTTAATGTTAAAAGAATATTAACAATCTGTAATGTTTAAAGGAAACAAGAAATAAATGCTTAGTGGCACATTTATCAGCTGTTTGCTGGTGCTGCAAGCATCTGATTCATATGGGACCCGGAGACAATACAGGAACTCAGGGGAGGGGATTGATGGGGTTAGAAAGGAAAGAAGGGATGGTGGAGGAAGTGGGGCGGCACGGCTAGGGATGTAAACTTGGAAGTTGTCCTTGAATTTAACTGGCTGCTGGGGATTCTGGATCCCATGGTTATTCTGTGTCAATCTGTGCAAAGTAATTGTACTGTAAATGAGCTTACCGCCAATCCATCACTACCCAGGTCATGTGCTAAGTACACACCTGTGGTGTGTGTAATTGCCACATATATTTATGGGGTCTATTAGCAGTGGTGGGGTTTGGTATGTGGGAGGTCATGATGAGTGGTTTGGTTGTGTATCTGGTATCAGTGCATGGTGTGGCGCTTGTGAAGAATGGACATAATCCTGGTTATGGTACAGAGTTATAACTCTTGGGGTACCACTTGCCAAATTCAATACATTAGGGGTTGGATGGTGACATGGCCTTCCGTAAAGTAGTGTTAATAAAATGTCATTTACCGACAACAAGCACTAGGGTGTTAAGTGTATTTGTCATTTATTCACACACTTGTTATTTATACATACCACAGAGATATACACCGCACAACCTACATACAGTACACACACACTTATCATACACATACACACACTTCATACACAGACACATATACCCCCCCACATACAAACACAAATCATGCACAACACACACACATCACAACACACAGCACACACCATATGACACACATCAGAGGCACGACATGCACACAAACACACTCAAGCACACAAGTTATCAGAAACCTTGTACAGGAAACGTATAGTAGAACTAACACAAATTAATAGCTTTGTGATTTTGAAGGAGATTCAAGATGCCCTGTATTTATATTAGCCATACTTTATTTAAATGAATAATTAATGGGACATTTACATTCATTTGCCTATTGATGTAAATTAGTCAGTACTAACTGTCAGAGAGTGACAGTTGGGATGGAGTGGAAGGTTAGTATTTGGCACACCACACTGTGTCAGCCAGCACTGCAGCATTTGTGTGAAGTGACAAATACATCAAGCTAAATACCTAAAACTCTCGTTTTAAATAAATAAAGGTTAAGAGAAATATAGGTGATTTTGGAAACTTTCAAAATCACCCAAACTGATATAATATGACAGCAGAACATTCAGTTTTCAGTTCTACAGTAAAATAAACATTCACCAAAATACTACATGCAATAATATAAATTATTATTATAATTATGATTTTTTATATAGAGCTAGTTTAATATGCAGTCTTATGGGGAATAACCAACATTAATAAGTGAGGAAGCTGAGAACTTATTAACCTTTTAACGATAAGCCCATAGTATATATGGTCACACTTGAGCTTTAAAACCAAAGACAAAAACATGGACATCAGAATCCAGGATCTGAAGCCAAAACCAAGGAATGTCCCTGGAAGTCAGATACAGTTGGCAGTTATGCTTTGCAGTGCGCTGGACACCTCACTGGCATTCAATGGGTTAAATGCTTTGGATTCTCCAACAGACCGATAAATAATTAGCTATAAGATAGATAGATAGATAGATAGATAGATAGATAGATAGATAGATAGATAGACAGTAGTAGATAGACAGTAACTTACTTTGTCTTCAGTCTGGGGCTCCAGGCAACATGAACCTCATCCAGAAACCCCCAGAAAAACTTGTGGTTCAAGTGATTGAAAAGAAGCTGAAGGTCCACTTCTGGGTCTGGGTCCACCTGTTCTTGTATTGGATCCACCTGTTCCTGAAATGGGTCCACCAGTGACGGCTCCAGGTAACTCCAGTCTGTCACTGTATCACCAGGTGAGTTGTCGCAGGGGGGCATCACGAATGATCCAGCCCCCTGCTGGTCACAAGAGTCCATAGCAAGTCGTTTTTTAAAAAACTCCAACTGTAAATCGCTTGGATCGGCTTTACTGACACCAACACTAGCACTTCCAAATGAAGAGTGACCAGTACTTTGTAAAGTGACAGTTAGGACAGTTGAGAGAGTGATGTCACACAGGGAGAACTTTCATGTGCAGAGTGGTCAGTTAGAAGGAGGGCTGCATGCAGAGAATTATGTAATAAAAGGAGAAAGGCCTAGCGCCACTATAACTAATCTGATTTTTATTATTTTATACTCAGTTTATAGGCTAATAAAGTAAATATTATAATGAGCACAATGTTCAACATGAAATGTGAGTAATTTTGGGTAAAAACTATTATATCATAGGTATCAGAATATCCTCAAATCATCATTTATTTTATTTGGGATTTTAACCCCTTGAATTCAAGATGTTTCCAGAAACCTCACTATCCTGTAAAGGGTTAAAAACCAATTTAAATCAATGGGGATTATATTTGTCCCTTATGGTGCTGTTGGTTTGCACCAGAATTGCTCCAGTTTTCTTCTGAACACGGTATACTGGTCCACTGTGATACCAAGGGTTCTCCTAGTTGCCCAGGGACTTTATGGGCCCCAACAAGATGTGCAATGTCAGTGGTATGTAAGAGAGTGACACTAATGTCCTAGACTGGGAACAAGGTGCAATGTGGCTATGAGGGAGGGAGTAGAGATGGACTGCACTCAAAGCATTAAATCCCATTTAAAGCAATGGTGTTCTTGTTGCCTATGGTGCAGTTGGCTTACAAGAAGATAGCATCAGGGTTAAACGCATTGTTGTGGCAGTGAAGAGATTATACACCCAGGAACATACCTGTAGCATCTGAGTGGTTAATCAACAAACATTCAATGTATCCTATATAATAATTCGCTAAGATGTTTGTCACGATGCATTCATGCTAAGTAGCGATTGCCTGGTTTTGGCCAGTCTCTACTGTGCATGATTGCATTGCATGAGTGAAGTGACGCAAGACTGCATTGTGTGGAGCAGTGAGGTAGTGGTCTCTTAACCATTTGACTGCCAGAGGGGTACGGAAGTCATTGCAAAGCAATGTTTTGAGTACCCCTCTGGCACTTAAAGGGTTAACATTACCCAGACCTTGGCCCGTGTACACGGGCTTTTACACTAGTTTGTAATAATTTGTTAGTGCAGTGAACAGGTTAATACACGTTAACACTAAATTTAGTCAGTGCACTCATGTGGCAGTAAAAGGGTTGCTAAACAGATGCGCACATACTAAATGCTGACAATGCGTTGCAGTGGCATTGAAGGGTTAATAAGAATACTTTCAGAGTTAATAAGCATGGTTTCCCACACAAACACTATCTAGGATGTTGCTCTCACTTACTGTTTCAGATAAAATCTGAGTGATTGTACCAGGGGTGGATTGTCTTATTGGGGGTTGGGGATCCCCTTGTTGGCCGCACAGTCATGGGCCAGTTGGTAAGATCAGAAGATGTCACCTGATCAGCCCACAATATAGTGAATGAGAGGTCTGTGCTGCCATAAGCACAGACCTTCATATCAGAGATAAGTTGCAGTGGATCACATGCCTCCCAAATGTCAATCTTTAGGAGGGATAGTCCCTCTTTGAGACCCAAATCATTATGTCCCTCTATCCCACCCTGGTGTCCCTCTGTTTAGGAGATCAGACTGTGTTGTTTCTATATCACATTGCTTCAAAATAAAACTCACATGAACATTTGTATAAACGTCAGTATAGGTGTATTGCCTTTGTACATAAAATACTTTGGTCTTTCTCTAAATCATTGATTCAGTTACAGAAAGAAATGTTGATAGGTGAAGAAATATCCTAAAATGCTAGGTAATACCCGATCCACCAGTAATGCCCATAGCATCATCACCTAAACCAAAAGTGTCCCTCTTTGGCAATTTCAGATGTTAAGAGGTATGTAATCATTGTGTTATAATGCAGAGTAGCAGGAAAAGGCCTCCTATCCCAGCACCCTATGCCCCATGTCTCACAGAGATCACAAGGGAGAGCTGACATAGAGGTCTAGGCCAGAGACTGCATAGGGATCCCCAGTAATGAGTAAGGAGCCACTTCACTCCACATACAATTGCAAGGAAACTCATTGGCTGCAACAATGTACAGATGGTGGTTATATGACCTAATCCACAGTGATAAAAGAGCAGTATGTGCCCGTGTGAGTGTGAGTGTGAGTGTTTTCTAGTATCCACCCTCTTCTTAAATCTCTCACCATTTCTTCTTCTCCCCAGACTCTACCCCATTAATCTTATTTTTCATCCCTCCCCAATTCTATCCCATTTTTTTTCCCTTTCTTTCTTCCTCCCCTTCTCTGTCTACATTACACACCCTTCTCTCCATTGTGCCCCCTCTTTATTCCTGTTATACACCAGCTCTTCTCTCCTCCCTCTACTTATGCACTGACATACATTGTCACTTTCACATCCAATCAGATTAGACCACAGATCTTCACTTTGTTACATGTACACAGAGACCTGTATGGACTGAAAAGGTTCTTCTATTAACCCTATGAGTGCCAGAGGAGTTTGCAACACATTGTGTACGTCTCTGGCAATCAAAGGGTTAATATACAGTAATTACTGGTTATTCCTGGTGAGATCAGTATGCTGGCATGTCTATATTTGTGTGGTATCATTTACATGTCGTTGTGGAGTCTTTACACAAACTGGAATGCCTTTCTTTCTTGTACATCACGTTACACAGTTGGTGTTGGTAATTACATTGTGTATAAATTACCTACATGTGTTTTATTCATTTTATAAGAAACCTTTTTAGAGAAATTGATGGGACAAGGTATGAAGGAATTCACTGGATGCGCTTCTGGCATTCAGATGGTTAATGGTGTGATTAGATCAGAATGGTATAAATGTAGGTAACCAGGTAAGAGGAATGATCCAGATATAATTCTGGAATTGGGAAGGAACACTTATTTACTTTAGGCAAAATCATAAATGTCTTCAGTAGACTTGTTTTTCCAGTGGATCAATAACAGTAGAACTTGATGGACTTGTGTCTTTTTCCAATTTCATTAGTTATATAGATCAGTATTAATACATACTACACGGCTTAAATATATATCTTTTTCATAAGCACCTTTAGTAATATAATAATATGGCTACCTTATTAAAAGCCTAAAGTCTGCTAGGGATTGTGGCCTTTTATTAACCTTCCCACATACAAAGTTCACCCCCCACCTATGCGCTTACTTTTCATGCTTGACCACCAGGGGGAGAAAGAGGTGGGGTTTCTGAGTAACAAAAAAAACAGACATCTGGAGTCAGAAAAGAGTTGGAAAACCATGGAGAGAGAGAGGATGAAATAGACTGGAGGAGAAAGAAGGAGAGGACACAGCTAAGGGGGGTATAGGTAGAAAAAAGAAAAGGGGTAATAGGCTGGGAATGAGAGGAAGATCAGTGGAAAGGGCTGGAAGTTGTTAGTATATAAGTAATATATATACACCTACACACACAATGGAACACAGCTAGAGGGCGCTGGATTGCATCCACACACTCCACTACAATTTATGTTCCGAAGAGAAACACTCAGTTAACTCAGTAGGGATTTTGCTTAGATCTTTAACCCTCTGAGTTCCAGGGGTGCATCCAACGCAATGTGAGGGATACCTCTCTGGCACTCAGATGGATGAGGTGCTCTGTGTGTACAATATATTAGTAATAGGAAAGGTATGGATGTGAAGAGGTTAACCCCTTAGTGACCTGCCGTGAGTGCATGCGGCCGGCACTTAACGCCCGCCAAACTTTTTTTTTCATTCCTTAAAATGATTTCCAGGATGTGCATGTACGTCCTCTGTCCACCTGGGACATCCGCTCGGGATGTACATGTACGTCCTCAGGCGGTAAGGAGTTAATAAGCTTTCATCACTGCAAAAACAGACTGGGACTTATTTATCAAGCTAAATAGGTGCAATTCTGGAGCAATAAAACTGCACCACAAGGAGGAGAGGAAAAATCTGCAAACTCCCATTACATGGATAGTAATGTTTCATAAAAAACAGCAGCTCCAGTTAATCTTCATAGTATTTGGACCATGGAGAGTGTTATTTCAATACTGTAAGAGCTGTATTTCAGGAGTAATTGAATGATAAAGTATCCCCCTCCCTCCCCTTTTACCTAGTGTAAAGCTGCTCACCTCAGATGTGGAATCTGGTCCTGGGACCAGACAGCTCACAGCAAGGGACAATCTTCTTACTGTCAGTAAACACTGCCCCACTTGACAGGTTTTTCAGGTTTATCCTTATGCTCACTGAAGATTGTCCCTCTCTGCGATCCATCCGGACAGTCTTGTTGCTCTGAGGTGAGTAGTGTTGCATCAGTAAAAGGGGTGGGAGGGGGGTACTTTATCATTCAATTACTCTTGAACTACAACTCTGACAGTATTGAAATAACACTCTCCATTGCCCAAATACTATGAACAATAATGGTAGCTTATTTTATTATGAAACATTACTATCCCTTTAACGGGGCTCTGACATCTTGAATGGTAAAGAAATCTCCAACGCATTGCCATGAAGGTCTCTTGCATTCAAGGAGTTAAATAAATTGGAATCCTTATTTGTCCCCTGCGGTGCAGCTGGTTTGTATCAAAATTGTAGTCTGGTGAGTACAGTCCACTGAGGCTGATGTACTAAGAGGAATTAAGGAAAATGACTGCACTACACGGGACAGATACAAATTCCTACAGCTTCTCATTGATATAAATGGAACTTTTACACTCTTGACTCTTCAACACTTTTCTTCACAATGTATCAGAAACAGCACTTGAAGTGGTAAAACATGAACAGAGAATAATAAAAGCCTGGAGTCTGACCCTCTCCTAACCTAATACACCACTATAGTGCTTTTAAAACTAGCAATAAAATGGTGGCCTTCATACACAGTTTTTACATGTAAACCTCACTTACTAGTCCCCAACAGAGAATTAACTGCAGGGGGCGCAAGTGTGACCAGGACCGACTTCACTACTGCATCTTCTTTAAACAGCCCCTTAGTCAGAATATACATAAACATTACTACTCAGAAATGAGGAACTCAACCCAAGATAATCCAATACAATAACATCATAGCTTTATTAGGACAAAGAAATAAGCAATGTGATTCTATATAAAAACAATTAAAAACATGCTGAGGGATACAAGTATGGTCAAATTGAGAATATAAGTAACTAGCATAATAAAGCATAATCTAATAAGAAGAATAAGTCATTCTTATCAGAGAGACATAGAATAAACCTGAAATTTTATTCTGTGATGTGTTATTTAAGAACTAGTATAAAAGTCCGAATTCGGACCGTTGTCCTCTCTGCGCACCTTCCTGGGACCAAGGAAGGTGCACAGAGAGGACTCAGGTCTGAATTCGGAGCACCCCTCTCCGTATCAGCCGCGGAGTGTTAGGGCAGTCTGTATTGCTTATGATGGCTTCTGACAAACATCCTAGTGAATTATTATATAGGAAATTTATTTTACGTTGCTATCACATGTTGTTATTTTTGCATCATCATGTTCAATCGTTATTAATATTCTTATTACTCTTTAGATGAAGCATGATGTAGCAATTACTCTGCTGTAGCTTTTTCATTGTCAACCTCTTTTTTGCTCTAATTTTTTTTTTTTTTTTTAAACGTTCTTATTGAGAGGACAGTAATAGAACATTACAAATTGAATGAGATTGCACATAGTAGTCATATAAAAGTACAAAACATACAGTCAAGAAAATATTATAACATAGAGTTACAATTGTCCCGTTTTGATTTTTAAAGTTAAAAAACTAACCTAACCAAAACCAAAGCTACCCACCACTATCCCCATCCAGGACCAAGAATCTAGAAAAACTCAACCCACCCACCCTCCCTACCTCCCCGGGAGACGAGCACAACACCTCTTTCGTTAAGTATTTATAAACATTGCAGATGACAGCATAGACAGCAATATGTAAATTAATATTTAAATAGAATAATATTAGGTAGCCATGATCTCCAGGAGCATCATCGACGGAGCACAAGGCAACAGTTATACATCACGTAGCACTCATTGGTAGAGAATTCTGGAATTACAATAAGAGGTCCGTAGACCCCATATTTGATAAAATTTGATCTGTGTTCCCCTTTGCAGGTAAAGTCCCTTGTAATGAGGAAGATGATGGTTCACTAAGTTCATCCAATGGACATGTCTGGGAGGATTGCCCGACATCCACGATTGCCCCACCACCTTTCGCATCATAACCAACAGTTCTCTAATCAACACAGTAAGAAAATTTAAGTGAAGTTGATTGGGAAGGATAGAAAATACACATGTCTTCGGGGAAAGTGACACTTCACACTGCACAACAGCTGATATAGAACGAAACACTTCCACCCAAAATCTACGGACCGGAGGGCATTCCCACAAAAGGTGTAAGAAAGCGGTGCCTTCCTCCCTACACCGCCTGCAACAATCACTATCCACCCTACTTTGCTCTAATTTTTTAATATATTGATATATGGGTGTCATATTTGTCTTACATATTTATGGATACTTTGCTTAGATCTCAGTGTCTCAGTGTAAGGATCCTGCATTATTTTGGTGCCTCTGTCTGTTATGTTAATAGGAACCTGTCTGACTGACTGATTCCTATGAATTACTATATAGTTAGTTTGTCAACGCATGTGTACTATTTGTTATAATGGCGTTTGTATGTACTCTTCACAACTCACCATCTTTCCATGACAAATAATGACATATGTCGCTATGGGTTCATCCATTGGTCCACTCCGAATTTTAAAAAATCTAAGCCGTTGGTTGTCTAACATCCCCTGACGAAGCCACTTGTTTTGGTGGTACGAGTTGTGTTGGACGGCTTGCAGGGGGAAGACTTTGTTTGTGCCATCTACCACATTACATCCTTTCAGTTTTACTCTATGCCTCTCTGAGTATGACTTATATTACACATCTTATCACAATGTACAAGTATATGAGAGGTTAATATAGGATCTCTCTGGTGAGCTATTCATTCCAAGAGCTGATCAGATAACCCGGTGCCATCCCTTGAGATTAATGGAAAGGAGGTTTCAGTTTCAGCAGAGGAAGGGGTTTTTACAGTAAGGTCTGTTAAATTATGGAATCCTTGCTCATACCTCCCAACGTTTTAAATGACCAAAGAGGGACTCTTGTGTTTTAGGTGGTATTGCTAGGGGTATGGCGAATAGGTTGGGCACTACCAAGAAGTTTTAGGTTATTTCATGACCTATTGACACTCAGAAGGGACAAAGTTGTAGAATGCGCGACGCCAGGCAGGGGACAATGTGAACTCGTGAGGAGGGGAGAGAGGTATCGGAGGAAGCGGGCAGCAAATACAAGCTTGCCACCCGCTTCCTCCAATGTCTCTCTCCCCTCCACCCGCTTCCACCAATGCCTCTGTCCTCTTCAATGTCCCCAATAGAAATATATGATGAAGGGAGTGTTGTGGTCATGGCAGGGCTGCTTCCTCAAGAGTTTCTTTACTTAAATTCATGCATTCATAGTGTCCTACCTTCTGTGTCTCCGTTTGAAGGAGAGTGGAGCAAAAGTACTAATAGCAATGGGACACAGGAGGTAGGGCATTAAAAATGAATGAATCTAAGTAAATATATGTTTAATAAAAGTCTTTTAATTATAAAATGTTTAAAACACACACACACATATACAGGCAAGGTATGTAGTCCATACCTTGCCTATTAAGCCTTTGGGTTCCAGAGGGGTAGGAAACATGCTAAGCAATGCTTTCCTACCTCTCTGGTATTCAAAGAGTTAAGTGTTGTATATCAGACATATTTGTGGACTAAATGGCAGTACCTGAGGTGGATGTGGATAGAGTTAATATGTCTCATATATGCAATATATGTGACATACTAAGGGGGGGTGTCGAAAGGGGGCATTGTGTAGTGCTTGCTGTACTAGTTTTCTTTATTGTAACTCTTTGAATGCCACAGGGGTGAGAAGTGCACATCCCTATGGCATTCAAAGCTGTCCATGGTGCTGAAAGTCATCTCTGGGTTCCCCTACTGGTTGGCTAGGGAAGCACAGAGAATGCTGTTCAGAACTGGCGACGGTGGTTTTGTACTCTGACTTGTGTGATTTTCTTAAAAAAAAAATAGGTGTTAGATTTCTGGAGTGAAATGTTGCAATTTAACTCGCGTTAGCCATAACTCCAGCATTTGAATGGATCTTGGCTTTACTTGTACATTATCCTCTATGGGTGAGATCTTGCTGTTCTGGCGATGGGCGACTTGTGTTTCAGAACTGCCGTTGTTTCTTACTAGTGGGAACATTTGCATTGCTTACTGGCGGTACAAAACCACCGTCTCCAGTTTTTTCTGCCGACGCCACCATTTGGATCCAGCCCTAAATGCGAATAATTGATCTAAGATAGGTGTGACCACAAAAGTGGGTGTGGTTAGGGGTGGGGAAAAGGATCGGCTATGGGCGCCACAAGGTGTTGTGCCTAGGGGCACCTGAGATGTAAATCCAGGCCTGTCTCCCGCTATACCCCATCCCGTCACTTACGTTCAGCCAATGACTGTCTTCTCTCAGCTCCTTTTGTCTCTACAGCACTGTCACGTATCAAACCTTTTTCTCTTATTGCTCCGTATCTATGGAATGCTCTACCATCCAACCTGCGCCACTGCACCTCTCTGATAACCTTCAAATCTTGCTTGAAAATGCACCTCATGGATAAAATTGCAGCATGCTAGAAGGCACTGATGTTGTACAATGAACGCTCTTATAAATTATTTACTTTACTGATGTCCTCTATTATCATGAAAACTAGCACTTAATTCAGCACTTGACCCTAATGTACTCTGTATGTCTCCCATTACCATTTTAGATTGTAAGCTTTCGGGCAGGGACCTCGCACCCAATGTTTCACTCTACAAAGCATCTGTAACCCTGTATTGTTTAAACCCTGAAATTGTAAAGCGCTGCGTACACTTGTGGCACTATATAAATAAACATATTCATTCATTCATTCATTCATTCAAGTGGATTGTCAACCCTCTGAGTGCAAAGCAATGTGTTGAGTACCCTTCTGGCAATCAAAGGTTTAAACACCCACTTAAATAAATGGGGATTTGTATTACTTTTCATTAGCGAATTTGGTTTATCCACAGAATTGTTCCACTTTCTTCATGCATATGGAGATGTGTTTCAGGGAATCAGACAGGGGAGATCAATCTGCAGCCATAAAAACCTCACAGATGGTTTCCCCATGGATTTGTACATATGGTCTGTCTATTCAACCCACACTTTAAGAAAATACCTGCAGGATTCAGTAGTTTACTGCTTCAATCCTTCCCAGAATCACTGTTTGCACATGTTTAGGAGTCCCGGAATCTATACACAGTGGAACACTGCAATACTCCCATGTTCTGTGTGAGGTATGTATTATACAGCTAGATCAGTCTCCAGTGCATCCTGTTGTAATACTGAGAATTTGTTAGATGGAACAAAAAAAAAATTACACTAAATTATTTTAAGAAGAAAGAATGTAAAAAGCAAGAGGCAAAAAATACACATGGAATACACTTGTTTGATCAAAAGTTATTGAAATTTCAGTTCTAGTTTCGAGAGAAGAACTTTAAGTCAACATCCCTCCTGTGATTTTCTATCATTGATAATGAATTAAATGATCAACAAAGTATAGGGGGTTGTGGACTTAAGTTCTTCGCTATAAATTATAACCAGCATTCCCAGGTTTTCAACTGAATGAGTGAGAAATGTAACATTGGCTCTAACCATTTTATTTATGTTGTACTGTGCAAAAGTCTTAGGCAGGTGTTAAAAAATGCTGTAATGTCAGAGTGCTTTCAAATATAGACATGTTAATAGTTTATTTTTTGTCAGTTAACAAAATGCATAGTGAGTGAACAGAAAAAAAACCTAATCAAATCAATATTTGGTGTGACCGCCCTTTGCCTTCAAAACAGCATCAATTCTTCTAGGTACGCTTGCACACAATATGTTAAAGGGGATGTTTACCCCCTTCACAACTTTGGCTAAATCGTTTCAGTACCAATAATAACTAATGGAAATTGTGTTCTTTTTTTAAAAAAATATCTGCTTGTTTGAAGAAATTCTAAGTTTAAATGTATTTGTGCTCCTACTTCCGGCAGACAGTACTGACCGGATCTGTACCGTAGTCTCAGCTTCTATCCAGCCTCCTCCAATGACAAAGGCTGTCTGTCTCTAAGCTGGAGTGCTCTCAATGGCAGAGATCGATTTCTGGCCAATGAAAGTCCTCCAGCTTAGAGACAGACAGCCTCCGTCATTGGAGGAGGCTGGATAGAAGCTGAGACTATGGTACAGATCCGGTCAGTACTGTCTGCCGGAAGTAGGAGCACAAGTACATTTAAACTTAGAATTTCTTCCAACGGGCAGATTTTTTTTAAAAAAAAGAACAGACTTTCCATTAGTTATTATTGGTACTAAAATGATTTGGCCAAAGCTGTGAAGGAGGTAAACATCCCATTTAATGAACTCGGCAGGTAGATTGTTCCAAACATTGGAGAACTAACCTCTGTGGATTTAGGCAGCCCTAGTTCTTCTCTTTTGTCATGCAATACCAGACAGACCAGGACTCCTTGTTCTTCTTTACATGGAAGATAGTTCTTAATGACTTTGGCTGTATGTTTGAGGTCATTGTCATGCTGCAGAATAAATTTGGGGCCAATCAGATGCCTCTCTGATGACACTGCATAATGGATAGGTAGCTGCCTGTACGTCTCAGCATTGAGGAGACCACTAATTCTCCATTTGCAGAAATGTAGCCCCCAACTTACAAGGAACCTCCACCATGTTTCACTGTTGCCTGCAGACACTCATTCTTGTACCGCTCTCCAGCTCTTCGTCAAACAAACTGCCTTCTACTACAGTCAAATATTTCAGATTTTGACTCATCAGTCCAAAGCACCTTCTGCCATTTTTCTGCAACCCAGGTCCTTTATTTTCATGCACAGTTGAGTTGCTTGGCCTTGTTTTCATGTCGGAGGTATGGCTTTTTACTGCAAGTCTTCCATGAAGATCACTTCTGACCTGACTTCTCCGGACAGTAGATGGGTGTACCAGGGTCCCACTGTTCTTTTTCCAATTCTGAGATGATGGCACTGCTGGACATCATCTGATTGCGAAGAGAAGTAAGCATGATGTGTATTTCATCTGCTGCATAAGTTTCTTTGGCCAACCACTGTGTCTATGGTCCTCAACGTTGCTTTTTTCTTTGTACTTCTGTAAAAGAGCTTGGACTGCACATCTGGAAACACCTATCTGCCTTGAAATATTTGCCTGGGAGAGATCTTGCTGACGCAATATATCTACTTTGTGTCTTGTTGCTGTGCTCAGTCTTGCCATGGTGTATGACTTGACATTAAACTGTTTTCAGCAACCTTACCTTGTGCTGAGTTTAGCTGTTCCTCACCCAGTTTTATTTCTTCTATACAGCTGTTTCTGTTTTAGTTAATGATTGTGTTTCAATTTACATATTAAATTGATGGTCATTAGCACCTGTTTGGTATAACTGTTGAATCATAAAACTGATGTATGCCTACAAAGTCCCTGACTTTGTGCAAGTGCACCTTGAAGAATTGATGTTGTTTTGAAGGCAACGGGTGGTCCCACCAAATACTGATTTGATTTAGGTTTTTCTTCTGTTCACTCACTATGCATTCTATAATGTCTATTTAAAGCATTCTTACTTTACAGCATGTTTTCACACCAGCCTAAATCTTTTGCATAGACTCATAGGGAGGATCAGTAGATAAAAGTTAGAAAAGAAACAGCACTCACAGGACTTTAAAGTAAATAATATTTTAATTTGGTTAAAGGGATAGTAATACTTCATTGTATCTTTATTTTATTTTGTAGGCATTAAAAAAACATGAAAAACGATATAAGTCTTATCTCTCAAACCTTTATGGTTTGAGAGATATTCACAAGAAAAGTTTCCCCTCCTGCCCCTTTCACCTAGTGTAAGCCATCTCTTCTCAGATGTGGAATCCAATCCATAGACCAGACAGATAACAGAAGGGGACAATCTTCTTCCTATGAGAACAATGAAAGCTCTGCCCACCTTGACAGGTTTTAATTGAAGATTGTCCCTCTCTGCAGTCTACCTGGGCACCTCCCTTCTGCTCTGTCTGAGCAGTGTTACATCAGTAAAAGGGGTGGGAGGTGGACTCTTTGTCATTGAATTACTCTTGAACTACAACTCTGACAGAATTGAAATAACACTCTCTAAAGTCCAAATACTATGATGATTAATTAGAGCTGCTTTTATTATGAAACTTTACTATCCCTTTAAGTGTCCATGTTTCAATTTGTCAAGTATTTTCATCAGGATTTACTTTTATATATATGTATATCCACACCTCACAAAATCCACTGGTACCCACAGAACCATCCATACACTGTCTCCTCTCTCTGTTACTGGGGAACACAGGTAGATTAATTAATCCCTTCTGACTTCATAAAGGGAGTGTTGCTATTGAAAGCTTGTTCCTAAAATTGAAAGATAGTCCAATAGAAATAGGTATTATTACACACTTTGATACAAATTTGGCATCTACACCACTGGACTAACACTGTTATCCTAAATTGAATATGTATATATGAATATATGAGTTGTGTGTCTGTGTATATAAATGCCAATTTTCTTGCCTTGGTGCTCTTGCTAAAGTTGGTAGAAATATGTATCTGTTGTATCATCAAGGGTGATAGCAGAAGCAGTCACTCGCAGGACTTTGTAAAATTGAAAAAATCTTTTCTTAAAGTGATAGTAATGTTTCATAATAAAAGCAGCTCTAATTAATCATCATAGTATTTGGGCCATGGAGAGTGTTATTTCAATTCTGTCAGAGTTGTAGTTTAGGAGTAATTCAATGACAAAGTATCCCCCTCCCACCCCTTTTACTGATATAACACTGCTCAGCCAGAGCAGAAGGGAGGTGCCCAGGTAGACTGCAGAGAGGGACAATTTTCAATTAAGATAAGGGAAAAACCTGAAAAACTTGTCAAGGGGGGCAGGGCTTTCATTGTTTTCATAGGAAGAAGATTGTCCCCTGCTGTTATATGTCTGGTCTATGGACTGGATTCCACATCTGAGAAGAGATGGCTTACACTAGGTAAAAGGGACGGGAGGGGAAACTTTGCTTGTGGTTTGAGAGATAAGACTTATATCATTCTTCATGTTTTTTTAATGCCTACAAAATAAAATAAAGATAAAACAAAGTATTACTATCCCTTTAAATGCAAAGAAGTGTCGACATTTCGACCCAAACAAGGGCCTTTCTCAAGATAGTATAAAACAAATGAACTAACCCCATCCTTAATATACCTAATTAGCCACTTGTTAAGTAAAGACGCTATACTTGCGTCAATTCTTAATGACGTCACAATCATTATATACAGTAATGTAATATAAGTTTGAAGTAAATATGCTAAAACCGTCTACAAAAAATGTCCTTAAGTTAAGCGGGTTAATACCCAAAAAGCCGACAATCCAAAAGATAATGCAAGGTCCGATGTCTGAGCAGTGGCGCATATAGCAGTCTTAGTCCTCAATAAACAGTCTCATTATGAGTCAAATAAAGGAAAAGAAACCATACCGCCATATTCAAGGAGATAGCAGTAGTGGATGCCATGATCTGTTCTCCTCTACTGCAATTCGCGGCTATTGTTCAAGACTGCAATTTATTGATCCCCTCCATGTGGGTACATAAATCCATAGAGTGTCCAACCAGTATTAGCACTGAAAGTCTAACGTGCTTACAGCTCTGGGAGCAGCTGAAGAGCCATCGTGTGCTTGTAAATCGAGCGCATCCTCTCCTAGTGGTGAATGAGAAGAATCCCCAATTTGAGGTTAATTTCGCATGTAGCAAATCCTGTCCTCATATAACCCGGTTTCCACATAGTCTACATTACTGCAGAACCAGTGTGTCCTGTTATGGGGAAAAAAACGTGTTGAATCCATACTTCACCAATGTCCCCTGGGCTCTACCAGACCTACATTACTGCAGATATTAACCTGCTTAACTTAAGGACATTTTTGTAGACGGTTTTAGCATATTTACTTAAAACTTTGGATTTGGACAATTAATTACAGTATTGACATATAATAACTTACTATATATTACATTACTGTATATAATGATTGTGACATCATAAAGAATTGACACAAGTATAGCGTCTTTACTTAACAAGTGCTTAATTAGGTATATTAAGGATGGGGTTAGTTCATTTGTATTATACTGTCTTGAGAAAGGCCCTTGTTTGGGTCGAAACGTCGACACTTCTTTGCATTTAATAAAAGTCCTGCGAGCGCCTGCTTCTGCTATCACCCTTGATGATACAACAGATATATATATATATATATATATATATATATATATATATATATATATTCAATTTAGGATAACCTTGTTAGTCCAGTGGTGTAGATGACAAATTAGTTTGTATCAATGTGTGTAATAATACCTTTTTTATTGGACTGTCATTCAGTTTTAGGAACAAGCTTTATGACGTCAGAAGCATTGCAACATACATTAAAGGCTTCACTAAGGAAAGCACAAGCTGCTAAGTAACAAATCACATAGCCTTTGGAATGCAGAGTGTGGTGACGGGGGAATGGGGGGGGGAGACAAATAAATGGAAGAATCATATGACGATAAAGGGCAAACATGATCTAAAACCAAATGAATAAAAGGAAGTATTATGTAAAGTTTGGGCAATGTATGAGGAAATCCAATTAGTTAGTTAGTTCAGTGGTGTCGAAAAAACAACTTTATTTCTACTTTCTTTCTGTCCGTATAATTTTTAAGCTCCCTCTGAGTATTTAGATTTTAAGATTATGGATGGAGTGACTTCTCTTTGTGAAATGATGATTGACTAGGTTCTTTGTTTTATATTAATTCTCAATAGATCTCGGTCTCTTCTTCAGGCATTATTTGAATGAAGGCTGAATACAAAATACATCACAGTTGATACACTCATGCAAATAGTTTTTACGTTTAAATTCAATGGAAAGAGAAATTCTTATCACAATATTGATAAGAATTTCACTTTGTGTCTTGAAAGCTTGCATCCTAGAGTGACTCAGCTAGCTAATAAAGGAATCACTTGCACCCTACCAGTCTCCTGCTTGCTCTAGATAGCACTACCCATGATTCTAAGGGGCAGAACTCAGTTTGGCTCCAGAGAGCCCATACCCATGACTTTAAGGGGTGGGGTTCTCTCTATGGTGCTAGACAGCTATCCCCATGATTCTAAATGATGGGACTCTTTATGGGTGTAGCCAGCCCGACCCATAATTCTAAAGGACCTTGTATAAATTCTCAAAGTAGTAAAATGTGCCTACTCAGTTATACATTACAACAGTGTTTAAATGCACTCCCACTCCCTGCAAAATATGTCCTGTATAATAATTCGCTAAGGTTTGTCAGAAGCCGTCATGCGCAGTAGAGAATGCTGCACGCACTTTAGTCATGCTCAGTACAGACTGCCCGCGCCGTGGCTGTTACAGAGCGGGGCTTTCCGAATTCAGATGTGAGTCGCACAGAGAGGACTCTGGTCTGAATTCGGAGCGCTAAGCTCGGTATTAGCCGCGGCGTGGCCACTCTCTACTGCTCATGCCTACAGAGGTGGAACTGTGGCCCGTGTAAACGGGCCTTTCAACTTGTGTGTACATATATATATATATATATATATAACTGATATCTGCCTGTTAAACAAATTCAGAGCTATTTATTCCAAGGGTACAGTTCTCCTTTAAATCAATGGAAATTTGTATATGTCCCCTATTCTGCAGTTGGTTTACTCCAGGATTGCTCCTATTTTGTTTTTTACATATGGCCTTAAAGGGATAGTAATGTTTCAAAATAAAAGCAGCTCCAATTAATCTTCATCATATTTGGGCCATGAAGCGTGTTATCTCAATACTGTCAGAGATGGAGTTCAAGAGTAATTGAATGATAAAGTATCCTCCTCCTGCCCCTTTTATATAGACTAAGCCGCACCCCTCAGATGTGGAATCTGGTCACTTAAATGGACAGGTCACAGCGAGGGACAATCTTCTTACTGTGAGCATAAGGAAAACCCTGCCCCTTTGACATGTTTTTCAGGTTTTTCCCTTATGCTCCCTGAAGATTGTCCCTCTGCGATCCATCCGGACAGTCTTGCTGCTCTGAGGTGAGCAGTGTTACATCAGTAAAAGGGGCGGGAGGGGGAAACTTTATCATTCAATTACTCTTGAACTACAACTCTGACAGTATTGAAATAACGCTCTCCATGGCCCAAATACTATGAAGATTAATTGCAGCTGCTGTTATTTTGAAACATTACAATCCCTTTAAAAATACATTCACAATGGGAAGCTTGCTAAATATGCGGCAAACTATACCCCGAAGCAGTTTAAGATAATTATCCTACCAGAGAGGAAGCCAAAATAACACAGATTTTTTTCTCATCTTTAAGTAAGTGCAAATATATTTTGTACATTTACTTGTAAAAACCACACTCAAAAGTCATGCTTTGTCAGAAATCTATTCCTACTATGGAGGCTGAAAAAAACATATATAATAATATCACGTCAACAGGAGGGCAGTACAGTATAAATAATTATTGCTTCAATGTAATTAACTGTTGTCTTAAAGGTGTATGTAAACCATTATAAAAAATATGTGTCTCTCTCTCTCTGTTGCATTATATGGAAGGATACAGTTCTGGGTAGAATGTGATAGTATCAGCTCCACCACTTCCTGTCAGTTTGAACTGCAATAACTTTTGAATACAGCAATAACCAGCAGTGGGAGTCCCTTTGCTCTACTCAGCAGGCAAATACCTACAATATATGTTTTTTTTTATAGCATAGCTTTACTGATCTTTTTACTATTCTAAAATATACGTTTTTCTTGTATTAAATATTATAGGCTTCATGCAGAAAGTAACGTGGAGCAGACTAACTGCGCTATAGGGGGAAAATTAAAATTCTCTAACGTCTCTGTGAATTACAGTGAGTTGGATTTTCACCCTTTGAGGGCTAATTAACCCCTGGAGTGACAGAGAGGTATCCAACACATTGCATTGCAATGCGTTGGACGCCTGTCTAGCACTCCAAGGGTTAAATGGAGACTCAAACATCTCGAAACACCTAAATGGAGGCTCAGTGTGCACCCTCCAGCCGTTGTGTCAAAGTTTTCACACAATGCAAACATAGAACATGCTGTTTTAACCCTTTCAGTTCCAGAAAGGTATCCAACACATTGCAACGCATTGAAAGGGTCAACAAATGTCTAAATTGCCATATAAGTAAGTGAAAAGTAACAACGCCATAGAAATTAAAAAAAAAAACAATGCCATAGAACTCAATAGACATCCATAAGTGCTTAGCGATTCAATGCCCCGAGCTAACACTTAGAGTGTGGTAAATGGATACATTTTCTGCAGTCCATTTCACACCATTGACCCACTATGTCTAGAATCCACTAGATGCACTTAACCCACTTCTATGCACTGCACATGCCTAAAACTGGCACCAGACACACGTGCACTCATGGGGAAAAAGGAAAGCAAAGCGAGATTAACCCTTTTTCTGCCCCACATAAAGGGGGGGATTTATTAAGCAGTGATAAAGAAGAGATGACTTCTCCAGAGATATCACTTATCCAGTTCCTGTATTCTATATAGCCTATGCACTAAGATCTCCAAAGCTGAATACATCTTAGTGCATAGGCTCCATAGAATAACACAGAAATTGGAGAAGTGATAAACTGGAGAAGTGATATCACTGGAGAAGTCATCTACTCTTTTTCACCGCTCAGCGATTCTCCCCCAGTGTCCCCCAGAACACCAAAAAAGTAGCCACAACAACACATCTACACATACATCATAAAACCAGTCACATCATAAACACACTCATGCATCTACACAGAAGTAGCTGTACTATGAGATACACCTGTACCTGTAAGGACGGTGGTTGCAGTGTTATGTGTTCTTAGTAATGTAACTCTCTCCTCCTGACTCCTCTACGGTTGACTCTTCCGTGTATTCTCCTCTCTGAAATTGTGACTCTACACCATGTCTAAACCCTGCGGCATGGCCTTATATCTACCTACAGCGGACAAGGTGTGACCTTTTTTCATGTGGTTCTACTGGGAATTTCACTTTGTCGTTTGCAGGGATTTTCTTTAGCGTGATTGGCCGTGGAGTGAATTCTTGGTGGCAACAGTTTAAATTACTGTCTATTAGCTGTTTTCTGTTGATGTACCTTGTGACCAGATGGAGTGATTTAGGACTATATCACTTGAAATATTGATCCCTATGTTGTACATTGTGTGACATAATGTAATAGTTTGGGTGGTGTATTACTGTAATTCCTGTAAAGGGATATGATAGTTGGGAGCCAGAGTGCAGAGAAAATAAAGGCTATGCCCAGCACTCTGACTTGCTTACAATAGACTTCAGATCTGTGAAACTTGGCTAAAAATGACTGGAATGTTGATTGACTCCTGCTGTGCTTCCTTGACCAATCAGGGGAAGTTATTATGGTCCAGTCAAAATGCCCTTTTTCCAAACCCTACTTTGAATTCCTATCTTGATAAGAGTGACTGGAAATGTAGGCCATTTGGTCAAGCATAGCAACACTGTCCCAAGCACTAATTTACATTCTAATCTTGATAAGAGTGTCTGGAAGTGTATATAAGCAGTGTGTTTCATCAATAACGGAGGCAAATATAGTTTTTGATACCTTTTATTGGCTAACTAAGCAGATTTAAATGCAAGCTTTCAAGACCTTAGGTCTCTTCCTCAGGCATGTTATACAGATAAATATGAAAACAACTCTCTTAAATACAAGTACACATCACATTGTTTAGCATGGAAATCAGATAACAGAATGCAGTCCAGATCCAGATATCTTTGATCAGTCAATGGTAAATTGCACTCTTCCTCTGAGGCTTTAGAGGTATTTACGATGCTCTTGGGTCTGTTGGAAAGGTCAATCAACTAAATGTTATTTTGATAGAAATTCCTTATCCCTGTTCAAACCACTACAAATTGCATTAAATTTTAACATTAATTTTACCTCCCATACCTTTCTGTCCCTCTGAGTGCGGAACCGTCCCATCAATACAGTTAACTTAATATCCTTGACACTGTGCCCATTTTGGCAAAAATGTTCTCCCACTGGTGTCTCTGTCTTTTTGTTATTAACACTGGATCTGTGGGAATAAAATCTCCTATGTAGTACTTGTCCAGTTTCTCCCACATACAGAGCTGTTGGGCATTTTGCACACATGATAAGGTATATTACATTGGATGATTTACAGGTGAAGGTACCATTGATCGTAAGCTCTCACGAGCAGGGCCCTCTGATCCTCCTGTTCTCCACATCTGATTGTACTATTTAATACCTCTGTATGTCTATTCCCAATTGTACAGTGCTGCGGAATTAGTTGGCGCTATATAAATAAAGAATAATAATAATAATAATAATAATAATTGGGTGTTTGGAATTGGTATGTGGTCCGTGGTGTAAATGTGTGCACAAGTTTCACATCTCTTTTGCAGGCAGGGAGATGTGCCATTTTTTGTATTTTTATTCAGGGTACTCCTCACTATCAGTTGTTTCAAATTGGGAGGCTGTCTGAAGGAGAGTAAGGGAGGCTGTGGGAATATGTTCTTAAGTCTTTCATCCGTATGTAATTTCTTTTGAAGTTCTCTTGAAATTTTGTGTAGCACTTCAACCTGGGGGTGGTAAGTGACCACCAGTGGCACCTGGTTTCCCTTATGTTGTTCTTTGTAGCGCAACAGATTTTTTCTTGGTATTTGGGTAGCCTTCTGTATCTGACTGTCAATAATAGTTGCGCTGTAACCGTGTTTTATAAAGTCTCCTCTGAGTTTCTGGAGGTGCTTGTCACAGTCCATCCTGTCAGAACAGATGCGGTGGTATCTGAAGGCCTGGCTGTATATGATGGAGTTCTTTGTGTGTTTTGGATGGAAGCTATTGCTTTTCAGGTATGTTGGTCAGTCTGTTGGTTTGCGGTATAGGGATGTGTGGATGGAGTTGTTCTGAATACTGATAGTTGTGTCAAGGAAGTTAATGCTTGTGTGTGAGTGACTGAGTGTTAGGTTGATAATGGGGTGGAATGTATTGTAATTCTCATGGAATTTGAGAAGTTCCTCTTCACTGGCGGTCCAGATGATAAGAATATCATCTATGTAGCGGAGGTAGACCAGGGGTTTTATCTGGCAGGTGGACAGGAAGTCCAAAAAAAAAGAAAACCCCACTACAGAAGTGAATCCCCATAAAAACATAATAAACTGCAAACATATTACACCCTGTTACCAAAAGATCCTCATTTCAGACAAAGTAATAGCTGGGCCCAAGCTACAAAAAATAGTATGCATACACTGAAAAAGATCTAAAGTCAATCAAAATTTGATGGTATTCCTTCTCATTAATATGGTGTATATATAAAGCTCTTGAGCCACAAGGATCACAGTGGAGTGTATTGCCAGTCAGCATATAAATAGCAGCAATATATAAATGCAGGCTTATTGAGCAATCATTAGTACGCTGGAACCAGCCGTTAGCAAGTGTTCTCTAGAAGCTAAGAAATTATGTTGAATAGCACATGTAGAAAAACTCTAAAAAAAATACCTTACAACGTAGCAAGGTCATTTATCATAAGTAAACGCTGAATGCGTGAAACACGTTGATCAGAGTTGGAGGTCCATTACACCTGACTGGTATCCATAGAAAAGCCTCTCCTAGCTCAAAATCAGGGTTGCTACGATGTAAGGTATTTTATTGATAAAGTTGATGAATGATTTTATATTATCGAAGTCTTATGGCATAATTAACCATGATGGTGCTGACTTATTTTTGTTATCTGTGTTGCATTTAATTGAATCTGGAGAGAGATTGTAAGAGCAGTGGCATAACAATAGGGGTCGCAGGGGTCGCACCAGCGACCGGGCCCGTCACTCCAAGGGGCCCGGCCGCCCCCTGCGAACCCATCGCCACTCGCCCACAGCCCTGACCGCAGCAACTTAACTAATCTCCCGGTGCTCTAGTAATGCAGAGCGCTGGGAGATGACATCATCTCCCAGCGCTCTGCATAACTGAGAACCGTGCGAGAGATGGAGGTAAGTGATGTGCATGGGGCAACGTGAAGAGCCCGGGCCTGGCGGCAATTTCTGCACCAGGGTCCAGTGGCTGCTAGTTACGCCACTGTCTAAGAGCAAGCACACTTGGTTTTTATGACTTCTGGATGAATTATACACATTTTCAGAGATAACTTTATTACATCACTAAAGGCAAAATTGCTTATTTAAATAAGCATTAAACTTTGCCTTATGAAAAATATATATTGTAGGGATTTTCCTATTGAGTAAAATAAGGATACTCCCACTGCCGAAAGATTTATATTTCCAGAGTTATTACAGTTTAAACCCATGTTTTTTTACATTAGCAGTGCCCTCTGGTGGTTGAATTCTAAATAGATTTCTTGTTATATTCTAATGGAGAGGAAAGTCAGAAAAGTCAGTGACATACAGTTCTCCATAGAATGTCATAGAAACTGCCTGTCACTTCCTGTCAGTTAGAACTATCAGGAAGTAAACACAGTAAATTCACTTCCTGTCAGTTAGAACTATCAGGAAGTAAACACAGTAAATTCACTTCCTGATTATTTAAAGTGCTATAATTTTTGAATAAAACATCTGACAGCGATGGGAGTGACCATGTTTTATTCAGCAGGAAATGCTCTGTAAAATATGTGTTTTCATAAAAAAAGTTTACTGCTCCTTTAACACATTCTTGTGTAAAATGCAAACCTGACATAGAATTTGAAGTAAGAGATGCCAAAAAAATGTTTTTCTTGGATCACTCAATGCAGTCACTTTTTAGATTCCAAACCCATTCAAATATGGATCCTTTAGATTTAGATGGCTGGTTTCACAGCTTTTACAGCAAAATATTGGTTGAAAATGCATGAACCAATCAACCTTTGTTTCAACCATCTGGGCCTCATCAATGAACTCCTAGATGATTGACAGGAGAAAGAAGGGAAAAGGAGAGAGAGAAAATGGACAGGATAGTGTTGCTGTGAATCATCTCTCTGTGGATACCAGAAGCACAGCAGCAGGACAGCTAGACATTAGAAAAAGTATCCGTTCTCTGACCTGACTGGGTCACTGAAATCATAGCTGTGCTAGACATACCTTATGTGTGCTCCCACTGAAATGAATGGGGCTCTGGAAGCACAGCTGCATTTTAGCCTGATGTTGTGAGGACTTAACATCTTGGATGCTAGACACCTTTGAAATGAGCTGGAGGTGTCTTTAGATTCCAGAGAGATTGTATAATAACTTTGCAGAAGAGAATCAGACAGACTGTTATGTTATAATGTCTTGGGGTTAACAACCTGAGACACTTCAGCTGTTATTGACTACAACTTCCAATATCCCTAGACACAGAGAGGGGAAGACTGGAGTGAGGATGTGTATGTGTGGGGTAGCATACCTCTCAGTTGTCCCTCTTTAGGAGGGACAGTCCCTTTTTGGGACCCAAATACCTCTGTCCCTCTTTCACACCCTGGAGTTCCTCTGTTTAGGAGATCAGACCGTGTGATGTGTGTATATAAGTGTATTACCCTGGTGTCCCTGTGTTTAGGAGATCAGACTGTGTGGTGTGTATATAAGGGTATCGCCTTGGTGTCCCAGAGTTTAGAAGATCAGACTGTGCTGTGTGTATATTAGTGTATCACCCTGGTGTCCCTGTGTTTAGGAGATCAGACCGTGTGGTGTGTATATAAGGGTATCGCCTTGGTGTCCCAGAGTTTAGAAGATCAGACTGTGCTGTGTGTATATTAGTGTATCACCCTGGTGTCCCTGTGTTTAGGAGATCAGGCTGTGTGGTGTGTATATAAGTGTATCACCCTTGTGTCCCTGTGTTTAGGAGATCAGACTGTGTGGTGTTTATATAAGTGTATCACCCTGGTGTCCCTGTGTTTGGGAGATCAGACTGTGTGGTGTGTATATAAGTGTATCACCCTGGTGTCCCTGTATTTGGGAGATCAGACTGTGTGGTGTGTATATAAGTGTATCACCGTGGTGTCCCTGTGTTTCGGAGATCAAACTGTGTGGTGTGTGTATAAGTGTATCACCCTGGTGTCCCTGTGTTTCGGAGATCTAACTGTGTGGTGTGTGTATAAGTGTATCACCCTGGTGTCCCTGTGTTTAGGAGATCAGACTGTGTGGTGTGTGTATATAAGTGTATCACCCTGGTGTCCCTGTGTTTAGGAGATCAGACTGCGTGGTGTGTGTATAAGTGTATCACCCTGGTGTCCCTGTGTTTAGGAGATTAGACTGTGTGGTGTGTATGTACGTGTATCACCCTGGTGTCCCTGTGTCTAGGAGATCAGACTGTGTGGTGTGTATATAAGTGTATCACCCTGGTGTCCCTGTGTTTAGGAGATCAGACTGTGTGGTGTGTATATAAGTGTATCAACCTGGTGTCCCTGTGTTTAGGAGGTCAGACTGTGTGGTGTGTATATAAGTGTATCACCCTGGTGTCCCTGTGTTTAGGAGATCAGACTATGTGGTGTGTATATAAGCGTATCACCCTGGTGTCCCTCTTTTAGGAGATCAGACTGTACGGTGTGTATATAAGGGTATCACATTGCTCCACAGAAAAACAACTCATATTATTGTCTGTTTAAACTTCAGTGTATGTGTTTATAAACTAGACTGTATAAAGCAAATACTTTGGTCTTGCTCTAAATCGTTTATTCAGTTAAACAAAGCTGTGTCAACAGGTCACGAAATAACCTAAACATTCTTGGTAATTCCCCACCCACCCAGAAAGACCATCCAAAACAAAAATGTCCCTCTTCGGTCTTTTGAAATGTTGAGAGGTATGGGGGGGGGGGGTTTGCCCACAGTCCTGCCAACCTACTAACCAGCAAAAATGTTCTCTGATCTCATTCAGACAGGTAACTTAGAGATGAACCCGTTTGACATCTAAAGATAAGTGACATTTTTTTAATGTGTATAAAATGGCAAATGAAACCCGAAAAGCAACATCTATTTTGCAAGAGGTTATATGTATCTTCAAAACAACATGTTTTCTTTAGTTTCTAAACATACAGAATTGTTGATAACCATTGAATATCAGTCATTGACCAGGATTTACTAAGCCACAAAATTAGCCATGCGGGGTAATATGTTGTTCTACAATCAGAAATATCCTTTTATTTAATACTAGCAATGTGGGACGGCGTTGCCCGTCATGTTATGACCGTTGGGCGCACGTGTGTGAAATGCAGACACACTGATAAACACAGACATATACAACACACAGGCAGACACATACCATACATCCCAAGTGTCCCTCTTTGAGGGCAAAATCCCTCTGTCCCTCTTTCCCACCCTGTTGTCCCTCTTTTTAGGAGGTCAGACTGTGTGCAGGGCAGCTCCACCTATAGGCGACGTAGGCGCCGGCCCAGGGTGCACACGTACTGGGGGCGCGGGCATGCAGCGGAGAAGAGCTGCGCCCGCACACACCACTCCGGGAACCACAACACAGTCAGGTCTGTGTCGCTACAGCGCTCCCTCATCTGGTCGGATCTTTAGTAATGCAGAGCGCGCTGGGAGTCATGATCTCCCGCCGCGCTCTGCATTACTGAAGAGAAGACTGCGCGGGAGCTACAGGTATGTGATGGGGGGCAAGTTGGAGCTGAGGGGGCATAGTGGAGCTGAGGGGGCAAGTTGAAGCGGATGTGGGGCAAAGTGGAGATGATGGGGGCAAGTTGGAGCTGTTAGGGGAAAGCTGGAGGTGAGGGGGCATAGTGGAGCTGGTGGGGGCAAGTTGGAGCTGATGGGGGCAAAGTGGAGCGGATGAGGGTCAAAGTGGAGCTGAGGGGGGGCAAAGTGGAGCGGATGGGGGGCAAGTTGGAGCGGATGGGGGGCAAAGTGGAGCAGATGGGGGGCAAGTTGGAGCGGATGGGGGCATAGTGGAGCTGGTGGGGGCAAGTTGGAGCTGGTGGGGGCAAGTTGGAGCGGATGGGGGGCAAGTTGGAGCGGATGGGGGGCAAAGTGGAGCTGATGGGGGTAAGTTGGAGAGGATGGGGGTCAAAGTGGAGCTGATGGGGGCAAAGTGGAGCTGAGGGGCCAAAGTGGAGCTGGTGGGGGCACGTTAGAGCAGATGAGGGGCAAAGTGGAGCTGGTGGGGGCACGTTGGAGCGGATGGGGGGGCAAAGTGGAGCTGATGGGGGCAAGTTGGAGTGGATGGGGGGCAAAGTGGAGCTGATGGTGGCAAGTTGGAGCTGATGGTGGCAAAGTGGAGCTGGTGGGCCAAAGTGAAGCTGATAAGGGGCAAGTTGGAGCTGGTGGGGGGCATCTCTTACAGGCATCTCCAGACCAGGGGCAGACTGGCCCAGGGGGCAGAGAGAGGACAATCATGAAAAGAGGTGGGGTATAAGTAGGCAGGGTATAAAGGGGTGGGACACAAGGGGCGGAGCGAAATGGGCGGCAAAATTAGGTTTTGCCTAGGGTGGCAAAAATCCTTGCACCAGCCCTGACTGTGTGGCGTGTTTTACTTTGCTCTCCAGCAATAAAGCAATAAACTTCAGTATATGTGCTTATACATTAGTCTGTGCAAATAAAATACTTTGGTCTTGCACTAAATCATTTATTCAGTTACATAAATAGCCAGTAATAGGTCATGAAATAACCTAAACATTCTTACTAATGCCCCGCCCACCAGCCACACCCCCAATAATATCACCTAAAACTAACGTGTCCCTCTTTGGCCATGTGAAATGTTGGGAGGTATGCACATACACACAGTGAGCGGCAGAAACATGCAAAAGACACGCACACACACAGACTCACTGGAGATGCACACATATGTAACAGATGTACACACACAGACACACTGGAGATGCACACATGGACACATATATGTAACAGAGATGGACACAAACACACATGCAACATATATGAGCAGAAACACATGCACTCATGAGTTGTGCACCCCTCTGGCAGTCAAAGGGTTAAGATATACAGAGGCATGTCAGAGTTAAATAGCAGTGGGAAGTGTGTTCATACCTGGGAACTTTGACTTGTGTAGTCCCTAGAGGGGACTGATGTGGTGCTGATGTGGAGAGACAAATGGGGCAATCTGGGTTAAAAGGGGGCGGGGCTTAATCGCGAGTGGGGGCGGGGCTTAACATACATATGGAAAAGTGTTAGTAATAGGCTGGGGAAGGAGGAGAAGTGGGAGGGAAATGCAAGTTTACAATGTGAGGGGTTTGAACACACTCCCTGAGGGCTAAAACTTGATACACAACCCTGTGGCAGTCAGTGGGTTAAGTGTGAATCTGATGGCTGTCTGTCCTGTGTCTTGCATGGCAAATGATGACAGTGAAGAAATAATTGAGCAATGAGGGCCTACCTTAACCCTTTGAGTGCCATTTTGTTCTTCTGGTGCTGCACTACAGGTCCTGCTGAGGCCACTGGGAGTCAGGGTGAGTGAGTGTGTGTGTGTGTGTCAGCCATATTTATTTCTGGCTTTGTGTGTGTATGTGGTGCTGTGTGTGTGAGTGGGGGCATGTGTGTTTGGTGCTGTGTGAGTGGGGCATTGTGTGTGGTGGTCTGTGTGTGTAAGTGGGGCATGTGTGTGTGTTTGTGTGGTGCTGTGTGAGTGAGGCATGTGTGTGAGTTTGGTGCTGTATGAGTGAGGCATGTGTGTTTGTCTGTGGTGTAGGAGCAAGTGGCGGCCATGTTGTTTTTTTATGACTTTGATGGTGGTGGGCGGGCTGCATAGTGGGGGTGGGCCAACTCCCTGCATGACTGAATCACCCAATAGGAATAGTAACTCCTGCTTTATGCCTCCCCTGGGTGTGTTTTGGCAGGCACAAAGTCTTCTTTTATATATATAGAAAATGCATATGCAATATGTTATCCACATTTGGCATGTAAAATAATACTAATAATAATAGGAGATCTGATGTGAATGGGTATGCACAGAAAGTACATAATTGTTCCATGTTTGTCTTATCATAGTCTGTAATTGGTTTGTGTGGACAGACAATCTGACTCTTAGAAATAGCCAGTCCCTGAATCTTTCTTGTGAAACCCATGTGAGGTCACTGACCCTGGATGCATATTGTAGATGAAATTACTACAAAGCTCGACGAGGTGCATGTGTGTATCCACCTCCAACACTAGTGGGCGTACACCAGGGCTTGTAGCACAGGACATTATTGCTGTAGTGTATACTGGGGGATAAGCACCACTGTTATTAAGACTTTATAGACAGGAAGTGCCCCATAGCATGTGCAGGAAAATTACATAAAGTCATACCACTTCCTTCATGGCTTAGAAACATAGTATTTGACTGCAGATAAGAGCCATTTCGGCCCATCTAGTCTGCCCATTTCTTTTGAATTTCTCTAGAGTATCTATATCCTTCTGGAGATGGGGTCTCCTGTACTGTACACAATACTCTAGGTGAGGTCTAACTAGAGATCTGTAGAGTGGCATGACCACTTCCCTTTTACAGCTGCTAATGCCCCTAGCTATACATAGAAACATAGAATTTGACGGCAGATAAGAACCATTGAGCCCATCTAGTCTGCCCAATTTCCTACTGTAAAAAAAAAACACACAACCTCAAACCTTTTTTGGTCCTTGGTCTTTTCTTATGTTAAGGACCACCTTATGCTTATCCCATGCATGCTTAAATTCTGTCAATGTATTGACATCTACCACTTCTGCTGGTAGGCTATTCCACTTGTCTACTACCCTCTCAGTGAAGTAAAACATTCTTACATTACATCTAAACCTGTGTCCCTCTACAACCCAGTACCCTGTTTGCATTCCCTACTGCTTTATTACATTGCCTGCCTACCTTTAAGTCATTAGAGATAATTACTCCCAAATCCCATTCCTCTGTTGTCTCTGATAGCACAGTACCCTTCATAGTATATTTTTCATTTGGATTTTTATGTCCCAAGTGCATTATTTTACAATTATCAATGTTAAACTGCATCAGCCACACTCTTGACTATTCTTCTAATGTACCTAAATCATTTGTCATTTGGCTTATTCCAAATGTTTTACCCATTAGCATATATGGACATTCCATACCATCATGAAAACAGCAGATATGATTTTCAGGCAGATCAGTGACCGTACCTTTTGTTGGTAATCAGGTACCTTTTGTACCTTTTTGGCATTTTTCCCACCAAGAATAAGATAACCTGGTTCCTTTCTTTTTCAAAAATCTCCACTGGAATGCAGTGGTTTTCAAGGACCATTATGGTGGCATGGATTGTCCTACATTAAACATTGCAGTGTGCTCTTGATCATACTCCTTACCAACTACCAGGTGGTTCCTGATGCAGAGATCGCCTCACATCCTCTGGGAGCTGAATGCAGCTGATGCAGTTAATGTGGTCGCTGTTATGGTCAGTTGTAGTCATCACAGTCATCATGTGTGCCAATTTTAGGGCACAGAGGCCCATATTTATGAAAGCAAATTGGAGTTATTCTGAGGTTAACCAACTTCACTATGAAGAACAAATAAAAAATACTGTTAAATTAATTTGGACTTTTAAAATCTCTACACAAGTGCATGGGAATTTAAGACATTACTTCAGAATAATTCGAGTGGGGAGATTCACTAAGTGGTGGTAAAGACGTGATAAAGAGGTGATAAAGTGGAGATGACTTCAGTTTATCACTTATAACAATTCACAGGTATCATGTATGTGCAGTCTTTCTGGGCCATAAACGATGGTTGATCTTATTCATTAAATGTCATCAAATGTCACTCTCCTCTCCTTCTCTCCAATGCATTTCGAAGCGCTCTAACTGGCTTGTTCCTCGGGGGGGAATGACATTTGATGGATTTGATGAATAAGAGCAACCATCATTGCAGATGCCATACCAGGACTATCTATAAGACACCAATCTGCGATTTTTTAGGATATATATTTTATGTCTGTTATTTTTACTACTTTTAAATATATTGTGTGCAATATTGATATCGATTCACTGTGTCCTGTTATTTGAAGGATAACATAGCGCTGATTTGATAGTTGTTTATTGAATTTTATGTTTGTAACCATTGAGAATATGGTTATTTAGATCTGGCTGCTAGTTTCCTGTGAAAAATAATTGTGGTCTCCATTGCGCTACATATTTGGTCTGTCTTAGTTACATAAATATGCTTGCAGTAAAAAGATGTTACATACCAATCACCAATCAGTTGTCAGGGTACCTGTGCGGCGGCTGCTCGAGCCGACTGCATTAATCTTCCAGAGGCCCCAGCCGCATCCTGAGCCTCCGTCGTGGCTTGGCCTCGTCTCACATCCTGGCAGCTCTGCCATCTTCTAGTTCCATGAGCGGCTCCTGCTGCTTCTGCTGTCGGCATCCCGGCTTGGCTGGTGACATCAGCTATGGGCGCACGTCCAAGGGCATGGACGTGCTCTCCATTTAAAGGGACAGACACATGTTTTTTACTCCTCTTCCTGCCTACCACTGTACTTAAACTGCCTGGACGCAGGGCTTAGTCACCCTTTCGTTGATGTCCAGTGCAGTTCTAGTTCTTGGTGTACCGTGTATTATCTGGCATGTCTGCCTACCCGACCTGGTGCAGACCTGCGGCTCTAGCTGACTACCCGTTCCTTGTTTGACTCCTAGCTTGTCTGACTACCCATTCTGGTGTTGACCTGGGGCTCTGTCCACTGCATCTCCAGCATACCAATGCTTTAGTGGACATCCTTTCTGGTGTGAACCTGTGGCTCTGGCTGACTACCCACTCCGTGCATGACCTCTGGTTTGTATGACTACCCATTCTGGTGCTGACCTGTGGCTCTATCTAACTATCCTCTTGGGAGGCCTTCCGTGAAGTTAGATACACAACTTGGTGCGGGCTTGTGGCTCTGGCAGACTTAATCCTGGTGGCCTTCCTATTTTGTCTGGCTTCTCCCAGGTGCGGACCTGTGGCATTGCAGACTACCCCTTGTCCCATCACTGGGACCTATCTCAAGAGAATCACATGGAAGCAGTCTTCTATTTTTGGTAGTTGTTGCTTGCTCTGTTGTGCACTTCTCTTTATACCGTTTGTTATGATATTCCTGTTTCATTGTTGCTGCCTAATAAAGTTGGTGTTATCTTGTAGTACTTGTCCTGACTTCAGTCTTGTCTGTTAGAGTATCTGGTACCTCTATCTGTTCGATACTAATTTAATTGGGGTTTTGTTTTCATTATATACCTTATTCTCCGGGATGGGTCTAAGTGCAAACAGGTACTTTGGGCGCGTGCTCAGTTGTTACCTAACTTGGGTTATTGCGGTTGGGTATATGTCCTGTTTCCGGAGGACTAAGGTATGTGCAGTGAATGTTATACTTCTCCTTTCCAGAGATCTGAAGGTAAGTGTGGGAACTGCCCTACTTCTCCTTTCTAGGCCTCAGGAGTTATGTGAGGAAATTATCAGTTAAATAGTGTGTCCTAATAATTGGGTCTGTTTTCTAGCAATCTCTCTCGTGCCAGAAGACTAACTGAACAGAATTAACCCCAGTATTGCCAGGTGACACTATATATATATATATATATATATATATATATATATATATATATGCAAGGTACGTTAGGGTTGTAGCAAGAAAGTATATAAATCATATAAAGCTTATAGGGGGGAGGTAATTGTCCCACAGCAATATATGGGCCAAATTACTGTCTGCCATGAATGGGTTAATAGATGGTATTAAGCAAGAAACAGAGAAAATAATAATAATAATAACTAGTATTTATATAGCACCTTTCTCCCAGTGGGACTCAAAGCGCTTTCAGTGCACGCTCTCGGAATTAACCAAATCAGCAGCTGAAATAATAGATGTTGTTATTACCCATTCAATGGCACTCATTTATCGACCTCGGAAGTATGAAGGGTTGAGTTGACCCTGCTGGGAATTGAACCTGCAACCTTGAGGTTGGAATAGGCTCCATAGTCAGGGACTTTACCACTGAGCTATCTCACCAGAAATACCCCACAGTGCCCCTCTGCCCTCACCTTGGTACGAACAGCATTAAGAGAAGGATTTTGGAGTTAACGTTCAGTCAAGTTGTGAGGGAATCTCCTGTGCACAGCCCTCTTTAGGTTAGTCCACAGATTTTCTCTTGGACTGAGGTCCGGGCTCTCACTGGGCTATTGATCTTTCTTTTCTGTAAGCTATTCCTTGGCTAGTATGGCAGTGTGCTTTTGGTCGATATAGTATCCAAAGGTGAAATTCTTTTTTAACTTCAGCTTTCTGACAGAGGGCATCAAGTTTTGAGCCAAAATATGTTGATAGTTCCCCCTCAATCCTGACGAGAGCCCCTATCCCACTTAAAAGAAGCAGCTTCATAGCATTATGCTGCCACCACTCTGCTTGACAGTAGATACTGTGTTCTTTAGGCGATGAGCTGAGTTGGCTTTGCACCAAACAAGAATTTTGGAATTAAGGTCAACAAGTTCTCCTCGGGCCAGAAAGAGAGAAGGTTTTATGAGATTGAATGTGTCTTTTTTTTAAATGTATTTGGCTTTGGTCAGATGTTCTTCTTTTTGAGAAATGGCTTATATCTTGCCAACCTGCCCAACAGCTCAAATTTGTGGAGAATACCCCAAATGGTTGTCTTATGAAGGGAGTGACAACATACTGCCATAAAATCCTGGAGCTCATTTAAGGTTGTTGTTGGCCTCTTGGTAACCTCTCTGATGAGCTTTCTCCTTGCCTAGTCAACAGTCCTGGGGGGGATGTTCTGACCTTTGTAATGTGCTGGTGTGGCCATATTTCCTCAGCTTCTTAATGGTGGTCCTCACAGTCTTTCATAATGTATACAATACCTTTGAAGTTCTTTTATATCCCTCTCCTGATCTCCACTTTTCCACAAGATTCCATAGATCATTTGTTAACTCGTTGTGGACCTTGGCTATCCCTGAAGTATGCAACCAAGAATCCTTAAAAAAAATCCTACGGGAACAGTTGACGTAATCACTTCAGTTGATGTCAGGTGTAGGCATATTAAGTTTACACATGATTTGGAACGTGATTGGTTATATCTGAACACAGTTACAACCCCCATTATACAGCCAAGGTATTGACATTGTTTTTATTTTTAATTATTTTCCCAAACAAGATCCATTTGTGTTTCACTTAAATATTTTGGTTATAAGCTCTTAATATAGGTGAAAAAAGGTCTGACATGATTTGTCTTGATTTCAGCTTTTACATCAACACATGCTACAATTTTAGTAAGGGTGTATAGACTTCTAATATCCACTGCACGTGTGTGTGTGCATGTCTTTGTGAATGTATGTGTGTGTGTGTGTGTATATGTGTGTGCATGTGTGTATGAATGAATATGTGTGTACATATGTGTGTGTTTATGTATGTGTGTATGTTTGTGTGAATGTATGTATGTTTTTGTGTTGTATATGTGCATGCATATGTGTCTGAATGAGTGTATGTGTATATGTGTGTATGTAAATGTATATGTGTGTGTGTGTAAATGTATGTGCATGTATGTAAATATGTGTGTATTTGTATGTGTGTGCGTGTGTGTGTATGTAAATGATGGTGTGTATGTGTGTGAATGTATGTGCATATATATATATATGTGTGTGTGTGTGTGTATTTATGTATGTGTGTATATGTGTGTATTTCAATGTATGAGTGTATGAATATGTGTGTGCATGTGTGTTTGTGTATGTAAATGTGTGTGTGTGTGTAAATGTATATGCGTGTACATGTGTGTTTGTGTGTATATATGTGTGTTTATATGTGTGTATGTGTTAGTTTGTCTGTGTGTGTAGATGTGTGTGTGTGCATGTAAAGGATGGTGTGTATGAATGTATGTGTGTATATAACATACGTTTAGGCCTTGTTGGGCCTGGTCAGGGAGGTGCAGCTGGATCCCTAGGCAATGAGAGCAAGGATTCCACGTCTGGATTACCCTTCACTCTTAGGGAGACCCCCTATGAGTATTTAAAATATGCATACAAATGTGAGAGGCTTCTGAGAACGAACAAACAGTACAATGGCCTGTTCTATGGCTCAGAAGCCTCTCACATTTTATATGTTTACTTTAAACCACATTCCCAAATGTGCAGTTTAACCAGTTACCTGAGTTGCGTCAGACACAGCCAGCTGCAATGGGTAAAGTAACTACCTTTGACTTAAAGGGGAACTATCACCCCACATAAAGTTTCCCCCCAAGAATTACCCATCTGGCGAGTAGCTGAACAATAGTACTAGTCTGTGCGTGCCTCGCCGTCAGTTCATTCCGATACCTTAAGGTACTAAGCAATGCCACCTAAAGGAGAACGGGACTGACAGCTATAGTTCAACTATAGTTCAGCTAGTCGCCAGATGGCTAATTCTTAGGGGGAAACTTTATGTGGGGTGGTAGTTCCACTTTAAGCCCAGGGTAAACTTGTCTTTATATCCCTAGTAGTGTTGAGCGAGCATGCTCGGCCGATGCTCGGATCGGCTCGAGCATCGCTCTGCTCGGCACATGGCGGTACTCGTACGAGTACCGCATGTGCTCGCCCGCCATGTTCGGGTCTCCTCCCCGCACGTTTCGCGGCTGCTGCGCAGCCAATAAACGTGCAGGGAGGCTCTGACATCAGTGTAATGCCAGCAGCCATGTTGGCTGCTGGCATTACACTGATTGGCTGGCCAGAACCCGTGGTCGGGTGCTGTATAGCACCTGACCAGCGAGTTCGGCTCAGTCTTAGCCAGGGAGAGATGAGGATAGGAAGGGAAAGTCAGTGTAGGGAGAAGAAAAGCAATTGTGAAAAAAAAAAAGAACCAAAAGTCCTTTTTAGGACTACTGTGTGTGGGGGCAGAGTTTATTTTGTGTGGGGGGAAAAAAACAAAAAAAACAAAAAATTCGTATATTCTGTTTAGTGTGCAAAGTTGCAGATTAGAGCACATTCTGTTTAGTGTGCAAAGTTGCAGATTAGAGCACATTCTGTTTAGTGTGCAAAGTTGCAGATTAGAGCACATTCTGTTTAGTGTGCAAAGTTGCAGCTTAGAGCACATTCTGTTAAGTCTTCAAACTAAAATATCAAAGTCACATATTCCATTCAGTGTGCTTCGCCGCAGTTTAGCAGCATATTCTGTGTACTCTGCACAGTTGCAGAATAGGAAAAAATACTGTTAAGTCTTCAAACTAAAATATCAAAGTCACATATTCCATTCAGTGTGCTTCGCCGCAGTTTAGCAGCCTATTCTGTGTACTCTGCACAGTTGCAGAATAGGAAGAAATACTGTTAAGTCTTCAAACTAAAATATCAAAGTCACATATTCCATTCAGTGTGCTTCGCCGCAGTTTAGCAGCATATTCTGTGTACTCTGCACAGTTGCAGAATAGGAAGAAATACTGTTAAGTCTTCAAACTAAAATATCAAAGTCACATATTCCATTCAGTGTGCTTCGCCGCAGTTTAGCAGCATATTCTGTGTACTCTGCACAGTTGCAGAATAGGAAGAAATACTGTTAAGTCTTCAAACTAAAATATCAAAGTCACATATTCCATTCAGTGTGCTTCGCCGCAGTTTAGCAGCATATTCTGTGTACTCTGCACAGTTGCAGAATAGGAAGAAATACTGTTAAGTCTTCAAACTAAAATATCAAAGTCACATATTCCATTCAGTGTGCGTCGCCGCAGTTTAGCAGCACATTCTGTGTACTCTGCACAGTTGCAGAATAGGAAGAAATACTGTTAAGTCTTCAAACTAAAATATCAAAGTCACATATTCCATTCAGTGTGCTTCACCGCAGTTTAGCAGCACATTCTGTGTACTCTGCACAGTTGCAGAATAGGAAGAAATACTGTTAAGTCTTCAAACTAAAATATCAAAGTCACATATTCCATTCAGTGTGCTTCACCGCAGTTTATCAGCACATTCTGTGTACTCTGCACAGTTGCAGAATAGGAAGAAATACTGTTAAGTCTTCAAACTAAAATATCAAAGTCACATATTCCATTCAGTGTGCTTCGCCGCAGTTTAGCAGCACATTCTGTGTACTCTGCACAGTTGCAGAATAGGAAGAAATACTGTTAAGTCTTCAAACTAAAATATCAAAGTCACATATTCCATTCAGTGTGCTTCGCCGCAGTTTAGCAGCATATTCTGTGTACTCTGCACAGTTGCAGAATAGGAAGAAATACTGTTAAGTCTTCAAACTAAAATATCAAAGTCACATATTCCATTCAGTGTGCGTCGCCGCAGTTTAGCAGCACATTCTGTGTACTGTGCACAGTTGCAGAATAGGAAGAAATACTGTTAAGTCTTCAAACTAAAATATCAGAGTCACATATTCCATTCAGTGTGCGTCGCCGCAGTTTAGCAGCACATTCTGTGTACTGTGCACAGTTGCAGAATAGGAAGAAATACTGTTAAGTCTTCAAACTAAAATATCAAAGTCACATATTCCATTCAGTGTGCTTCGCCGCAGTTTAGCAGCACATTCTGTGTACTCTGCACAGTTGCAGAATAGGAAGAAATACTGTTAAGTCTTCAAACTAAAATATCAAAGTCACATATTCCATTCAGTGTGCTTCGCCGCAGTTTAGCAGCACATTCTGTGTACTCTGCACAGTTGCAGAATAGGAAGAAATACTGTTAAGTCTTCAAACTAAAATATCAAAGTCACATATTCCATTCAGTGTGCTTCGCCGCAGTTTAGCAGCATATTCTGTGTACTCTGCACAGTTGCAGAATAGGAAGAAATACTGTTAAGTCTTCAAACTAAAATATCAAAGTCACATATTCCATTCAGTGTGCTTCGCCGCAGTTTAGCAGCATATTCTGTGTACTCTGCACAGTTGCAGAATAGGAAGAAATACTGTTAAGTCTTCAAACTAAAATATCAAAGTCACATATTCCATTCAGTGTGCTTCGCCGCAGTTTAGCAGCATATTCTGTGTACTCTGCACAGTTGCAGAATATGAAGAAATACTGTTAAGTCTTCAAACTAAAATATCAAAGTCACATATTCCATTCAGTGTGCTTCGCCGCAGTTTAGCAGCATATTCTGTGTACTCTGCACAGTTGCAGAATAGGAAGAAATACTGTTAAGTCTTCAAACTAAAATATCAAAGTCACATATTCCGCGTAAGATGAAGAAGGCGGGTAAAAAGGGACGGGGAAGTGGATGTGATCCTGATAGTTCAGGGCGCGGGTCAGGACGCGGAGAAACTGTGCCTGGTGCCAGAGCACAAGAAAGAAAGACATCCACCATACCTAGCTTCATGTGTAATTTTACAGGGCGTCGCAGGACATCACTCTCGAGGTCCGACCACTGCGAACAGGTGGTCGGTTGGATGACAGCTGATACTGCTTCCAGTCGGTTAAGCACCACCCTGTCTTCCACCAAGTCCACTCTCAGTAGCCAAGAGTCTGGTCAACATAATCCTCACTCTGATCATCCTTCCTCCCACCATAGACGGTCTGGTCAAAGAAGTGATCCCACACTGGGATATAGTGATGAGCTCGTCTCATCACCAATCCTTCATTTGACCCTCTCTCCAAGCACGCTTGCAGAGGAACATGACATCTTATGCCCTGATTCACAACCTCTAGAGGGTACCCAATCACAAGAAGATGACAGATGTGAACGGCATTTAAGGTCAAAGGAAGTAGTGGATGATGATGATGATGAGACACAGTTGCCATTAAATCAACCACTATTACTGTCTCAAGACCTTGTTGAGGAGGATGATATACAGTTGTCAATGACTGAGTATGTGGTGGGATCAAGACATGAGGAGGATGATCAGAGTGAGGAAGTGGAGGAGGACTTGGTGGACGATGAGGTGACTGACCCCACCTGGGAAGGTGTAGAGCCGAGCGATGACAGCAGTCCTGAGGGTGAGCCATCTGCAGCACCGCAACAGGCTGGAAGAGGCAGTGGTGTGGCTACAGAAAGAAGGCGGACCGCACCAAACCGGCCCGCAAATGTTCCACGGAGCACCCCCTTGCGTAAATCTACCTTGCCAAGGGGTAGGTGTTCCGCGGTATGGCGTTTTTTTAAGGAAAGTGCGGACGACAAAAGAATTGTAGTTTGCAACCTGTGCCACACCAGAATGAGCCGAGGCATGAACACTAGAAACCTCACCACCACCAGCATGATCCGACACATGGCATCCAAGCACCGTAATAAGTGGGAGGAACGCCTGGATCGCCCATCTGTGTCTGCAGGCCACACCACTGCCTCCTCTTCCCCTGTTTTCGGTGCCGGCCAATCGCCTGTCGAAGGCGCAGGCCCGCATACCTCCCGCCCTGCACCTGTACCATCTGAAGCACCATCAGCGACCACATCCACTTCCCTGTCCCAGCGCAGCGTCCAAATGTCGTTACCCCAGGCATTTGAGCGCAAGCGAAAATACCCAGCCACCCACCCACAGGCCATAGCACTAACCTCACACCTTTCCAAATTACTGGCCATCGAAATGCTGCCATTTAGGCTTGTGGAGACTGAGTACTTCCGCAGCCTGATGGCAGCAGCTGTCCCTCGGTACGCGGTCCCCAGCCGCCACTACTTTTCCCGGTGTGCCATCCCCGCATTACACCACCATGTGTCCCGTAACATCACCCGTGCCCTGACCAACGCAGTTACTGGGAAGGTCCACTTAACGACTGACACATGGACAAGTGCTTGTGGCCAGGGACGCTACATTTCCCTGACGGCACACTGGGTGAATGTCGTGGAGGCTGGGAGCGACTCGGACCCTGGGATGGCACGGGTGCTACCCACGCCGAGGATTGCGGGCCCTACCTCCATCAGGGTTTCCGCCAGCACCTACGTTATTGGCTCCTCCTCCTCCGTTTCCACCTCCGAATTCTCTGCACGCAGCGCCACTCCCCCATCAGCCGGTAGCTGGAAGCAGTGTAGCACTGCAGTGGGGAAGCGTCAACAGGCCGTGCTGAAGCTGATCTGCCTTGGGGACAAACAGCACACGGCCTCAGAGCTGTTGCAGGGGATTAGTCACCAGACCGAGCAGTGGCTCTCGCCACTCAACCTGCAACCAGGCATGGTTGTGTGTGATAATGGGCGTAACTTGGTGGCGGCTTTGGAGCTCGGCAAGCTCACACACGTACCATGCCTAGCGCATGTATTTAATTTAGTGGTTCAGCGATTTCTAAAAACCTACCCCATTGTGCATGATCTCTTGTCCAAGGTGCGCCGCGTGTGTGCACATTTCCGTAAGTCATCTACAACTTCAGCCGGCCTGTTGAAGCTGCAGCAGCGCTTACAATTGCCAGCTCACCGGCTGCTGTGTGACGTGAGCATGCGCTGGAACTCCACCTTCCACATGTTGGCCCGGCTTTGTGAGCAGCAGAGGGCAGTAGTGGAGTACCAGCTGTTACACGGTCGTCGCCTCTCCGTTCAACTTCCTGTAATCAGAAGTGAGGAGTGGGAATGGATGTCAGACCTCTGTGAGGTTTTACGCAATTTTGAGGAATCGACACAGATGGTGAGCGGCGATAACGCTATTATCAGTGTAACCATCCCACTTCTGTGTCTACTGAAACGCTCGCTGCTCACAATTAAAACTGACGCTTTGCATGTGGAAGAGGTGGAAATGCGGGAGGAAGAGCTTACACAAGGTGATAGCCAGAGCACCCTCACTTCGTCTTCTCAGCGACAATTGGAGGAGGCGGAGGAGGAGGAGGAGGAAGACACGGTTGCCTCCGCTACAGAGGGTAGCCATGGAACTTTAGTTCCATCTCTTCAGCGTGGGTGGGCAGAAGAGGAGGAAGAGGATGAGGAGATTGAGAGTCATCCTCCTGGTGAGGACAGCGAAATCTTGCCTGTTGGTACTCTGGCACACATGGCTGACTTTATGTTAGGCTGCCTTTCCCGTGACCCACGCGTTATACGCATTTTAGACAACACGGATTACTGGGTGTTCACCCTTCTGGACCCCCGCTACAAAGAGAATTTCTCATCTCTCATTCCTCCGGTGGAGAGGACAAGCAAAATGGTGCAATACCAGAAGGTTCTTGTCGAAAAATTGCTCCAAAATTTTCCATCTGACAACGCTGGCGGCAGAGTACGTGCTACCTTGGCCAACCGAGAAGGGGAGAAAAGGGGAACACACAGCAGTTCCGACAAAGGCAGGGCAACACTCTCCAAGGCGTGGGACACCTTCATGACACCCCGCCAGCACCCTCACCCTGATGCGCAGCCTAGTGTCACAAGGAGGGAAAAGTTTTGGAAGATGATGAAGGAGTACGTAGCAGACCATGTCAGCGTCCTCAATGATCCCTCTGTGCCTTACAACTACTGGGTGTCCAAGCTGGACACGTGGTATGAACTGGCACTCTACGCCTTGGAGGTGCTGGCCTGCCCTGCCGCCAGCGTTCTGTCTGAGCGGGTATTTAGTGCTGCTGGTGGCATCATAACAGATAAGCGTATCCGCCTTTCCACCGACAATGCTGATAGGTTGACACTTATAAAAATGAACAAGGCCTGGATTTCCCCTGACTTCTCCACTCCACTGGAGGAAAGCCCCGGGGGAACATAAACTCACTTTATATATGTTATTTACAATGATGGGAATACTCTGTATTCCCATTCACCCCTTCCACCCAAAAAACGGGTATATGGTTGACTCTTAATCTTCTCATCCTCCTCCTCCTCTTCCATATGCCCTGTGATATAATTTTTATATAGGGCCAGCTCACCAGCGGGCCCTGTGATATAATTTTTATATAGGGCCAGCTCACCAGCGGGCCCTGTTTGACAATTTTTATATAGGTCAGCTCACCAGCGGGCCTTCTCATATAATGTTTTATTGGGTCAGCTCTCTAGCGGGCCCTCTCATATAATGTTTTATAGCGTCAGCTCACTAGCGGGCCTTCGCATATAATGTTTAGGATGGTCAGCTCCGCAGCAGACCCTCACCCATAATGTTTTAGATGGTCGGCTCAGCGCACGTTTCCCTCTTAATCATGGCCCCAGTTCAGAAAAATTGAGGAAATTTTTGGGAGATTTTGCCTCTGCGCACGTTTCCCTCTTAATCATGGCCTCAGTTCAGAAAAATCAAGGAAATTTTTGGGAGAATTTGCCTCTGCGCACGTTTCCCTCTTAATCATGGCCTCACTTCAGAAAAATCGAGGAAATTTTTGGAAGAATTTGCAGATGATATACAAGTAAATATACAGCAAATACTGTTTGGTAACAATTTTTCGCCTAAAGTCGTTTTTATTTTCCTTTTTGTGTGTTTTACGGTCAGTCTGTAAAAATGGCGTACTACGGGCGAAACATCGTTCCCAGCAGCGATGTTGGAGTCCAAGATGCATCCAGACATCCTCCCTATGCTGTCCCTGAACCATTTCTGTGGTGTTTCCATCATTTTCTGCCCTTTTCCTATGGACCAGGCACCCTCCCCTCATCAGAGCAGGGGGTGCCTGGTGTAATGCTCGAGTCCTCCCATTGACTTCAATGGGGCTCGGGTGCTCGGCCGAGCACTCGAGCCTCCGGGGGTGCTCGGTCAGAGCACCCGAACACCCGAGCATTGGGGTGCTCGCTCATCACTAATCCCTAGGTCTTAATTTTATCTGTGATAAAGTGGCGTTGAGTGCCATGAAACGCGTCGATAAGTACCATTGGGTTTAATTTGTTTTTATAATATATTTTTATTTATTTGTTATGATTCATATAAATATGTATTATACTTTTATTTTTTATTAAAATTTACATTTTGTACTATTGGAGCCGAGCTGACTTTCCTGGATATGAGTGTTTCCTGACTGGAGATGGGTATTTCTCCAAATGCAAGCTAGTAAGTTGATCTTGAACTGACCCCCACAATTGTGAGTATTCATTCTCATTTTTACTACAAGAAATAATTTGAAAGACGATAATATACTATTGGGCACCCTTCCCGTCTGTTTGCTTTTACATAATTCTTAGGGGAAAACTATATGTGGGGTGGTAGTTCCCCTTTAAAGGGATAGTAATACTTTAATTTTACTAATCCCCATCTTATACAACTTAAAAAAAAGATTGTTAATGCCCCAAATCACATCTCTCAAACCTTTATGGTTTGAGAGATAATCGATTTCAAATTCCTCCCCCCCCCTTTTCCCCTAGATCAGTGTTCTAGCTGACTCCAGCAGTGTTCTGTCTTACAACCATCCGGGGCTCTGCAGCAGAGCTGAGATCTCACTAATGATGAAAAAATATTTCACTTCAATGGTTGTTTACGTGTGCTTGGTTTCCAAGCACAAGTAGAAGACTGTTGAAGTGAAAGATTTTTTTCTTCTTTAACAAGATCTCGGCTCTGCTGCAGAGCTGCCGGATGGCCCCAGGATCGTATTCCCGTGCAGTCAGCAAGAAGCTTATATCGGGGAAAGGGGAGGGGGGACTTTGAAATCGATTTTCTCTCAAACCATAAAGGTTTGAGAAATGTGATTTGGGGCATTAACAATCTTTTTTTAAGTTGTATAAAATGGGGATTAGTAAAATTAAAATATTACTATCCCATTAAGCCCAGGGCAAACCTCCCATGGGTTCCATCTCTAAGGATCCATCATGAATTGCTTTGTTAACACTCGACATACCCCTCACAAGGCAAGGGCACCACCTACCACAACACACCCCAAGCACCTAACAAAGAGGGCCGGGCGGGCGGGGCTAGCCTACTCGTCACGCTACAAACCCCCTCTTCTGCTTCAACTAACTAATATAACTTAACCCCACTCCACCGCTACACCCACCTCACTTCCTAACCCTCCCCTTTTGCATGCTTCCCTCCTCCAATCGCTCCAGGGGATCTCTGTGCGCTGTTAGCTATTACTCATGTTTTGATCCATCAAACATACTAACTCATCTGCGCCGAATGGCACATGCACGTAAATTAACACCAGTCTCAACATACGAAAATGGGAGCTAATTGCTTTGTGGAATTAGGTGCAACCGCTAACCTCTCACATAATGGATGACGTATTAGCCACACACACTTTTTCAAATGCATGCCCTAAAACAGGGCTTAAAATTTGAAGTCCTTTGCTACTAGCCAGACCTGAAAAGTTACTCACCACTGCAAGCCATAAGATACCCACCAGGGCTGAATTTCTACTCGCCAGGGCTACATTTTCACTCGCCATTGGCTAGTGGAGAGTGGAAATTTTGAGCCCTGCCCTAAAAACTTACCTCTCAACATTTCAAATTGCCAAAAAGGGACACTTGGGTGGTATGCCCTAAAAATAGAGCAATTCATAAATGCATAAAAAAAGCATAATTCAGTAATATTTTTTCCATCAACGCTACATTGTAAATAGTGAATGATCCACTTTCTTGCATGCTGCCTAGTGTGCCTGTGCGCATCGATGTTGTGAAAGGGATAATAATATGTAAAATGTAAAAAAAATGTAGTAGGTTTATCCCCTGAATAAAACAAGAGTACTCCCACTGCTGAAAGGTGTTTTATTCAAAAGTTATTACAGGTCAACTTTGATCTTTTAGGTGCAGTATCACAGTGGCCTGTGATGTTAATGGGGCGCTGTTGCTACACCATCCCATGGAGATTTATGGTCTACTGACATGGGGCTAGATTCTGTTGCAAGTGCTAAATGTTAACTCCCGTTTTATCAAACATTTTCCTATTGAAGTCTATGGGGAAAACTGGAGATAAAAGCAGTGATAAAATTAGCACCTGTAATAGAATCCAGCCTTGGAGCTGTCAATAGGATTGTGTGGCAACTTCATCTAAAAGAATGTATGTTTGAACTGTAATAACTTTTGAATAAAACACCTTTCAGCAGTGGGCAGAGGCGTAACTAGAAGCCTCTGGGCCCTGGTACAAGAAGTGCCACGGCCCCACCACCACATTGGCCCCCTGACCACATTGACCCCCTCCACAATGCCCTATCTCCTACCTGGAGCTCCTGTGCGGTCCTCTTAATAATGCAAAGTGATGGGAATTGATGTCATCTCCTAGCGCTCTGCATTACTAGAGTGCCGGCGGGAGATTTTGGGTGCCAGCCAGATGGGTTGCAAGGGGAGGCTGGACCCCTGGAGTGCACGGACCCGGTCGCAGGTGCAACCTCTGCTACCCCTATAGTTAAGCCACTGGCAGTGGGAGTACTGAAGTTTTACTCAGGGGGATACACACTACAATGTATATGCATATAAATATTAAGTATTACTACCCTTTGAACTCTGCAGCCCTTCCATGTTTGACTCCCTGATCCATGCAGCAGTGACATGTGCATATGACTGAGTGTCTGCACTGGGGATTTGCGGGCAGTGTGATGTGACTGTGCTCGGCCTCCCATGTGCAATCACAGCGTGTGTGTTTTGTCCACTCTTCCTGGTAGTGAGCACCGTGCCTTACATCGCTCATTCATTGGGTTGTAAACTTTGGCATTTCCCACCCCTCCTTCCCCTCCCACGCCCACTGCTTGTGTCTTTAGGCATGCAGCTCTGCCAGGAGTAGGCTGAGAGAAAGACGAGCCTGGGCTGGTAATTACGCTCTCAGATCATTGCTGTTGTAGACTTTGTATCCAGAACTCAGTCACACTTTCATCGTGGAAGTCTCCCCACACTGTTCTTGGGACATGTGGTCTGCTGGAGGCTGACAGCCAGGCAGACAGAGAGGACGAGGCTGCCCCTGACCTTTTCTTTTGGGGGGTAAGTACTCTGGAAATCCCAAATCAAACAATCTGGGCTGAGAAAGAAAATGTACTGTATGACCGTACCCTTAATCTGTCTTAATCTATACTTAAAATGATGACATGTCTACCACAGTATATGGGGGTAGAGAGATGTACTAACCAGCTTTGGCAATGCTTGTGTCTATTAATCATGTCAATAAAGCATTATTGTATTGTATATGCGCAAATTCAGAAGTGGAGCTGTTCTGGAGCCAAGCAATTGCGCAGTGGAGAACAAAGGCAAATTGCCCAAACTGTCATTGTTTTAACCCTTTAAGGATAAGGGGGGGGTGAAATAGGGCTTTTTAACACCTTCGATGCTAGACAGGTCTGTAATGAAATGCTTTGCAATGCGTTGGAGATCTCGCTAGCATTTATGGGGATATAATAAAAGCCCTATATAAAGTGGGAAATTGTATTTGTCCCTTATGGGCCAATTGGTAAGCCCCAGAACTGATCCCATTCTTCCTGGTACTTCAACCTCACAAGGGGGGCATATACACAGTGAAAGAGGAGCAATTATGAGGCAAACTAAATGCGTTAATAAAAATAAAAACAATTCACGTTCACGGTTATTTGAGTGCCAGCGAGGTATCCAACACATTGCAATGCATTGGATACTTCTCTGACACTCAAAGGGTTGAAAGCCCCATTTAAATCATTTGTCCCCTATGGAGCATTTGGTATGCCCCAGAAGCCAGGTCGTCTCAGTACATTAAGACTAGAGGAAAGGTGCTTTCGACTTAAACAAAGGCAGGGGTTTTTTACAGTAAGGACAGTAAAGCTATGGAATTCTTTGCCTCGGGATGTTGTGCTTGCAGATACTGTAACTGCTTTCAAATAAGTAATGTTGTTGATCCAGGGAACTATCTGACTGCCATATGGAGTCAGGAAGGAATTTTTTTACCCTCTGGATAAACAGGGGTTATTCAGCATGAACTTGATGGACTCATGTCTTTTTTCAGCCTCATCAACTATGCTACTATGTTACATGAGGCAGGAATAAGGCAGCTGGTAGGAAAGAGGAGCATTTCTGGATTAAACGCAACTGCATCAGAGATCGTATAAAAATCTGTAAATTCTGGTTGATTTTAACGGGTCTTTTAACCCCTGGAATTCTAGAGGTCCACAACACATTGCTTTGCAATGTGTTCGCGACCTCTCTCCCATTTAACCCTTTGAGTGCCAGTGGGGGTAAGCAATGCGTTGGGTACTCCTCTGGCTCTCAAACGGTTACGGAGATAGAGGCGTTTCTTAATAAACACAACATTGAGGATCCTATCTCCAACACTACTAAATGGCATCAGAAGCGCTAAAAATGTACATATTGTTTTTGATATTTTCACCATAATCTGATTTTCTCCAGGGCCTCTAAATTCTGATGGGATCCTCTTCCGTCTGCCAATTTTTTAATTAAACTCCCATCAATGATCAAAAGTCCAATTCAATAAAGTACACTGGAATGTCAAGCCTGAGCAGGCAGGGCTGGAAGGGGATTTAACTCTTAAAGGAACAGTGCGGTGTGCAAGACAGTGATCTTTTAAGGGCTAAGCAGCTGACATCACCAAAGTAGGAGAAATTGAAAGTATAAACATTCCACATTACCATAGCGACACAAGAAGCATGATAAACTGTTTTTTACATTGTTTTATGTAAATAGAGACATAAGGTAAAAATTAAAGGGACAGTAATGTCCCATAAAAATATTTTTTCGCTTTGTAGATGAAAGAAAAATAAATTATTTGCAGCAAATCCTATCTCTCAAACCTTTATGGTTTGAGAGATATCCTCCACTAAAGTTCCCCTTTCCTGATGTCAGTGTAAAGCTAACAGAAGGAGATCTTGCAAACCAAGCACACTTTGTAGACCGTTCCAATGAAGTATTTCTTTTAAAATCAGGCTATTGTGGCTCTGCTGAAGAGCCCCTTGTCGGTCCCCAGACCGGGAACTCCTGCGGTCAGCTTACAGCTAATGTCAGGAGAAGGGGAGGGAGGGGGAAGTTTAGGACCGAATATCTATCAAACCGTAAAGGTCTGAGACATGGGATTTGCAGCACAGAATGTATTTATTTTTTTAATCTACAAAACAAAACAAAAAAATTTATGGGACATTAGTGTCCCTTTACTGTCTCGTATTGAAGGGATATTAATGCTTAGTATTGTTAAAAAATATGTATATATATATATATATATATATATATATATATATATATATATATATATTAGTGTTGAGCGAGCACCCCGATGCTCGGGTGCTCGGGTGCTCTGACCAAGCACCCCCTGAGGCTCGAGTGCTCGGCCGAGCACCCGAGCCCCATTCAAATGAATGGGGCGACACAAGCATTACACCAGGCACCCCCTGCTCTGATGAGGGGAGGGTGCCTGGTCAATGCCCCCCTTCATCTCCGCTATGCCCCCTTCATCTCCGAATGCCCTCTTCATCTCCGCAATGTCCCCCTTCATCTCCGCTATGCCCCCTTCATCTCCGCTATGCCCCTCTTCCACAATGTCCCCCTTCATCTCCGCTATGCCCCTCTTCCACAATGTCCCCCTTCATCTCCTCTATGCCCCCTTCATCTCCGCAATGCCCCCGTACCTCCAGTCCCTGGTGGTCCAGCGGAGCGTCTTCAGATCTGTGCCTCTTCCGGCACAGATCCCCGCCACCCGAACATGGCGGGCGAGCACATGGCGGTACTCGACGAGTACCGCCATGTGCCGAGCAGAGCGATGCTTGAGCCGATCCGAGCATCGGCCGAGCACGCTCGCTCAACACTAATATATATATATGCCTTAGCCTTGAAAGGGGGGTATTGCTTGTCCATATAATTGAATGTTAGTCCAATAAAAAGGTATTATTGCATACTGCAATACTCATACATTTGACCTAGATAGATAGATAGATAGATAGATAGATAGAAGATAGACAGATAGATAGATAGATAGATAGATAGATAGATAGATAGATAGATAGATATGAGATAGATAGAAGATAGATAGATATGAGATAGATAGATAGATAGATAGATAGATAGATAGATAGATAGATAGATAGATAGATATAGATAGATAGATATGAGATAGATAGATAGATAGATAGATAGATAGATAGATAGATAGATAGAAGATAGATAGATAGATAGATAGATATGAGATAGATAGAAGATAGATAGATATGAGATAGATAGATAGATAGATAGATAGATAGATAGATAGATAGATAGATAGATATGAGATAGATAGATAGATAGATAGATAGATAGATATGAGATAGATAGATTGATAGATACAAATAAGATAGATAGATAGAGAGATATAAGATAGAGAAATATAAGAGATAGATAGATAGATGATAGATAGATAGATAGATAGATAGATAGATAGATAGATAGATAGATATGAGATAGATAGAGTAGGGTTTATCCTGCAATGTAAAAAGTATAACAGTGGTGCTCCTACTTATGGGAGATGTTTTATTAAGAAGTCATTGTGACTCAAACTTGCATATTTTGGATGCTGCACCCAAAATGTTGCAGTGGCACAGTTGCTACACCATCCTATGGAGGTTTATGGTCAACTAACCAGAGTTGTTCATTGACTGGTGTAGCTACACCACCATTATAAAGTTTCAGGCTGAGGGAGTACGTCACCTAAAATATGCCAGCGTGAGCTGTAATAACTTTTAACTAAACTATCTCTCGACAGTGGGAGTACAGATTGTTTACTCAGCACCATAAACCACACAATATATATCTTTTTTTTCAACCACATCGTGCCGTTCAGGTATGCTGTGATCACAAACTTCTGTCCTAACACGTCATCGATCGTTAAGGTGTTAAGCAATACTATCCCTTTAAACCCGTAAGGACCATCCGCGCTGTGTGGCCGGTACTTAAGGACCACTGAGCTTCTTTTTTTTTCTATCTGATTCAGGGCTCCCCAAATAGTGTGCAGCCACTCGGGTAGTCCTGAAATCCATGGAGGTCCTGGCACGTCATTGGTCCTTATCGCATGTTAAGGGGTTAACAGTGTTACTGCACTTTTGTTCGTTTCAATCCTGGTGGCGCTGCCCCTTTTAATACCACATTTAAACCATTATGGATTCCTATTTTCCCTCAAGGGCACAATTGAAAACGTGAGAAATCTCAGTGTATGCTTCCTGGTAAAACATTTTCTAAATAAATGATAAATAAATATTTGTCTCCTACGCTGAAGTAGGTTTGCTGCAGAACTGTTCTATTTTTCTTTGAACGTATGTCCCTTAGAGTTAATTCGGCAGTGTTATTTTACAGCAAGAGTTGTAGATGCATGGAATAGCCTCCCAGTGTAAGAGATAAGAGCTAACACAGCAGTAAAGAATTACTAAGATTAATATAAAGGTATTATAAGTTTGACATTGTATAACCAACATCTCCAACACTCCAACATAATGGGGGAGATGTACTAAGGAGTGATAACGTGGGGATTCAGCGGAGATGACTCCCAGTGGTATCACTTTTCCATTTTCTATGTTATTCTACAGAGACAACGCGCTAAGATTTCTTAACACATAGTCTCTATAGAATAACGTAGGAACTGGAGAAGTGATACCACTGGGGAAGTCATCTCCGCTGTATCCCCACTTTATCACTCCTTAGTGCATAACCCCCCAATGTATCCAGTGCCTTGCAATGCATCAGAGACCTCTTGGTTGTGGGTTTTGACCCAAATCTCATGGTGAAGGGCCAAATTCTCAGTCCACCTCTACCTGTTAGTTATTCTGCTGCAGTTAAAGGGATAGTAATACTTAGTTTTAAGTTTATTTAATTTGGTAGGCATAAAAAATATGCACAAAGATGTAAGGCTTATCTCTCAAACCTTTATGGTTTAAGAGATATACCTTCCTAAAGCTGCCTCGTGAGAGGAGTCAGCTCTCTAGCTGACAGCTGCAGAATCCGGTCATTTGACCAGACGGAGGCTCTTCAGCAGAGCAGAAATTGCGTAATCTAAATATTAGTATTTAATACTTCAATGGAAAGGTCTACAAAGTGTGCTTGGTTTGTAGACCATTCCAATGAAGTACATATTAATGTTGAGATTGCGCGATGTCGGCTCTGCTGAAGAGCCTCCGTCTGGTCAAATGACCGGATTCTGCAGCTGCCAGCTAAGCGCTGACTCCTCTCACGAGGCAGCTTTAGGAAGGTATATCTCTTAAACCATAAAGGCTTGAGAGATAAGCCTTACATATTTGTGCATATTTTTTATGCCTAGCAAATTAAATAGACTTAAAACTAAGTATTACTATCCCTTTAATTGCTTCTTTAGTCTGTAAAGTGGTGCTATTTGTACCAGGAAGTCAGAAGGAGAAGTCCTGCTTGCCATGTGTGTGTACATGAGTGACATGTTTAATCTGTTCTATATAAATGATTACTTGAGGACCAATTGGAGCACCTCTCGATTACAGCGTTCAAGGAAGGGAATCTATATGATGGGAACTGAAAAGGTTAATATTTACAAGATCGAACGGCCAGCTCATTTTGAAAGTTTCCAGGTTTGGTTAAGACGATAGGAGAATGGTCAGGCTGTGGGCGAATTGCCTTTTACATCTTCCATCAAACTCTGTTTTGGTGATATGCTTTTTAACCCTTTGAGTGCCAGAGGGGTACGCAGCGCATTGCTCTGCAATGCGTTGCGTTTCCCTCTGGCACTCAAAGGGTTAATTTTCAATTCTTGCCTGCTGCACTTACTCCCTTTATGGATGCTATATTGTCCGTACGTATAAATTGTTATTCTCATTCATTTACACACTAGTGTAAAAGCCTGTGTAAACGGGCGTACTACCGTAGAAGTGAATGGGTTAAGTTGTAGCAGTGGTCTTGCATCTTGGGCTCGGTCGGTTTCTCCTTGCTGGCCGTTCGTTCGGCAGTCTCTACTTCTCGTGACTGCATCGGACAAACATACATCTGGCCTAGGGTGACCACGCGTCCTGGAATGCCCGGGACTGTCCCTTATTTGAGGTCTGCGTCCCGGGTCACCCCCCGACCAGGCAACAAAGTGTCCCGGAATGGAGCAACAAAGCCGGCACCCACAGCCTACCTACATAGTGCAGCACACACCAGTCCAGCCAGCCAGGGAGGACCATATAGCAAATGCATTTCACTGGCTGGCTGGACTGTTGCATGCGAGACAACTGGAATGGCGCTGGTATGCTGGAGCTGCGAGTGAGACAGAGGTCTGAGTCCCGCGGCTGTTCCCACTAGGGTGACCACATGAATTTTGCCTTTGTACATTTGCTCGAGATGACATCCTCAATCATTCCTAGATGTCACATGTGTGGAAGCGGGCATGGTATTTTCTGGCAGCTTTTTTTCAAACTGAAGTAGGCAGAAATCATGAACATAATTAACCTTTTAATGAAGAAATGCTTTGCACGCCACTCCGGTCCTTAAATGGTTAAGATTACTATGTACAGTGAGAAGAGTTTACGGTCCTGTGTCCCTGCTGATAAGAACCATGTTCGCCTCATCTGCAATGAGATCCAGACCTGGCTGATGTTATCTCTGTAACAGATGTAGAAGGGCAAAGGTTATACGGGTCATTTGGATTTTGAGGCCATTGTAAGGTACTACATAGTAACATAATTTTATAGCTTTCCTGCTACCAAATAAGTTAGTCTTTATCAGACCTTCCTGTTTTACCTTCTAATACATAGTATAACCCTGTATGTTACAGTTTGACAGAAATATATCTAATCTTCTCTTAAATGTATCCATTGTATCTGCCATAACCACATCTTTGGGCAAGGAATTCCATAATTTAACAGACCTTACAGTAAAAAAACCCCTTTCTCTGCTGAAGTCGAAACCTCCTTTCCTCTTATTTTCAAGGGTTTGTCCCCTGATTATTTGATCAGGCCTTGGAATGAATAGCTCTCCAGAGATATATACTTATACATTGTGAAAATATCGACTCTTAGTCATCTTTCCTCTAGAACAAATAGACCGAGTTTGTCTAGTAGTTCCTCATTCGTCAAGTCCTCCATTCCCTTACTTAATTTGGTTGCTCTTCTCTGGGAATTTGGGAAATATTTGTTTGCCTCCCGTCTTGGTTTGTTCCAGAATGGCTACTCTCTATCTTATTGAAAATGCCCTAATTTCATACCTCTTCTCATTTTAAATTGGTGAAGGGGGGCACCAAGTGTCCTTTGCACTTCCCAAGTGTCCCTCTTTAGTCGGGATAGACTCTCCATGAGACCCAAATTCTTCTTTCCCATCCTGGTGTCCCTGTGTTTAGGAGATCAGACTGTGTGGTGTGTATAGAAGTGTATCACCCTGGTGTCCCTGTGTTTAGAAGATCAGACTGTGTGGTGTGTATAGAAGTGTATCACCCTGGTGTCCCTGTGTTTAGGAGATCAGACTGTGCGGTGTGTATATAAGTGTATCACCCACACAGTCTGATCTCCTAAACACAGGGACACCAGGGTGATACACTTATATACATAACACACAGTCTGTTCTCCTAAACACAGGGACATCAGGGTGATACACTTATATACACACCACACAGTCTGATCTCCTAAACACAGGGACACCAGTAGGGTTGCCACCCAGCCGGTATTTTACCGGCAGGCCGGTAAAAATTGGCTTCTGTCCAATGTTAAGTCTATGGAGGGAATGCCATGGCCGGTATTTTTTTGAAGAAAAGGTGGCAACCCTAGACACCAGGGTGATACACTTATATACACACCAAACAGTCTGATCTCCTAAACACAGGGACACCAGGGTGGGAAAGAGGGACAAAGGGATTTGGGTCTCAAAGAGGGACTGTCCCTCCTCAAGAGGGACATTTGGAGTTACTGAGCCCTAATATCTCCTAAAGAGGGACACTTGGGAAGCATTGCCTGATGTGTTTCAGTTCCACTAATCATATACATATGTACATACCTCCCAACATTTCAAATTGTCAAAGAGGGGGTGTTGGTGGGGGCGTGGCTGGTAGGTGGAGCATTACCGAGAATATTTAGGCTATTTCATGACCTATTAACACCTCCTTGTGTAACCTAATAAATGACTTATAACAAGACCAAAGTATTTTATTTACTCAGACTAATTTATAAAAACATATACTGACGTTTAAACAAACATTAATGTGAGTTTTATTGCTGTAGAGCAGTATGATACACTTATATACACATCACTCAGTCTGATCGTATAAAAAAGAGGGACATCAGGGTGGAAAAGAGTAACAGAGGGATTTGGGTCTAAAAGAGGGACTGTACCTCCTAAAAAGGGACACTTGGGAGGTATGCATATGTAGGATATGATCTGGGTATTCATGGAGACAACAGGGCCAAAATAATGTATATTTCAATCAATTTGATATTTGTTTCATTAATAAATATGTGCAGTACTGATGTATTTGCAGTACGTTATCACTGGTGCCTTAACTCTTTCAGTGCCTGATGGGAGTCCCCTCATTGCTCTGCAGTACACCTCTCAGGCATTCAAAAAGCCTGATAGGCTAAGGAGAACTGGAGGAATTCTGGGGCAAGCCAACAGCACCATAGGGGACCAATAAGAATTGTCAAAGTCCCTGATGATTTAAATGGGTCTTTTAACCCCTTTAAAGCTAGAGAGGTCTCCATTGCATTGCAAAGCACAACACTGGAGAGCTCTCTATAATTCAAGGGGGTTAAAGGCCCTATTTAAATCAAAAGGCAGTTTTATTGATCCCCTATGGTGCAAATGGTTTGCCCCAGAATGATTCCAATTCTTCATAGTGTATCAGCCTGAAAGTATTAAATCCTCTACCTAGAGACACACTGGTCCATGTGTACAATGAAAAATGGATCAAATCTGGGACAAAGTAATGGCAAAGTATTGTTGCATAATTCCTGAATTTCCCCACTTTTACCTTCACATGTATCCTCATAGTATCTCTGTCTCTTTATAACCCGTCCTTGGAATTTGATCCAGAGTTATTTTTGTTGTTGTTGCAGACCAAACCTAATGTAAAGTAATAGGCAATAAATCCCAGTGGCACAAAGTTCTCAGTGTTAATCCTTTATGTGCTAGAGGGGGGAACTTCCTTCTATGAAGCGCCTGTGGAGCCCCTAGAGGGCGCTCATGTGCTGTAACTAGATTTAATAAGTGGGTGGGGCTTAATCAGGTGGGCAGGGCTTGACCAGGAATGGGCTGGGAAGTGGGCAGAACAGTGGGAGGTGGGAAAGAGGAGAAGTGGGCAGGGTTACTCAGGAAACTCCACACAGCCAGAGAATCAGCCTCTGTTGCAGGAGATGTTAACCCTTTGACTGCCAGAGAGGTACGCAACGCATTGCTTTGCTATGCATTGCGTACCCCTTTGGCACTCAAAGGGATAAAAACTGTAGCGTCTGGGACAGATCCGAAGAGTTCCCAGGTAAGTTCTGCAATGTGCTGCGCACTAGCGGGTCACACCTGACAACTCTCAGGGTTCAAACAGGAGACTCAGGGGTTGACACAAGTTTTGACTCAGGGTTTTGACCTAAGTCTCAATGTGAAAGGTCAAGTTCTCAGTTTGAGAGAGTCCAGTGCCATCCACTACATGATCTGTGCCCATGTACTGCTTCTACATTGTCTCTAAATTGGTGCCACTTGTGGGAGAAATCCTTTGTGTATTATGTGTGTTTGTGCAGGGATACCATTAACCATTTAAAGACCAGATGGTTGTGCAACACATTGCTTCACCATTTGTTACACGCCCCGTCTGACCCTTAAAGGGTTAAGTTACGGCATGCTATACGCTAATTGAGGACTGACTGGAGCACGTCTGACATACAGAAAACGGGTATATATAGCCTGGAGTCTACAGTGTGGGGAGCATTAGCAGTTAATATACAGTGTAAGATATCAGGATCAGCTCATTTTGGAAGTCCCCTGGTAGGTATCTGATGTGGCAGGTGCACATGGACAAACTGGTTCAAAGCAGGGCTGTTTAAGGGCCTCCTACTTCAGCCAGGTTGATGATCTTGTTCCTTTTTTTTACCTGTCATTGCTTGAGATCTGTGAGCACTACATTATTATATACCAGCATCAGATCACTACACTGTTATATACCAGATACAGAGCACTACACTATTATATACCAGATACAGAGCACTACACTATCATATACCAGCATCAGATAACTACACTATTATATACCAGAAACAGAGCACTACACTATTATATACCAGCATCAGATCACTACACTATTATATACCAGCATCAGAGCACTACACTATTATATATGAGCATCAGAGCACTACATTATTATATATAGAAAGATAACTTCATTATAATATACCAGTACCTGAGTATTACACTATTATATACCAGCACCAGAGCACTACACTATTATATACCAGCATCAGAGGACTATTATATACCAGCATCAGAGCACTACACTATTATATACCAGCATCAGAAGACTGTTATATACCAGCATCAGAGCACTACACTATTATAAACCAGCACCAGAGCACTATTATATACCAGCATCAGAGCACTACACTATTATATACCAGCACCAGAGCACTATTATATACCAGCATCAGAGCACTACACTATTATATACCAGCATCAGAGCACTACACTATTATATACCAGCATCAGAGGACTATTTATACCAGCACCAGATCATTATTATATACCAGCATCAGAGCACTACACTATTATAAACCAGCACCAGAGCACTATTATATACCAGCATCAGAACACTACACTATTATATACCAGCACCAGAGCACTATTATATACCAGCATCAGATCACTATTATAAACCAGCACCAGAGCACTACACTATTATATACCAGCACCAGAGCACTACACTATTATATACCAGCACCAGAGCACTATTATAAACCAGCACCAGATCACTATTATAAACCAGCACCAGAGCACTATTAAATACCAGCACCAGACCACTATTATAAACCAGCACCAGAGCACTAATAAATACCAGCACCAGATCACTATTATAAACCAGCACCAGAGCACTATTATATACCAGCACCAGATCACTATTATAAACCAGCACCAGAGCACTACACTATTATATACCAGCATCAGATCACTGCACTATTATATACCAGCATCAGAGCACTACACTATTATAAACCAGCACCAGAGCACTATTATATACCAGCATCAGATCACTACACTATTATATACCAGCATCAGATCACTGCACTATTATATACCAGCATCAGATCACTACACTATTATAAACCAGCACCAGAGCACTATTATAAACCAGCACCAGAGCACTATTATATACAGCACCAGACCACTATTATAAACCAGCACCAGCGCACTATTATATACCAGCACCAGAGCACTACACTATTATCATACCTGGGAACTTTCTTGTCTCCAGTCCCCAGAGAACCAATAAGAGCTGGGGGTGTTCAAATGGTGAAATTTACATTCATGTAGAAAAACAAAACAAGTAGAGGTGCTCCTAGTGTAAAATCTTCAACAATTGGGAACACCCACCATTACCATTAAAAATTAACTCACAAGATAAGTGGCTGAACATAACACATATATGTTGTTCAGCAGAAAACACTTAGGGGAATACAAAAATGTATTAAAACCAATGCAGTCTCAATGGGACGCGTTTCGCAGCACACTGGCTGCTTTATCAACCGAACATAGTATTGTACATTGGGAAATACACTATAGGCGACCCTCTATGTATTTTTGTTCTCTTTCCAATTTATATTCATACCTGGCAACTGTCTTGATCTGACCTGGATTCTCCAGTTTTTGTACTTAATTACCAGGACTTCAGGGACATGGGTAGATTCTTGGGGCTCAGTGAGTTCCCTTGTAACTCCTCCCACTTCCCTGCCAGTTCTGGTCACTATTCTCCCTGTTCTTCTCACTCTCTGACCACAGCCAGTGAGATGGCTCAGTTGCTTAATGAACCAGCTATAGAAAGTGTTCAAGCCTCAGGCTGGCAGGTTCTAGTCCCAGCAAGGTCAGCTCAGCCTTTCATCCTTCTGAAGTAGATAAAATGAGTCCAGGACATACTTGAAAACGAGAGCAAACTCAATATGTTTTTCCTGGTAAAATACTTTCACAAAAGCATTTTTTAAGGGAAAACCCCACCTCTCCTCCCAATCCCACCGACCACAATCAAGCCCTGCTAACGTAAGATGTGAATCTTTCTTTTGGACATTCCTACTCCTAGACCTTGTTGGACCTCTAATGGTTTGCTACAAAAAGGTTCGTAGACATGACTATATTGTGGGCAGGATATAATAAGGGTGGGTAGGATAATAGAAGGAAGGGAAGCAGGGTTCCAGTGAAAATGGGCAGAAAGAGGTCAGAAGTGGGCAGAACAGGACATGTAGTAGGCAGTGCTACAGGGAACTCCCCAAATCTGGAGAATCAACCTCGGTCCCTGTGGACCTGCTAATGAACTCTAAAAACAAGAGTCTTCAGGGCAGATCTGTAGATTTGTTTAATCATGAGTAAGCGCAGTCTAAGCGTGAAACGCGTGGATTATCATCTTGATACATAATTGCTGTTTACCCACTCTGTAAGTCCTGCTGTGCTTTTTTGAGACATCTATATATGCAGGTATGATTTTATATTTTGAATAAAGGTTTATTGATTTGAAGAAACTAACGAGTATCCTGCTGATTGAATCCACACATCACAGTGGTGCAGTTGTTTGTATAAGTTGTGGAGAAGGTGGAAGGTAAAGGAAAGCCTTTTTATTGCACACTTTTTGGATGTGTTTTGGATATATATTGGATGTTCTCCTACTCTATGATATCGTATATCGTGTATTAAAGATCATTATATGTTGTGGTGAACGGAGCCGCTGAATTAGGTGTGTTTTGGTATCAGATCTGAAGAGTTCTCAAATATGACCATTAGATAACACCAGAAAGGCAATACACCATTATGAAAGAACCCCAACCCCTAAGTCAGACTGTCACACAACACAGTCTGGAACACACAGGATATCCCTAAAGATCTGGGACACACAACACAGTCTGGAACACACAGGATATCCCTAAAGATCTGGGACACACAACACAGTCTGGAACACTCAGGATATCCCTAAAGATCTGGGACACACAACACAGTCTGGAACACTCAGGATATCCCTAAAGATCTGGGACACACAACACAGTCTGGAACACTCAGGATATCCCTAAAGATCTGGAACACACAACACAGTCTGGAACACTCAGGATATCCCTAAAGATCTGGAACACACAACACAGTCTGGAACACTCAGGATATCCCTAAAGATCTGGGACACACAATACAGTCTGGAACACTCAGGATATCCCTAAAGATCTGGGACACACAACACAGTCTGGAACACTCAGGATATCCCTAAAGATCTGGGACACACAATACAGTCTGGAACACTCAGGATATCCCTAAAGATCTGGAACACACAACACAGTCTGGAACACTCAGGATATCCCTAAAGATCTGGGACACACAACACAGTCTGGAACACTCAGGATATCCCTAAAGATCTGGGACACACAACACAGTCTGGAACACTCAGGATATCCCTAAAGATCTGGGACACACAATACAGTCTGGAACACTCAGGATATCCCTAAAGCTCTGGGACACACAATACAGTCTGGAACACTCAGGATATCCCTAAAGATCTGGGACACACAATACAGTCTGGAACACTCAGGATATCCCTAAAGATCTGGGACACACAACACAGTCTGGAACACTCAGGATATCCCTAAAGATCTGGGACACACAACACAGTCTGGAACACTCAGGATATCCCTAAAGATCTGGGACACACAACACAGTCTGGAACACTCAGGATATCCCTAAAGATCTGGGACACACAACACAGTCTGGAACACTCAGGATATCCCTAAAGATCTGGGACACACAACACAGTCTGGAACACTCAGGATATCCCTAAAGATCTGGGACACACAATACAGACTGGAACACTCAGGATATCCCTAAAGATCTGGGACACACAACACAGTCTGGAACACTCAGTATATCCCTAAAGATCTGGGACACACAACACAGTCTGGAACACTCAGGATATCCCTAAAGATCTGGGACACACAATACAGTCTGGAACACTCAGGATATCCCTAAAGATCTGGGACACACAATTCAGTCTGGAACACTCAGGATATCCCTAAAGATCTGGGACACACAACACAGTCTGGAACACTCAGGATATCCCTAAAGATCTGGGACACACAACACAGTCTGGAACACACAGGATATCCCTAAAGATCTGGAACACACAACACAGTCTGGAACACACAGGATATCCCTAAAGATCTGGAACACACAACACAGTCTGGAACACTCGGGATATCCCTAAAGATCTGGAACACACAACACAGTCTGGAACACTCGGGATATCCCTAAAGATCTGGGACACACAATACAGTCTGGAACACTCGGGATATCCCTAAAGATCTGGGACACACAATACAGTCTGGAACACTCAGGATATCCCTAAAGATCTGGAACACACAACACAGTCTGGAACACACAGGATATCCCTAAAGATCTGGGACACACAATACAGTCTGGAACACTCAGGATATCCCTAAAGATCTGGAACACACAACACAGTCTGGAACACACAGGATATCCCTAAAGATCTGGAACACACAACACAGTCTGGAACACTCGGGATATCCCTAAAGATCTGGGACACACAATACAGTCTGGAACACTCAGGATATCCCTAAAGATCTGGAACACACAACACAGTCTGGAACACACAGGATATCCCTAAAGATCTGGAACACACAACACAGTCTGGAACACTCGGGATATCCCTAAAGATCTGGGACACACAATACAGTCTGGAACACTCAGGATATCCCTAAAGATCTGGAACACACAACACAGTCTGGAACACTTAGGATATCCCTAAAGATCTGGAACACACAACACAGTCTGGAACACTCGGGATATCCCTAAAGATCTGGGACACACAACACAGTCTGGAACACTCGGGATATCCCTAAAGATCTGGGACACGCGGTACAGTCTGATCAATGAGCCTTAAGTACAAAAGAAAATGAGATAAACTCTGAAGGAAATCAGTTCCACCACAGAAGACAAAATGTCCCATTTATTTAAAATTTGGTTAAAACATACATTTCAATCAATAGAAGCTTTGGGACTTTTTATTTATCGCACATGGAGCAGTTGGTTTGTCCAGGGCCGGACTATGGAAAAATGGAATACCAGCCCCACATTTCATCATGCTACCATTGTGTACATGGTAAATCCTTTGGGGGAGTTCTAAACCCAATATTTTCCCAATATAGAAGCAAATAGTTTAACCCCATCCCGACAATGGACGTACATGTACGTCCCGCAGAATCTGTCACTTAGTGACAGTACGTCCAGGAAGACGTTCTAAACAATGGGTAAAAAAAGTTGGGCGGGCATTAAGTGCCGGCCGTGTGCGCGTGCGGCCGGTCACTAAGAGGTTAAAGAACACAATGGTCCAAAACGGTATAGAAATGAAATCATGGTAACACATTAGCCAATGAACACAACTAATCTAGCCGGGACCATGCAGGAGTACATCAGCACAGTCTGATAAAGTAAGCATATCATATAGTAACTAACAGGACTGTAAATCAGTTGTACTTTGAGGAGTCTTGTGTGATTCTGTTTCACTTGGTTGTAGCCAACCCTCTGTTGGGAGATGTGTCAATGAAATGTTATTGCAAAATAAATGAATATATATGTGAGAAATTAACTACAGTGTTTTTGGTGGCACTATTTCTGCCCATGAAGAGAATTAGTCTCAGCACTTGAAACGGCACAATTTTGATGTGGAAAGTCCGTAAAAACACTGCACTCATCTCAAAACATGTTATTTTGCTCTATAATAACTCTTGAATGAGCATACCTCCCAACATTTCAAATTGTCAAAGAGGGACACTTGTGTTTTAGGGGGTGTTGCTGGGGGCGTGGCTGGTAGGCGGGGCACTACAGAGAATTTTTAGGCTATTTCCTGACCTATTGACACCTCCTTGTGTGACCTAATAAATTATTTATAACAGGACCAAAGTATTTTATTTACACATACTAATTTATAAACACACATACTGATGTTTAAACAAACATTAATGTGAGTTTTATTGATGTGTAGCAATGTGATACACTTATATACACATCACACAGTCTGATGTCCTAAAAAGAGGAACATCAGGGTGGGAAATAGGGAAAGAGGGATTTGGGTCTAAAAGAGGGACTGTCCCTCCTAAAGAGGGACACTTGGGAGGTATGAATGAGACATGTCCCAGTGCTGGTTTAGTTAGGTCCAGTTATGCTCAATATTTGTAAAGTATTAGATGTTGGAGATCTGTTTTTCCTTGACTCTCCTTCCATATCTCTATTTCTGTGCATAGTTGTGTAGGACTCATCAGAGGGTGAGCTGTGAATGTACAGTACCCACAAAATTATTAAGTGTCTGGGCTTGTTCACATAACATAAGTGAACCATGTCTGTGAACTTTGCCTCAAAACAGCAAAAAAGATCATTCAATCGCTAATGTATATAATGTAGAATCCCAGATAAGGATATATATTGGTCTTCTCACTAGGGTCAAACATCATAATTTGAATACAGTGTCAAATGGTTCAGTACCATATAATTTATTAAAAACTAGTTGAACAGCCCGTTACACGGGCCACATTGCCTCTGGCAGCCGGTCGCGGAGCAGTCACGCGGAGTAGAGACTGCCCGCGCCACGGTTGATACAGAGCTGGACGCTCCTTCGGAGCGCCCAGCTCTGAATCAGCCGCGGCACGGGCAGTCTCTACTGCGCATGACTGCCGCACGCGCAGCAGTGTCTACTGCACATGTCGGGCGTTACACACAATTTAGCGAATTATTATATAGGATATATATTCAAGCTCTAATGTTAAAAGCACACAATGTTGTTAATTTGCTATATAATCTGGCACAAGTTATACATCAATAATATTTAACTTGTACATAATGGCACAGAATAATAATTTGTACAAGTCCCAAAATTAACTCCACTATTCTTCAATCAGTGTGGCTAATAACACACACTTACCCCTCTCCATTAAGGTATTAGTTGTGATTCCCAATTCCCTCTCTTGCCTGTGACCGTGTCTGGCATCTGCTGTGCTGACTCTCTGCTCCCGGCCTCCCTCTCAGCTCTCTCTTGTATCCGCAGCAGTGCTTAAAGGAACAGTAAACGTTTTTTATGAAAAAATATATATTGTAGGGATTTTCCTACTGAGTAAAATAAGGGTACTCCAATTGCCAAGAGATTCATATTTCCAAAGTTATTACAGTTTAAATACATGTTTTCTTACATTAGCAGTGCCCTCTAGTGGTCAAATTCTAATTATTTTTGTGTTACATTCTAATGGAGAGGAAAGTCAAGAAAGTCAGTGACATACAGTTCTCCATAGAATGTGATAGAAACTGACTGCCACTTCCTGTCACTTAGAACTTTCAGTAAATTCACTTCCGGATTATTTGAACTGTTATAAATTTTTAATAGAACATCTGACAGCAGTGGGAGTGACCTTGTTTTATTCAGCACAAAATATGTGTTTTCATAAAAAAAGTTTACTGCTCCTTTAAGTTAGGTGAGGAGGGCCTACCTGGTGTGTAGATGCAGTGCTCTTCACGCTGCGTCTGATATCACTGGGTCTAGACCCCGCCTGCCTTCACTCAGTAGACGCAGCCCGGCATCCGGCGGTTCTTGATATCTCACGGCCGTGGTCCTGCCACCTTGTGGCTGTGGATAAATTTAATTGGCATATATGTTTCTTTAAGCAGCCCCAGGCCCCAAGGGAAGCCCAGTGCAGGTGGCATTCCGGGAATTTTCCCGGTATCCCGGTAGGCCAGTCCGGCCCTGGGCTTGTCCCTGAGGTTGTGCCACTTTTCTTTTCTCAATGTTTGAAGCCAAGCATGAAAACTCAGCATTGTGTAAAGACAGGTGTGAAATCTTAGTATTTTTAGTAAAAATGTTAGTAAAAACACCTAACATTGTGCTAAGCTGGGTGTGCGTGCAACATTCTATGTTCCATTAAGGAACAGAGGGGTGTGTTCCATATTTATTTGAAAGAATAGCTCACCCCAATGATGCTTGAAGGGTAAATCAAGGTCAAGAATATACAAACGTATAATAAGCTTTTAGCAGGAGAGAGAAATAGTTGCAGTTATTATTTAACCACTTGGATGCCGTCAATGATTTGATTCATAAAAATGCTCAATGAAACAAGCCACAGACTTTGTTCTATTATATCTAGATTTGTTGTTATTGCCAGAAAATCTACCGTCCATCACATTAATGTTACATTGTATTATTTTTACTGACCTGATGATCATACCTGAAAACTCTCAGGGTTTAACCCGGAGACTCAGGGTTTTGACCCAAATTTCAGGGTGAAGGGCCAGATTCTCAGGATCACAGAGTCCAGTCATACCTAGGATATATTCTGCTCCAATTACTTGCTTTAAAAAATAAAAAAAATGTAAAGGTGATCAATGGACAGGCAATCAATATCAGGGGGTGGCATCAGGAGGGGTCCCAATACCCCTCCAAGAGGTGTGATTATTATTTATGTATGTGCTTTTATTTTAAGTGCACATATTAAACAGGAGGGAGGACACACAGGGAAAATGTGGTATTTGGGAAGTAGTGCGAGGTTACCCAGATGCTGCTGCTGTGCTGTGCACCACATGAATAAGAGGGAGTGAGAAGTTGTGTGTGTGTGTGTGTGTAGAGGTCCAGCCGAGACCACTTTGAGAGTGTGTGTGTGTGTGTGTGTATGCGTGTGTGTCAGCCATGTTTTGTTCTTTTTTCAGGTGGATGTTGGGGGTGGGCTTACTCCTTGCAGAGATTTTGACTTCACCCTTGTATCTCCAGGACAGGCAGTATAGAGGAGATTTGAATATCTGCTCTTTACTGCTGCCCCTGGGTGTGTGTGGAACCTCTTTTAGATAGATAGATGGATAGATAGATAGATAGATAGATAGATAGATAGATAGATAGATAGACAGACAGACAGACACAGCTGGTAACTATCCGGATTTGTCCCAGAGACTCCATTTTTTTCGGTGGCAGGGAGTGCTTTATGACCCTTTGCCCACTCCACCTCCTTCCCACCCTGTTCCTCCCTCTTTCCACAAACTTCCCTCCTACTTCTCCTCCTTCCCACCCTATTCTGGCTACTTAATTGCACAGCCTGTTAAGCTCCACCCACAATCGTGATTAGGCCCCACTCCTTTCTGACGGGAATCGCTTCATTTATACCCACTAGCACCACAGTTCCCTCCTGGGACTCTAGAGCATAACGTTCCCAGGTATGTAGATAGATAGATAGATAGATAGATAGATAGATAGATAGATAGACAGATAGATAGACAGACAGGAAGACAAATGTCTCCCCTGTGTCTGCCCTGCTTCCTTTAGACCTCATTCTAATACAGCGACTAGCTACAGAACTTGTTGTGTCTCAGATTTATGGCCACTCAAGTGTTCCCTGTTTTCTTACATTCCTCCCTGTGTGGCCGTTTCCCCTTCTGTCTCACATTATTATCCCGTTCCTTAATCTCCTGTGTGTGTTTACAATTAACTGTCCCTTATCCTCTTCACAATTATCCTAAACAATGTTTTCCTGTCAGCTAATATCCCTGTATTTTCTGCTCAGCTCTGTGTGTAAAGCATCCCCAGAATAATTATTCCTATTGGCCTTAATTCTTTTTTACAATGTAAACAAACCAAATTCTACTATTCCTTCTTTATAACTAAAATGTATATATTCCAATATCAACTTTGCTCCAAATTTTCAGACTTCCCCACCCCATAAAGAAAGGGAATCATGGCTGGGCTTGGGGGTGATCATTAAAAGAAGTGTTTGTATTGGTTAGGTGGGCTAGGGGAAGTTATAAAAGGGGGTTACCGGCAGTATGACTTCCTCTTTGGATCTTCAATCAAATCTTTGCAATACTGTTCCCTGTGGAACGCTCTTGTGGTGTGCCATGGCTGGCTCTGGCCCACTTTTGATGGTGGGGCAGTTCTTACTGGAATCCGGTGGCAGTGATTGGCTGCGGATGCAGCTTATCTGGCATCTGTCCATTCCCTCTGGTGCTCCTGTTCCTGCTCCCAGGCCGGAGCATCTGGGCTTGGCCTCCGGCTCGCTTACGCCCTGGTGATAGCCACAGGTGGGGGGCGGAGTTTGAGTCCGCGACGGCGGCCAACTTCAACTTCCTTACCTACTGTTCGTGAGTCTGCGATGGGGATTAGTCCCCTGCTTCCTCTGGGCACAGTTCTACTGCTCCTGGTGCTCTGCCTTACCGATTGTGTTCCGTATCTTCTGAGGGGAATTGTTCCAGTCAGCTGAGCAGCTCTCCGCAGTTTTCTTCCCAACTTGGACAGGTGTCTGGGTGGTCCGGCTTTGTGCTTGTTTTGGGTACTTTGCCTTTCTCTAGGTGGGGGTGTTCCTGTGTTCCAGAAGCGTGGTGGTGATGGTTGGCCCTTATCCCTGGACCTTCCTTTTGTCATCCTCCTCCTGCTCTCTCCTTGTCTGTGTTCCCCTGGTCTGTGCTCATTGGGTCTGGTCTGTTTCACCCCCTTTTTTGTTTTTTATCCTGCCCTGTTCTTGTCCTGGCTTTTCTGTGCGTGGTGTATCTGAGTGATGAGTGGATATGTGCGGGGGTGGCGCTATTTCCCTCAGGGCTTTGGCAGATCTAACTGCTGTCATGTGTGGGTCTGTGGTTGGGTGGCAGCCTACCGAGGCAGTGAGCAGCTGGGCCCGAGTCTGGCTTGTCTATCCGGATGCCTGGGTTGTTCACTGCATGGGTGCTCCTGTGCTTTGGTCCAGACGGCTGCCTTGTGTTCGGTTGATGCAAAAAAAAAAAAAAACATAAAAAAGAAAAAATGCAGAAATATGTAATATATAAAACATAAATCAGGGGTTCTCAGCCGGGGTGCCATGGCAGTTTGGTGTGTCGTGGGCATCTGCTCAGGGTGCCCTAAATTTATCCATGGATATTTTGCCAAGAGCTTTTGAAGTTAAGTTTGTCCTGTATATTTGTAGTAATTATTATGTACAATATTTTCCTTTTTCTCATTCTGATCATAGGACCTAAGACTAAGTATACATTTACACATTGTTCCCTTTGTTAAGCCCATGTGGAATAACCTATAAACAGTGAGGGATGCCCTATACTTCCACATTGCCTGCTTGGGGTGGTCTTGAGCCACAACAGCTTGAAAACCACTGTCATAAACAGAACTCAATGGTAATTTTTTACTGGGGTGCCAATTCATTTACATTTTTCACTGGCTTTGATGCATGAATGTCTGCCTACGCACTGCTTCTGCTCCCATTACCTTCACCCCTTCGGTTTCTATTGCTTGCCTGCAGGCTTTCTCTGGCTGGATCACCATTGTGGGGTGTGTGTGAGCAGGGGGATATCTTGCTGCTCTTCCCAGTCCTGGTTTTGGGGGGGGTCTGTATTTCCTGCTGTCTGTGCAGTTGATTCTGTTCTCCTGCATTCATTTCATGTTCTTTTCTGTTGTGGGTTATCTGCTGGGTGTGCACTTCCCTGCTGCTGTGCTGGCGGTGGGGTGGGGGGGGCACTGGGACTGGGGCTCTTTGCAGTCCCTGTGTGTTGGGGTCTATATGCTTTGGGAGCCAGGCCTTGGCATGTTCTGCCTGCATCTTGTTGGGCTAGCGCGTTGAGGTGTGTGGTGCTTTGTGTCTGATGTCGTTTGCCCTTTGATTGTTGATTGGATCGGCGTTTTGGGTTTGTTGTGGTTCTCCAACGGTGTCACTTCAGGATTTGCAGTCTGTTTTGGGTGAAATTAATTTTTGCCTGTCAGATTACCCCATACGCGCCCTCATGTTTGGGTTACGTTGCCATTGCATGTGGATTTGCGGGTCGCGGAGACTTTTTTGGAGGACTACATGGTGGTCCTACTTAGAGTCGGTTTCGCGGTACAACGCGGTGCTGGGGTTGTACACCGATGCGGCCTTGTGGTTTTTTGGGCCTTTGTTTGGGGGTTGACTGGTGCTCGGCTCCTTGGCCAGCTTCCTGGTTGGTGGCAGGAGTGACAAGGGACTTGGTGTTCCTTAGATGTTCCCGATTATGGTTGTGAGGCCTCTGGGTGGCATGGCTGCGGTACAACTGGGTTGTTTTCCACTCTGATAACATGGGGCGGTTGTGGTGATCGTTATTTTCTCTAGTTCTTCTGCCCCTGTCCCGTCTTTGCTCCATTCCTTGGTGTTGTCCTGTTCTTTGTCTTTATGTTTCTTTTCAGGCCAGGAGTGTGTCTGGCATGCTTCTTGTGGGTGGTGATGACCGTGGCTCCGTCCCAGGATGGTTATTGGGGTCTCGGATGATGAGCTTTTCTGGCCTGCTGGACCAGTTTCCAGGCTTAATTATGGTGTGGCTGAGATTATTCCGCACATGTCAGGGCAGAAGCCAAGGACCCCGGGTCATTGGACAAGAGTCGGAGTCTACTACACTGGAGGGTGGCTAAGTTTGTTTTGATGTTTGTGGGTTTGTCTGTTCGGCATTCTGTTTTCGGGGATTCCTCTCTCTCGTTGTTGCGGGAGGACTGGGTCCATCCTACTGCCCTTGGGTTGGATTTTCTATTTGGGGATCTCCAGGGTTTTTTGAGCAGGCCATAGCTTTATTTTGGTAGAGCGCTGTAAGTAAAAAGTACGTGACGTGCTATGACCGTCATAGGTCCTTAAGGGTATAAGGACAGTGACGGCCATAGCACGTCATCTGGTCGGTAAGGGGTTAAAGGGAATATAGGACTAAGTGGCCCATAATGTGTTTATAAGGAAATCATACATAGGTAGGGTTCCTTCATACACCAGTAACGTATATCTATTTGTATGCATTTGCATAGTGTCTGCAGTTACCTGTATTGTTGTGCACCACATATTACTAAGCAAGTCCTACTTTTAAACAAATTGAGAGCCACTTACTTTCAGAACTGGGCACCTAAAATGTACTCCATATTCTAATCTAGATGACATCTTACCAGTGATTTCTAGAGGCCACTTGTGCCAAGGGGAAGATAATGGGGAAACTTATGCTGGTTTCAGCACATTTGTTTTTTTCTCTGCTCCTTGTTGTACATGATGTTAGCCATTTTTTAATCAGTAGTTAAATAATTATTTCAATGTATTTATCTTTCAGTTTATTCAAATGAGCTAGTACCGGTTGGCAGGGAGTGGCAGATGGGATGGAGAGCAGTGTGGAATGTTGGTATCTGGCTGGCAGGGAGTGGCAGATGGGATGGAGAGCAGTGTGGAATGTTGGTATCTGGCTGGCAGGGAGTGGCAGATGGGATGGAGAGCAGTGTGGAATGTTGGTGTCTGGCTGGCAGGAAATGGTGTTTGGGATGGAGAGCAGTGAGCAATGTTAGTGTCTGGCTGCCAAGGGGTGGCATGTGGGAGGTCGAGCATTGTGGATTGTTTTTAAATGGCTGGCAGGAAGTGGCATTTGGGATGGAGAGAAGTGTGGAATAATAGTATCAGACTGGCATGTTTGTCAGATTTACATATACCAATAAATAAAGTGAAATATCTCTTACAATATTGTTGTAGATAACGAGTGGTTAATATAAAATGTAGGTGTTTCAAAAGCTCTTTCAGAATCTCTAGTTTGTTACACGGTGACGGTTCAACCTTAATGGTGAAGTGTGTGTAATGGTATGCACTACAATTATCCTACTCTTTAGTACAGGCATGGACAACATAACAGTATCCATTCGCTACCAGACCAAAACTCCTATCGTTTAAAGGGGAACTGTCATGCTAATAACATTGCCCCACAATATATTTCTAACCTTGCGATATGCAAAGCCTTCTTGTTCTTAAGCTCAATAAGTCAGTGGTATTGCTGAAAAACCACATCTTCGGCAAGAACCAGAGTACAGACAGTGCAGACATCTTAGAGGAAATGTACCTCTGAGTCTGCGCTGTCAGTCCCATTCACTGCCTGCATTGGTGGTGACATAAGCTGGTTACCTTAAGGTAACGGAAGCGCCTGATCGCAGGCACACAGAGCTTCTCTTGTAAGCTCTGTGCAGCCCGATGCCTGCAAATGAAGTTTCTTCAGCAATACCACTGACTTATTGAGCTTAACCTTTGAGTGCCAGAGGGGTACGGAACGCATTGCTTTGCAATGCGTTCCGTACCCCTCTGGCACTCAGAGGGTTAAGAACAAAAAGGCTTTGCATATCGCTATTTTAGAAATGTATCGGGGGGGGGGCAATGTTATTAGCATGATCGTTCCGCTTTAACTGGCAGGAAATTATAGGAATTGCTAAAGGGCCTCATGTTGCCCACCACTGCTCTAATACATACCCTGAAATGCAGTGACTGGTGTTGGAGGCTAAGATCAGCTGAGATGCACTGGTGGAGCAGTACATTTATTACGCTCCCACACGCACAGTGTATATGAATGTTCCACACCATTACAGGTGTATAGGCATTGTCTATTCTAGTTGTCATGCTTTGTTCCTGACTGACCTTTCACCAGGTAGAATCTTACACAGTGGGAGTGTTGCATCATTCTGGAGTTTTTTTTTATAATAAATAGCAAACATTGGCCCATAGTTAAAAAACCAACTGAGGTAAACCAACTGCACCATACACAGGACCAATAAAAATTCCTGTGCATCTGAATACAGGTTTTAAACCTCTTGAATGCTAGAGTTCGCAATGCATTGGAGACCTCTCTAGCATTCAAGGGGTGAAAAGCCCAGTTGAATTTAGCAGGCCATTGTATTTGTACCTATGGTGCAGTTGGTTTACTCCAGAATATCTCCCATTTTGCTTTCATAAGTATGGTCCATTGTCACTGACAGAGACGAAGTTTGCCAATTGTTATAAACTATATAATTTGTCCTTTCAAACGAGATACTGGGAAGCACGCCTGGGAACATTCTTGTGTTGCGATAGTACTGGTTGGCAGGAAGTGGCAGTTGACATGGCAAGCAGTGTGGAATGTTGATATCTGGCTGGCAGGGAGTGGGAGATGGGATGGAGAGCAGTGGGAATGTTAGTATATGGCTAGCAGGAAGGGGTGGTTGGGATGGAGAGCAGTGTGTCTTACTAGCAAGGAGTGGCATATGGGAGGTTGAGCATTGTGGAATGTTACTAAATGGCTGGCAGGAAGTGGCAATTGTGATGGAGAGAAGTGTGGAATGAAAGTATCAGACTGGCATGTCTGCCAGACTTGCATAAACTAATACATAAATAAAATGTAATATCGCTTAAACTATTGTTATAGATAACAAATGGTTAAATAAAATGTAAGTGTTTTGAAAGCTATTTCAAAATCACTCGTTTGTTACTCAGTGACAGTTAAATTTTGATGATGGTGAAGTGTGTTCAGTGGTATGCACTACACAAATACTACTGTTAAGTAAAGGGATGGACAACGTACCACTGTCCAATTGCTACCAGACTACAAATCCCAACATTTGGCTGGCAGCGGCAAATCATAGGAGTTGTAGCCTGGTAGTTGCTAAAGGGCCTTATGTTGGCCATCACTGCTCTAATACATACCCTGAAGTAGAGATGCACCGATACCAATTTTTTAAGACCGAGTACAAGTACCGATACTTTTTTAAAGTACTCACCAGTACCAATTACCGATAATTTTTTTTGCGGTCATTTGCCAGTTTTCCAAGTACCTAAAGCATATATATATATATATATATATATATATATATATATATATATATATATATATATATAAAACATACATACATACACCACCTCTTGATTCTCCCCTTTTGCCTCTTTCTCCCCCTCTTGATTCCCACCTTTTTGCTTCATTCTCCCCCTCTTGAGCCCCCTCCTTTTGCCTTGGCTTTTTCTCTCCCTTTTGATCCCCCTTTCTCCCCCTCCTTGACTCTTGATCCCACCCTTTTACCTCTCTCTCCCTCCTGATCCCCCCTCCTTTTGCCTCTTCTTGGCCCCCCTCCTTTTGCCTTTCTCTCCCTCCTGATCCCCCCTCCTTTTGCCTCTTCTTGGCCCCCCTCCTTTTGCCTCTTCTTGGCCCCCCTCCTTTTGCCTTTTGTTTTTCTCCCTTAGTCCCTTTTGCCTCTTTTTCTCCCTCTTGACCCCCCTCTCTGCCCCTTTCTTCACTCACTCTTGATGCCCAATCTTGCCTCTATTGATCCCCCTTTGCCTGCCTTACCCTCCTCTGCCGGGTGCTCACTGTTCTCTTGCGAGCCCTGGCAGAGGTCAGCGTCGCAGAGTTGCCATGGTAACCCACAGCAACGCTCCGACGCTGCAGGAGGGAGAGAGCTGCTCACAATGCTCCCCAGGCTCCCTCTCTGCAGCACCGACCCTGACACAGGGTATCGGTGCTGGCATCGGCCGCATTTGCGCAAGTATGAGTACTTGCGCAAATGCCGGTATCGGCACCGATACCAGTATCGGTGCAACCCTACCCTGAAGTACAGCAAATGGTTTTGGAGGCTAACATCAGCTGAGATGCACTGGTGGAGTAGTACATTTATTTCTCTCTCACACACATAAACAAACATATAAAATGTCCCATACCTTTACAGGTATATAGGCATTGTCTGTTGTGTTTTTCATGCCATTGTTCCTGCTTGAACTTTGACCAGATAGAATATTCTTACACAGTGGAAGTGTTGCATCATGGGCCATTGTCACTGACAGATCAGGAATGACAGATACTAAATTTGTTATAAAAATATATAATTTGTCCCTTCAAATTAGATACTGGGAAGCACACCAGGGACGTTCTTCTGTAGGGCTCATGGGCGTGTGAGAATGTCGAGAATCAAGTCATAAAGTGGATGGAGCTTAATTGGGTGGGGCTTAACAGAGATTGGGCAGGGAAGTGAGTGGAACAGGGTAGATAGAAGGCAATACTTTTGACCCTGAATATAACTAATTAACATAGAGTACAAGAAATTAACATAATGTCAGAGCTTAAAACTTGAAGTCCTTTGCTACTAGCCAGACCTGAAAAGTTACTCGCCACTGCAATCCATAACATACCCACAAGGGCTGAATTTCTACTCGCCAGGGATGAATTTTCACTCACCATTGGCTAGTGGCGAGTGGAAATTTTGAGCCCTGATTAATGTAGACAACAAAAGATAACAGTAAATGTTTCAAAAACAATTTGTTTTATAGAGAAATGGATAGTACACATAGGCAGATTTTAGTTTTCTGCAAAACAATCTTAATTTGCCTTAAAGTGACATTTAGCTTCTTTTATGACAATATATTCTCCTAGTGCATGCTACGTACAGTTAAGTTGACTGTACTTTTTAATTTATTAATTTCATCTTCATCTGTTTTTACACTTTTACAGTGAATTCCCTGAATTTCTGTTTCCAGAGAGCTTTCTTTCAAAGCCGGACTAGTGATATAATGTAATGCTATCCCTATGCAGAAAAGCCTGCCTTTGCTACAGCATACAGAACACTCAGTTCTGGAGAGATAATGTTACATTGTATCACTATCCCTAGAGTCACAAAAATAGTGGCTAAAATATAATATGTAATGCTCCAGTATGTTCTCAGCCCCCAAATGTAAGCTTACTACTATCCAGAAAACATTTGTTTGCTAAAATCTATAATCCGACAGAAACTAGAAGAAATGGAGAGAGCAATGTAATCAGCCCTTCTGGACAGGTAACCTATAAGGCATAGAGGCAAAGAAAACAAGATACAGTAACACAAATGGACAAATTAGATAGCTATATATAAACTTTACTGAATAAAATAATTAAAATAATATAATATAAAATATGACACCTACACATATGTTAAATTAGCTAATACTAGATCCATGTGTCCGAGGAGCACTGAATGACTATGATACAAGTTGATCAATATATTCCATGACTAGATACAAATATCATTCAGTAGTACAAATATATAGAAATAAGCTCTTCCATCTTTTTACATAGTAAAATCTGTAATACTCTTGATGTTGTGAGGGTATGAATGGGTTCCTTCATTCACTGAATCCCAGTTTGGTCATCTGCTTTGTATGGTATCGGTGGACTGCGGGCAGGGCCGGATTTACATCTCAGGAGCCTGTAGGCACAGAAATCTGAAGCGCCCCCCCCCCCATTGGCCATCTCCACTGGACACCTCTACAATGCTCCTAATCTCCACATTACCCCCCACATAACCATATTGCCCTCACATTGCCCCCCCATCAGCTCCAAATTGCCCCATCAGATCCAACTTGCCCCCCTTCAGCTCCATATTGCCCTCACATTGCCCCATCAGCTCCAACTTGCCCTCACATTGTCCCCATCATCTCCACATTGCCCCCATCAGCTCTAAATTGCCCTCACATTGCCTCCATCATCTCCAACTTGCCCCATCATCTCCAACTTGCCCTCAAATTGCCTCCATCATCTCCAACTTTCCCCCATCATCTCCACTGCCCCATCCGCTCCAACTTGCCCTCACAGTGCCCCCTTCAGCTCCAACTTGCCCCCATCAGCTCCAACTTGCCCACATCAGCTCCAACTTGCCCTCACATTGCCTCCATCATCTCCAACTTGCCCCATCATCTCCAACTTGCCCTCAAATTGCCTCCATCATCTCCAACTTTCCCCCATCATCTCCACTGCCCCATCCGCTCCAACTTGCCCTCACAGTGCCCCCTTCAGCTCCAACTTGCCCCCATCAGCTCCAACTTGCCCACATCAGCTCCAACTTGCCCTCACATTGCCCCCATCATCTCCACACTGCCCCATCATCTTCACATTGCCCCATCATCTTCACATTGCCACCCATATCTATTTCCTACCTCCCTGTTGGTCCAGCGGCAGGAAAAGTCTGTGCCTCCTTCTGCACAGACCTGTATGCTGTTAGTCCCACGTGGTCTTCTCTTCAATAATGCAGAGCGCTGGGAGATGATCTCACGGGCAATCTGTACTGCGCATGACTGTGTCGTTACACATGTTTTAGAGAATTATTATATAGGATTATTTTAGTTATTTTATTCAGTAAAGTTTATATATTGCTATGTAATTGTCCCTTTGTGTTAGTGTAGCTTGTCTTCTTTGTCTCTATGCCTTATAGGTTACCCGTTCAGCTGGGCTGATTACATAGCGCTCTCCATTGTTCTAGTGTCTATCGCTATTCCTACTTTCACAGCCCCTGGCAGACTGCTATCTGGAGACAGAAAGTCTGTGAGCCTTCTGTCAGGGGCAAAAGTATAACAAATAGGCAACGATGAAAAGAAAAATATAGGCAATTTGTCTTTACATATTATACACTTGCAGAATATGTCAAATCAAAAAAGGGTCATCTGTCACTTTAAACTGACAGGTCCCTTTATCTTGTAGAAAGTAGCTATGATTAATAGTATTCATACATTAAGGAAACCAACTCATAACTGTGTAAGAGGAATTGTGTGTTTGCAATTAGAGTATAACAGGATTCCCCTCTGAATTATGACCAAATGGAATATTTTGAGTAAATGAAGATTGTATTAAACAAGCGGCAGAGTTGAAAGCTGGGAGCAGAATGATTTCCCAGGAAGAAAGTTTAACCATGCAGTTTTATGATTCAGTGTTATGGAATGTAGTGCAGCACGATCTGCCTTCTGGTGTTTTACAATATGCACTTATTCTCACTATTAGAAGGAATGTATCTGTGCATCTATCTATCTATATATCTAGCTCATATCTATCTATCTATCTATCTATCTATCTATCTATCTATCTATCTATCTATCTATCTATCTATCTACCTACCTATCATCTCTTTGTAATCTGCTGCAGACTTTATTTTGTGTGCCTTTGAGCAAGACTGCTTCAAGACTCTGGTATGCCCTGGACAAAGCTTGTGCTAGTGGGCCCCATTAAAGGGATAGTAATACTTCGTTTTATCTTTATTTTGTAGGCATTAAAAAAACACTTAGAACAATATAAGTCTTATCTCTCAAACCTTTATGGTTTATGAGATATTCACAAGCAAAGTTTCCCCTTCCCGCCCCTTTTTCCTAGTGTAAGCCATCTCTTCTCAGATGTGAATCAGGTTGTAAGACCAGACAGATAACAGAAGGGGACAATTTTCTTTGTATGAAAACAATGAAAGCCCTTCCCCCCTTGACAAGTTTTTCAGGTTTTTCCCTTATCTTAATTGAAGATTGTCCCTCTCTGCAGTCTACCTGGGCACCTCCCTTCTGATCTGGCTGAACAGGGGGGGGGGGGGATACTTTGCTTGTGAATATCTCTTAAACCATAAAGGTTTGAGAGATAAGACTTCGTTCTTCATGTTTTTTTAATGCCTACAAAATAAAATAAAGATAAAACAAAGTATTACTATTCCTTTAAAATCAAAACTGCACAAGATACCAGACACGTACCAGCCTTGTTCCACTGGTAGATAAGACTGTGCACAGTATAACGGTGCAGTAAGCTGCACAGTGCACTAATAAGGAACACTATATTGTCTTACTGCACCGTTACATTGTTCAGTCCTACTGCACCATGACTAATAGGGTGATCAGCACAATTACATGCCTCAAGCTGTTACAAAGACCTGGGGCTTTAATCTGATGAGGACAAGGTGATTTAACCCCTTGAGAACGAGATGATTTAACCTCATGATGATTTGCTTTAGAACCCTAAATCTCTATCCCGTCTCTTTACCTTCATTTTCTCTGGTTAATGAAGCTGCATTCCGACATGTGGCCTCCTTGTGCAAACCAAACACACGTAGAAGGCCGTTTCAGTGAAATAATTATTTTTTACTAACGCAATCTCGGCTCTGCTGCAGAGCCGCCTGATGCAAGTAAGACCGGGTATCCCTGCAGTCAGCTACAACGCTGATTTCAGGGAAAGGGAAGGGATGGGGGAACTTTGTGGGCGGTTATCTCTCAAACCATAAAGGTTTGAGAGATGACACTGGGGACTATTAAATTCTTTTAAACATACCTACAGTATGGGGATTAGTAATATTTAAGTATTACTATCCCTTTAAGTGCAGGCACATTGCGGATGATATACAAAGAAGAACGATTTACTCGAGAGAAAAGATGCCTAGGAGGAGATCTTATCACAATGTACAAGTATATGAGGGGTCAATACAAGGATCTCTGCACTAAGCTATTCATTCCAAGGCCTGATCAAATAACCAGGCGACACCCCTTGCGATTAGAGGAAAGGAGGTTCCAGCTTCAACAGAGTAAGGGTTTTTTTACAGTAAGGTCTGTTAAATTGTGGAATTCCTTGCCCAAGGATATTGTTATGGCAGATACAATGGATACCTTTCGGAGACAATTAGATATATCTCTTTCAAAAGGGAACATACAGGGTTATACAGTGTATTAGTAGGCAAAACAGGAAGTTCAGATAAAGAATAATGTATTTGCCATCAGGAAAGCTATATAATTCTAATTTCTCTGGGTTATGAGGCAAAGGGTGAACTTCTGTCTTTTTTCAACCACATTTACTATGTTACTAAAAGAATCTTAAGTGGCAAGCTGGGATAAATCCCATGCATCACATCAGTAAAAGTACAGACATGTATGTATATTTTAATATTTCATCCTTTGATTTCTAATTTACCAATAAACGTTAACTTTTACATTTTGTGACTGAAAGTGCAAGATACAGGCCAGAGGAGTCAAAACTTCACCCGGTGCTCTTTCCCCTCCCTCCTGAACCCCTGGCCACCATAAGAAGAAAAATGTCAGCACTGCCCAACACTGTATGCTCATTGCATAGTCTTACCATGAGGCTGGTAATAGCCTCCGATTCATCTCGGAAAGGTGGGGAATCATGTGGAGTAGAGGAAAATCCCACCGCCTGAACATACTGTCCTCCTCCCCCTCTTTCATATGCCCTTATGTAATGGGGCCTCCATTGATGGGCTTCCATTTTGATGGTGGGCCCTACATTGCTCATTGGTTAAAGCAGCCCTGCCTTTGACTGTCATAGTGTAGTTCAGCATACCGCAAACCAGTGTTTCTTTCTCAGAGAGTTAAAACCCTTTGAGTGCTGGAGGGGTACAGAACACATTGCAGAGGGTTAAATGCCACTGGGCGTTGAATGCTTTGCTAAGCATTATGTTTGGCGCTCTACTGGCGCATAAAGAGTTAAATCTATGTACAGCAAGAAAAAATAAATTTTCTCTGTGGTCGATGCCGAAGTGCAAACATTCCAAGCGCAGTCCTTAATAACATACAAATGATATTCACAGCAATACAAATTATATTTACTTTAATTTTCCATATTCTTCTCGGAGTTAAACAAGGTTTTTCTGTCTCATAAACTTTGTAGGTCCAAAAGATGTGATAGGAGAACTCAGTCCTAATAATTACCTGCCATTCACCAATGCATTGTTCACCCCACTGGTGCTTACCATAACTGGTAACTTTCAGGGTTTTAACCAGGGTCTCTGGGTAAAGGGGTAAATTATCAAGGTGAGCGAGTCCAGCAAATCTCATGGCCGGCCCTTCTACGAAGGACCCAGGTATGGATTTGCACATTACTACCCCCCTCCCCATACAGTGTAATATTCTTTGGTAAGGATGGTTAGCCAGCTCTAATTGACCAGAATAAGTGCAGCCCCAAGTGACTTTTGCATATCCCCATTGTCTGGAATTGAGATTTGTATTCAAAGAGCATTATTTAACCAAAGCCAAGAATCTCAAATGTAACTGATGTCTCCATGGAATAAGCTCTGTTTTGTATCTGTTGTGTCAGTTCATGGCACAGTTACAACAGAAACATCAGTAAACACTGTATCACTTACAGAGGACCTATCAAATTTCTCCCGACAGCAGGAGCTTCCACCTTGTATGATTATTGCTTCTTATCAACTTATTTAACCTCTCAGCAGCCTAAGAAGGTGGAAAGAGGTGATTTTTCTGGGCATTCAAGGAATTAATTATGCCGAGTTTCCCGACCAAGTCAGAGAACAAAACTCTACTGACATTAGATTCCACAACTACTGAACCAAAAATCTGATTTTAAAACAAAAATCACAATTATATACAGTTTAAAAAGATACATGTAAGGCAGGGGTTTTCATGCATCCTGGAATATTCATGGCACCCCTCAAAATATATATTTAGTTTCTCAATAACTTAAAGAGATGTAAAATATATAAATGTTATTCTTATGTATCACATATTGATCATACTCATTTCCATAAATATACATTGGAAACTCAACTTAAAGGGATAGTAATACTTCGTTTTATCTTTATTTTATTTTGTAGGCATTAAAAAAACATGAAGAACGATATAAGTCTTATCTCTCAAACCTTTATGGTTTAAGAGATATTCACAAGCAAAGTATCCCCCCCCCCCCGTTCAACCAGATCAGAAGGGAGGTGCCCAGGTAGACTGCAGAGAGGGACAATCTTCAATTAAGATAAGGGAAAAAGCTGAAAAACTTGTCAATGGGGGCAGGGCTTTCATTGTTCTCATAGGAAGAAAATTGTCCCCTTCTGTTATCTGTCTGGTCTATGGACTGGATTCCACATCTGAGAAGAGATGGCTTACACTAGGTAAAAGGGGTGGGAGGGGAACTTTGCTTGTGAATATCTCTTAAACCATAAAGGTTTGAGATATAAGACATATCATTCTTCATGTTTTTTTAATGCCTACAAAATAAAATAAAGTTAAAACGAAGTATTACTATCCTTTTAAACATTTTTGTTAAATTCTTCATTGAAAAAGTGGGGCACCCTGAGCAGGGCTCATGGCTCACTGAAGTGCCACAACACCCTGGTTGAGAACCACTGATCTAAGGAGACTTAAAGGGATAGTAATACTTCATTTTAACTTTATTTTATTTTGTAGGCATTAAAAAAACATGAAGAATGATATAATTCTTATCTCTGAAACCTTTATGGTTTAAGAGATATTCACAAACAAAGTATCCCCCCCCGTTCGACCAGATCAGAAGGGAGATGCCCAGATAGACTGCAGAGAGGGACAATCTTCAATTAAGATAATGGAAAAAGCTGAAAACCTTGTCAAGGGGGGAAGGGCTTTCATTGTTTTCATACAAAGAAAATTGTCCCCTTCTGTTATCTGTACTGTCATACAACCAGACTCACATCTGAGAAGAGATGGCTTACACTAGGTAAAAGGGGCGGGGAGGGGAACTTTGCTTGTGAATATCTCATAAACCATAAAGGTTTGAGAGATAAGACTTATATCATTCTTCATGTTTTTTTAATGCCTACAAAATAAAATAAAGTTAAAATGAAGTGTTACTATCCCTTTAAAGCTCTGTAGATAACAGGTCCTCATTAACCTTCATATGCATGTTTGTATAATTCATTACGGCTCATTGTATTTACTCCGAGTTCATTCAAACAGTAGTCCCTGTGTATCATGTAAACAGTTCTCCTTGACCTTGGATGGTGTTAAGCGCAGTTCATTGAGGTGCTCAGTTGTCAGTGTTTATGCAGTTATAGGACCATTTGTTCAAAACAGCACTGGCGTAATCCTGGGGCAAACCAACTGACATAGGGGACAGATATAAATTCCTGTTTATTTAAAGGGGACGTTTAACCCCTTGAATGCTAAAGAGGTCTCCAACACATTGCTTTTGCAATGTGTTGGAGACATCTCTAGCATCAAAGGGGTTACATGCCCCATTCATATCAGTGGATATATGGGGAATTTGTGTATGTCACCTATGGTAAACATGGTTTGCCCCAGAATGACTCCAGTGCTCTATTGAACAAAGGGTCCACAGTTCCTTTGGAATCCTAATTACTTTCTGGGCTTCTATTGATTGAATGGTTGTACCACTGAGTTTAACCCCTTGGTTGCTAGAGATATCTCAAATGCATTGCAGACATCTCTAGCAGGATTTCTCCATATGTTTTTGGGTAGAAACTGAACCGATTTTCAGAGTAAAAAGCAATTGATTAGTGCAGATCTTGTAGCAGGTACATCTGAACTCTCTCACCCTGAGATTTGGATCCAAACCCTGGAGGAGAAGCACTAAAGTTCAATGCTGTGTTGATGTGTGTCTGGCAGTGTTTGGGGAGCACAGTGCCTCGCCAGTGGAGACACATATCACCATATGCACTAAGAATTAAGTCTGTGAGGAGAAGGGGGGATTACCTATTAGCATACAGATTTGGACAAACTGCTGGCAATATAGAAGGGATGCCCTCCCGCTCCCTTACACATCATTTGCAGACCAGCAACCTCTGAGTGGGGGAGACGTGAGGCCCCTCTCAGACATCATCACCACAGGCACCATCACTACCTTAACCCTTTGAGTGCTAAAGGGATGTGCATTGCACAGCCCTGTGGCATTCAAAGAAAGTGCTGTCTCCCACTACACAAATATCCCCTCAGCTGAGACAGGACCAGCACCAGGGCCAAGATCACCACCATCACCACTGAGTATGTCCCATCAGCAAATCGAACATTCTGAGATGTGAACTCTTTTCCTCTCTCTCTCTTTCTCCTTCCCTTGTTGCAGTGGTACACAAATGGTTAAGAGAGTGATGCTGTTTGTGGTGTTGAAGCCTGAAAGGATCCTCTCCACTCCCCCACTGAGCAAGTGGGGAAGCAGAGAGAATGCTGTCAGACTTCATGGTTGTCTACTGCTGGTGATGTGTGAGAGACGACATCCTGTGCACATCGCCAGCAGAATGACAACCCTCCCTGCTTCGGATTGATCGAGGGCTGTTACTGCCTAGGAAAGTATAGGGAGATACCAGCTTCACCAGCCTCAGGTAGGTAATGTTGGGAATGTGAACTCCAACAGCACAGGATGCTATCAGAGATTAGTGCATATGGTGATCAGCCACATAAACATATAAACACACCTACATGAATATGATAATGACTCATTAACCTGCATTTAAATATGGAAATGAGCCATTGTCAATGTTTTCAGTGCAAAATTGTAAACCTGTCGATGGTGATGCGGGTGGATTGGCGGTGGATTGAAGGGGATATGCTTGTGAACGTGTGTTAGTGCATACTGGTGATGTGGCTTCGAAACAGATCAGATCAGACAGCCACCCTGGGTCCTTATCGAACCTTAATGAATCGTGGCCCCTGAGTCTCAGGATCAAAACTTAAAGGGACGGTAATGTCCCAGAAAAGTTTTGTAGCGCTTAAAAATTAATCTACATGCAACAAATCCTCTCTTTCAAACTGCTATGGTTCGAGAGATATTCGTATTCAAAATTGATAGTTCCCCTTTAACCCCCTTAGCGCCCTATGACGTACATGTACGTCCCGAGGTGGATGTCCCTAAAGGACAATGGACGTACATGTAAGTCATGGGATTCCGGGTCCCCGCATCTCTAGGAACTCCTGAATTCTTTGATTAAAAAAAAAAATGTACCGTGGGCCTTAAGTGCCGGCCGTTTGTGTGTGTGGGCGGTCACTAAGGGGTTAATTGGAGGCAAATCATATAATAGGTAGCACTGGACTCTACTCACCCTGAAAATTTGGCCCTTCACCCTGAGAAACTGAGATCTGGGTCCAAAACCTGAGTCTTGTGGTCAAACCCTTGGAGTTTCCAGGTGGGTCTATTGGGCACAAATGACATACAGAGCACTAAGTGCTGCGAGGATAGTGTTACATTGTTTCACTTTCCTACATTGATGGTCAACTGACAGGAAAGTTTCTCGAAACAGAGATCCGGGGAGTTTACTGTAATTACTTTACATATTATGTGCTTGCAAATTGTGTAAAATCTAAATACGCTAGATTACTGTATACTCCTCAAGTAATAAAGCATCATTTAAGGATTAGTAAAAATATAATTGACATAACCAAGTAATGATCTTAGCCTTCCTAATGTCATCCATTTATTAACCCTTTGAGTGCCAGAGGGGTACGGGACGCATTGCTTTGCAATGCGTCACGTTCCCCTCTGACACTCAAAGGGTTAACGGTAGATGTTTTACAATTGCAATATGGTTCCATTGTTATTCGTTAAGCGTCAGTTACCTGATACATACATCTCTAGTCTTAGAAAACCTAATGCAGGTTTACATTTGAGATGCCAATGACCTTTAGGACAGCTGGGGTTAGTGAATGAGCGTCCCTGATCTCTGTCATGTTTGTATGAATGTGACAGCAAGGTTGTGTACTGAACAAAGTCACCTAACAGGCATCCCTGGTCAGAGCATGCAAAATGCCCATCGTTTGTTTACCTTCTATTTCTGTTTATGGAGACAGACCTGGAACCACGCTCACTGTGTAACTCTGAGAACTCACAATCCCTCTAATTCACTAGCTGACAACATGTTTGTCTAATGACCAAATCTCTGCAAACAGAGGGTTGCTGTTTTCACGTTTGTAGTTATAACTGCAGTTCAGCTTCCAAGAACATAAAAAAAGTGTTCATGAATGACATATTTTAAAAAAGCAGTGAAGTTTTTTTTAATTAAAAAACAAAAATATATGTTTTAGCGATTTGTTTTGATAAGTAAAACAGGGGTGTTTCCACTGCCTGGAAATTTTCATTTAAACATTATTGCAGCTTAAACTGTTAGAAGCAGCATTAACTAAAAAAAATACAATACAATACAATTTGTTTTATAATGCGGAGAGCATGAGTCACTGACTATGGTTCTCCATTGTAAGTGATAGGAACAGCACCACCTGGTGACCATTAAAGAGAATTGCAGTTTAATTGCAGCAATGCAAAAACTCTTGTTGTACTCAGCAAGAAAAGCCATATAATTTGCATATATATTATATATATATATATATATATATATATATATATCTCAAAAACATCCACCGATATCGGACCCACACATGGGCTGGTGCCCTATTATACTACAGACTAGTGTATATAATATGAATATTGTATATAGAATAGTGGTCTGTCACTACATACCTATTAACCCCTAGTGCACAAAGGCCACAGAACAACAATGCAATCACAGAAAAACTAAAGGAGAGCGCTAGACCAATATTCAATATTAAAAAGTAAATATACTAAAACACTCTTCAATATATACTGTGTTTATTCATGACAAATCAGCAAAACAATTTTTTATACATACACATATATAGACAAACAGTGATATCACTGAAAAATTACATTACTCCTATTAAAGAGCTCAAAAAATATTTAAAAAACTAAAAAATAAAAATCATACAATTAAAAGTCTCATAATTTCTATAGACAGTATGCTAAAACTGTGATACAGACCCAGTAACCCGTTAAATGCAGGCAGGTACCAGTAATATAACTGATGATAACAAGATGTTTAAGCACTACCTAAGCCGTATATAATATTCACCATTCCAACATTCGATTTTCAGGTATGATGTTTCTGTGGATGTTAAAGGGATAGTAATACTTCATTTTATCTTTATTTTATTTTATAGACATTAAAAAAAACATGAAGAACGATATAAGTCTTATCTCTCAAACCTTTGTGGTTTGAGAGATATTCACAAGCAAAGTTTCCCCTCCTGCCCCTTTTACCTAGTGTAAGCCATCTCTTCTCAGATGTGGAATGCAGTCCATAGACCAGACAGATAACAGAAGGGGACAATCTTCTTCCTATGAGAACAATGAAAGCCCTGCCCCCCTTGACAAGCTTTTCAGGTTTTTCCCTTATCTTAATTGAAGATTGTCCCTCTGTACAATCTACCTGGGTACCTCCCTTCTGATCTGGCTGAGCAGTAAAAGGGACGGGAGGGGGATACTTTATCACTGAATTAATCTTGAACTACAACTCTGACAGAATTGAAATAACACTCTCCAAAGTCCAAATACTATGATGATTAATTAGAGCTGCTTTTATTATGAAACAATACTATCCCTTTAATGAACCTTTTAGCAGGCAAAAATTATTTCCAGCTAATCCACCGCAGTGTAGCCGATCAGTAATGAAACAATGTCTTTCCCGTCTTTATATCCAAGCTCTCTCTATCGCCACAGGCTCCATGCAAATAATGCTGTATACACTTTATCAAGTTCTTACCTGTTGTCCGTCTGTGGGTGGGTCTGATCAATATCAAAAATTAATGTCCACTGTGTTCAATATTCATCCATCGCGTTTTGTACCTAATAAGACACTTCTTCAGGGATATGCAATGAAATCAGTTTTAGCATGCTGTCTATGGAAATTATGAGACTTTTAATTGTATGATTTTTATTTTTTAGTTTTTTAAATATTTTTTGAGCTCTTTAATAGGAGTAACGTAATTTTTCAGTGATATCACTGTTAGTCTATATATGTGTATGTATAAAAAATTGTTTTGCTGATTTGTCATGGATAAACACAGTATATATTGAAGAGTGTTTTAGTATATTTACTTTTTAATATTGAATATTGGTCTAGCGATCTCCTTTAGTTTATCTTTATTTATATATACATATATATATATATATATATATATGTATTTTGCTCTTTTAACCCCTGAAGGATCAGAGGGGTATGTGGTCATTAGAGACCTTTCTAGCATCCAGCACCCCTCTGAAATTCATTGGGTTAAAGGTAAAAGTAGGTGTTCAACTGATAATATCAATAATTGGATAATTATAGTTTGTTTAATTAGTTGTGTACAGTATAAGCCGTTTTCACTAAGGCTTTAATTCATATTTCTGTTCCTTTTGAAACACCATATAATTACCTGAATTACCTTCCTTTTTGTTACGTCTGAGTTCAGTGCTAGGGAAGGTGGACTAAGGACAAACGGTACAGAAGATAGGATCTCAACTGAAAAGCAAACATGACCATTTAGGTGTAGCTTCTTTCATTAGAGCTAAATGAATGGCTCATCAGGTGAGAAAAAAGCCACAAAACATTATTTGTGAGCTGTTTTGTAACTCGAACGATTACGTTCAGCTTGTTAGGCGTCCCAAAACGATTAATTCATGACACATAGCAAGCCGATTATAACGGCAATAGAACACCAACCGGAAACGGCCATGATGGGGTTACGATCAAGTCAATTTCCACTACCCTCACATAACCACTCAGAATACTACTAGAAGACTACAACATTCGTAATGTTCAAGTGTACATAAGCAGCATGGTGCATATAATGCCTTGAAACAGGAAATAGATTCTCTAACGACGGAACCAGGGTGCTAAGCCACTTCAGGTTCTTCAATCCTACATGCTTCAAAGATTTCTAGCAGCACTCCAAAATACAACTGAAGAAAACTTGTATAAAAGAAAAAAACTTTTATTCCAAAGTTGTAAAAAATACACTGCAAGGTGGGACAAAAACACATATGATAAGACTTACAAACCAGTCTAACGCGTTTTGCGTTGTATCTAGCGCTTACTCATAGACTCACAGCAAATGTATTATTTACAGCAAACATAAAATGAAAGAAGAAGAGAGATAGCCAGTATCACCATAGATCTTCACCAATATTTCAAGCACTGTGAACTATACACGATGTTTGTACTCTCATGTAGTATTTCACCTGGTGACACCTTTACTGCTACTGGTTAGAGCCAACGTGGATACAAACACCTGCCTCCCCTTCTCAAGACTCCATTTCAAAGGTATATCTACACTATATTCACAGAAATGACAGGATGGAGAACACCATTGTACGTATAAAAAACGTATCAGTACTTTACTATGATATAAAAATAGTATATAAACACAATAAACGTTAAAGGGATAGTAATACTTCGTTTTATCTTTATTTTATTTTGTAGGCATTAAAAAAACATGAAGAACGATATAAGTCTTATCTCTCAAACCTTTATGGTTTAAGAGATATTCACAAGCAAAGTATCCCCCCCCCCGTTCAGCCAAATCAGAAGGGAGGTGCCCAGGTAGACTGCAGAGAGGGACAATCTGCAATTAAGATAAGGGAAAAACCTGAAAAACTTGTCAAGGGGGGAAGGGCTTTCATTGTTTTCATACAAAGAAGATTGTCCCCTTCTGTTATCTGTCTGGTCTTACAACCAGATTCACATCAGAGAAGAGATGGCTTACACTAGGAAAAAGGGGCGGGAGGGGGAAACTTTGCTTGTGAATATCTCTTAAACCATAAAGGTTTGAGAGATAAGACGTATATCATTCTTCATGTTTTTTTAATGCCTACAAAATAAAATAAAGTTAAAACAAAGTATTACTATCCCTTTAAATAACCATATCACATACTCAACGCGTTTCTTGGCTCACTGGCGATTTTATCCAGAGGAATATGTTTTAGAAACCTGACACAGAAAAACAGCTTCACTAGAGTATCTGTCCCATAAAAAGACATCCCTTCCCATCCCATGAGACCGAAACTAGGTGCAATACTTAAATTGGTGCAATTACAAGTGAACCCTTATGCGAGTCAGTACTACAAGTATATTAAATTAAAGGTTCTCTTAGATATGACACCCCTCAAAGCATTTCATCTCATTTGATCCATAAAGGCAACAGCATATATCAATCAGTTACCATGTTTAAAGGCATATTAATGTATGCCAAAAAATGTAGCTCAGATTAATACTCATATGTTATGTTTCATCCTGTGCTGTATATTAATCATGCCCGACTTGTAGTTCTAATGTAACTCAGTTTTAAAATATCCTCCTCCCGTCCCCTTTACTTACGCAATGCACTCCCCAAGCTGGTCCAGACAGTGCTCAGTGAAGGACAATCTTCAATGACCATAATGAAAATTCTGCCCTCCTTCGTCAAGGGGCACAAGGTTTTCATTATACTCACAGCAAGAAGATTGTCCGACCAGATTCCACAAGAGGTAAAAGGGGCGGGAGGGGATACTTTAAAAAAGAATTACTTTAGAACTACAAGTCAGACATGATTAATACACAGCTCAACACGAAACGTAACATATGAGCATTAATCTGAGCTACATTTCTGGGAATACATTACTATCCCTTTAATATTTAAAAGAAACTTGAAAAAATATAAATAAATAATAATAATAATAATAATAATAAAATAATATGAACCTAATCAACGTATCCAAATGTTTTATTTAGGTAAAAAACATTTTAGCCTGAAAAGGGGACCTTGTCCTATATTTGGGGTCAACCTTTATTCTGGCTGCTCAGTAGATCTCCCTCCCTCTAGTAATAGAAAAGCCAGTCTTCTTGGATACCTGATACCAGTCCATGTGCATTGATAAAAATGTCCTTGAACGACCTTTCTGAGTCACAAGATGTCAGCACACAGGCCAGATCGGACCACTCTCCAGGAATACTGCCTTTTCCATTACTTCATTGTAATGGTAAAAGTACAGGGAGGGAGAGAACAAGATGGTGGAAGGTGGAGAGAGACCATTGCCCTATATTCAGTATTTTTCTTGTTTTCCACAGATTTCATTTGAAAATTTTTTTTGGGGGGATATCCCTATATTCGGGGTTGCCATATATACCCGCAAATATTATAACTACAAACTTTAAACACATACCTGACTGAAGGCTATACTAGGCAGTGGAATAGATTTACTTGTGTTATGCTTCCTATTTCATATGTACTAAGCTAAACACTCAATAAATGCTTGTTGCCCCAACTGGAGCACAGTGGGGATGTATCTCCTGAACTTTCCGTTCCACTGTGCCTTGTTTAACATCATGTACTGACAAGCCATTCAGGAAATTAATGTATTAATACTCCATTTTCCTGCATGTTACAGTGGTAATATTCAGAGCTTTCTAATATTACAGTCTTAACAGTGGAGAAGTACGTATGACAATATGCCATAAGGCATATGAGATTTAGTCCAAAATCTTATAAAAGAAAAAGAGCTGCGCTGGCAGACTGGTACATCATCCCCATTGTATGCTATTAGCCTTCTTGTTAAAGGGATAGTAATACTCTGTTTTATCTTTATTTTATTTTGTAGGCATTAAAAAAACATGAAGAACGATATAAGTCTTATCTCTCAAACCTTTATGGTTTGAGAGATATTCACAAGCAAAGTTTCCCCTCCCGCCCCTTTTACCTAGTGTAAGCCATCTCTTCTCAGATGTGGAATACAGTCCATAGACCAGACAGATAACAGCAGGGGACAATCTTCTTCCTATGAGAACAATGAAATCCCTGCCTCCCTTGACAAGTTTTTCAGGTTTTTCCCTTATCTTAATTGAAGATTGTCCCTCTCTGCAGTCTACCTGGGCACCTCCCTTCTGCTCTGGCTGAGCAGTGTTACATCAGTAAAAGGGGCAGGAGGAGGATACTTTGTCATTGAATTACTCTTGCACTACAACTCTGACAAAATTGAAATAACACTCTCCAAAGTCCAGATATTATGATGATTAATTAGAAATGCTTTTATTATGAAACATCACTATCCCTTTAAATGACTCATTGACTACCATTGTGAACTGGTAAATATAGCTCAGATCAGGCAATCCGTGACTCTCCAGCTGTTGGGAACTACAACTCCCGTCATCTTGTCAACCAGGTATACCCTGGTATAGTTCATTGGATTGTTCCAGTGACGTAACTTAAGGATCTCTCTAGCATTCAAGGGGTTAAAACTCCATTTAAATCTATTGTTATTTTGAATGGTCCCCTACGAGTCACATGGTATGCCTTGGAATAAATCAAGTTTGTTTTGATACATAAGGCCCAATTGGGGAGATGAGAATTCATTTTTTCACGTACATGACTATTGTTATTGACTTCCAAAAATAACAGGTTATACCTGGCATTAAGATTTAAAGATTTAGTCACTAAATCTGCCTGCATTTTTGGAGCAGTTAGCAAATTTATTTATACATATGTTACATATTATGTTTATATTATGTTTATATTATGTCCTTATGCCACTTTTGAGTAGTAACACCAAAAATGAATGTGGCTGCACTAGCAAACAAATATATCCAAGCCCTAAATAAAGATACTAATAATCTGGGTGCACTCAAAAAAATCCAAAATAATATTGTGAAAAAAGTTGGAAGTCAGGTAGCAAAAGCAGCCACGTGACTACCAAGAAAGAGGGTCTTATTTATATAGAGGCACACACTAAAATCCCTGATGAAGCCACATGGGTGGCAGTACACGTCAGGTTTGGATATACAGGCAAGGTAACTAAAATAATAGACCAAGGGGGAGCAGTAGATATAGCTTCTCTAGATTTCAGTAAAGCATTTGACACTGTCCCTCATAGAAGACTCATTAATAAATTGCAGTGTTTTGGTCTAGATGTAAAAATAGTTAAATGGATAAGGCAATGGCTGTGTGACAGGAGACAGAGGGTGGTAGTCAATGGAGAATATTCAGACGAAAGGAGTGTTACTATTGAGGTACCTCAGGGATCTGTACTGGGGCCCATTCTTTTTAATATTTTTATTAGGGATATTGCAAAATGTCTTCAAGGTAAGGTATGCCTTTTTGCAGATGATACAAAGATCTTCAATAGGGTAAACATTCCAGGGGGAATAAGCCAAATGACAAATGATTTAGGTAAATTAAAAGAATGGACAAGAGTGTGGCAGCTGCAATTTAATGTTGATAAATGTAAAATAATGCACTTAGAACATAAAAATCCAAAGGAAAAATATACTGTTAAGGGTACTGTGCTATCAGAGACAACACAGGAAAGAGATTTGGGAGTAATTATTTCTAATGAATTAAAGGTAGGCGGCAATGTTATAAAGCGGTGGGAAATGCAAGTAGGGTGCTGGGTTGTATAACTAGGGGCATTAGTAGCAGATAAAGGGAAGTGGTCATACCAGACCTCACCTAGAGTATTGTGTACTGTACTGGAGACCCCATCTCCAGAAGGATATAGATACTCTAGAGAGAATTCAGAGAAGGGCTACTAAAATGGTGACTGGTTTACAGGAAAAGAAATATCAGGATAGGCTAAAGGATCTGAACATGTATAGCTTGGAGGAGAGAAGACAGAGGGGATATGATAGAAACATTCAAATACGTGAAGGGCTACAACTATATGCAGGAGGGAAGTACATTTCAAAGGAATAAAAATGTTAGAACAAGAGGCCGTAGTCTAAAACTAGAGGGACACAGGTTTAGACGTAATATAAGAAAGTTTTACATCACTGAGAGGGTAGTAGATAAGTGGAATAGCCTACCAGCAGAAGTGGTAGAAGTTAATACAGTGATGGAATGTAAGCATGCATGGGATAGGCATAAGGCTGTCCTGAACTTAAGAAAAGACCAAGGACCAAAATAGGGTTTGAGGTTTTTATAGTAGGAAAATGTGCAGACTAGATGGGCCGAATGGTTCTTATCTGCCATCAAATTCTATGTTTCTGTATTTCTAGGTTAACTTTTGGATAATTCCCCACATTTTCACTTTGTTTATAATATCAGATGAGTTTTCTTGATATCATGTATTGATGTTTACAATTGTATACACTTTATTGTTGATTTATGTTCCGGATATTTAGACACTCGTCTTTTCTGAATACTAATATTCATGGGGAAGGGGGTCTGAATAGTTAGATTTATGCTAATATATGACATTGCTTGTATGGGCATTTTTATTTTGTTTTTAAATTGCTTGTCTACTATATTATATCAATAAAGTTTTGTTGTATTTTTTGGACCGTTTACTATGTGCCTCTATAAATAAGTCCCTCTTTCTTGGTAATCACGTGGATACTTTTGCTACCGGACTTCCAACTTTTTTCATTTATGTGACTTTAAGACAATTATACACACACTTTGTTTATTAGTCCAGTTTTATACTTCTCCTCCCAATGAGCCTTATAAATCAAAACAGTTCTGGAGCAAACTGCAGTAAAGTGGACAAATAGAAACTCCTTGAGGGTTATGCATTAAGGTGTGATAAAGAGGTGATAATGTGGAGATGACTTCTCCAGTGATATCATTCTCCAATTCCTATATTACTCTATGGAGCCTATGCACTAAGATTTGGAGATCTTAGAGCAAAGACTCCATAGAATAATGCTCCTTCCTAAGAAAACTTTAGTGGGAGGAGTTTGGTGTCCTTGGGGTAGATGCACTAAGCGGTGATAAAGTGGAGATAACTTCTCCACTGATATCACTTCTCCAATTCCTATGTTTTTCTCTGGAGCCAATGCAGTAAGAATTCTCAAGTGGGAAAGATCTTAGTGTATAGACAACCCAGAAAAACATGGGAATTGGAGAAGTGATATCACTGGAGAAATCATCACCACTTTATCACCTCATTATCACACCTTAGTGCATACCCCCCCCTTGAATTCTAGAGAGGTCTCTTATGAATTGCATCCCAAATTGCTGGCTACTTCTTTAGCATTTAAAGGATTTAAAGGGATAGTAATACTTCGTTTTATCTTTATTTTATTTTGTAGACATTAAAAAAACATGAAGAACGATATAAGTCTTTTCTCTCAAACCTTTATGGTTTAAGAGATATTCACAAGCAAAGTTTCCCCTTCCGCCCCTTTTACCTAGTGTAAGCCATTTCTTCTCAGATGTGGAATGCAGTCCATAGACCAGACAGATAACAGTAGGGGACAATCTTCTTCCTATGAAAACAATGAAAGCCCTGCCCCCTTGACAAGTTTTTCAGGTTTTTCCCTTAACTTAATTGAAATTGTCCCTCTCTGCAGTCTACCTGGGCACCTCCCTTCTGCTCTGGCTGAACAGTGTTACATCAGTAAAAGGGGCGGGAGGGGGATACTTTGTCATTCAATTACTCTTGAACTACAAGTTTCACAGTATTGATATAACACTCTCCAAAGTCCAAATACTGTAACAAGTGCCCTGTGTTTCTTTTACTATTGGTATTTTGTGATATGTGCAGGGTATGATTGGAGGAGACATTAGATTATACCAGGCCCCTAAAGTTGACTTGACCTTGGTGCTTCGTACCTGCTTCTCCTGTAGAAATTCAGCCCCTTGGGATTAGGACAACTAACACAACAGTAATTCTAGAATCTTGCTTCTTTTTTTGTTTGATTTTTTTCTATTGATCATTGACATCAACAGAACATGGGGAATTCTACTTTTGTAGTATAAAATATTAATAGACTTCCTCTTCCTTGTAAATTCATGTGATGTTTTTAAATAAATTGTTGGCAATGTTAGCATTGCTGCAATAATCCATTGTTAGCTGCTTTTCACATACAAGCTTAAGCAAAAAGGGAAGACTACCGAAAGGGTTAGCGCAGATCCCTTGGATACAATAGATTTCCATGCTTAATTAAACAGCAGTACCCCTTCTTTATATGAACGCTGAAGGCTGTCACAAACTACCATGAACCTACTAAATTAGTTTGTATTAGCCATATTAGCCCAGCTATAGTTATGTAACTCCTTACTCCTGTGCAGTTCCCGCTGCTATATCCAAGATTATCTTACACTAGTATGAAAGCCTATATACACGGGCTAAAGTGCACCCAGCTGCCCCAGCTGCTGCCCGGAGCCGGGAGCAGAGACAGGATGTAAGCCGTCCAGAGCAGGACAGCGCATTCGGTGAGTCTCTACTGTGCATGACTGCAGTCATGCGCAGTAGGGACTCGGTGAACGTGTTGATCCTTAGCGGGGAGCTCCAGATGGCTCACAGCAAAGCTCCCTGTGTGCGAAACCACACATGCACAGCACAGACTCTCTACTGAGCGTGTGCGGTTACAGCTCACAGTGATCAACGCATTCTACCACTTTATGTAATAGGATTGTTTTAAACAAATTTTATGATCAGTGCCACTTGAACTGAAAACGGAATAGTGTCTCTTCGCCCTTTAGGTCCCCAAAAGGTACCCATCACATTTCTCTCTGGCATTCAAAGGGTTAAAAGCTTGTCTTAAAATATAAACTTTTAGCACAGATAATAAGTTATCACCAGGTATCAAGGTACTCATATATTTGTATTAAGCTACTGGAAACCAGCTACAGTGAAATGCATTGGGTAAGCCAGATTTTGTAACATACGTTTGTCTGCATCCATTTGGGTCTGGATGGAGCCACAGACATTTTTAACCCCTTAATGACTATATGACGTACTATGACCGTCATGGTCCTTAAATCCTTAAGGACTGATGACGGTCATAGTACGTCACGTACTTTTTACTTACAGAGTTTCACCGGGAGCGCTGTAAGTAAAAATGAGGCCTAAAATTGACAGTTTCAAGACTGGAGCGATCTCTTTCAGGTCACAAAGCGGTGCACCGATACACGCAACAGGTCACGTGTACCGGCACGTCGGCAAGGATCAAAGCGGTCCTTACGGGACGGAAACGTCCCAGGACCTTTGGTCCTTAAAGGAGCAGTAAACTTTTTATATGAAAATATATATATTGTGGGGATTTTCCTATTGAGTAAAATAAGGGTACTCCCACTGTCGAGAGATTTATATTTCCAGAGTTATTACAGTTTAAACCCAAATTCTAATTAGATTTCCTGTTGGATTCTAATGGAGAGGAAAGTCAGAAAAGTCTGAGACATACAGTTCTCCATAGAATGTAATAGCAATGGCTGAGTCACTTCCTGTCAGAACTATCAGGAAGTAAACACAGTAAATTCACTTCCTGGTTATTTAAACTGCTATAAATCCTATATAATAATTTGCTAAATCGTGTGTAACGCCGTGACATGCGCAGTACACATTGCTGCATGTGCTACAGTCATGCGCAGTAGAGACTGCCCGTGCCGCGGAGCGCCTTCGGAGCGCCCAGCTCTGTATCAGCCGCGACGCTGGCAGTCTCTACTGCGCGTGACTGCCCCGCGACCGGGTGCCAGTGGCACTGTGGCCCGTGTAACGGGCTGTTCAACTAGCTTTGAATAAAACATCTGATAGCTATGGGAGTACCCTTGTTTTATTCATCAGGAAATGCTCTATAAAATATGTGTTTTCATAAAAAAAGTTTACTGCTTCTTTAAGGGATGAGGATATTGGACTCATGAAATAGTGAGTCATTCTAGAACAAGTTATCCCATACCAGTATAAAGGTTTGTTTCTTGTCCTATCAAGAGCTGGCAAACATATACTTTAGACAATTTGTGTATGATGCATTGAGCAGCACATTGTTGTGTACTGCATTGGGAGACTACATTGCAGTGAAATGTGAAATGCGTTGGGTATATCTGGAGATGATTCTTGCTTTAGCTTGTGGGAAATGAAAAAAGTCAGTAAACAAACCGAGGTGTACTAAAAAGAGAAATTCTGGAGCAAACATTTTCCTGCATGTTTTTGGGGTGATTTTCGGAGCCTACTAACATTAACCCTTTGAGTGCCAGAGTGGTACGCAACGCATTGCAAAGCAATGCGTTGCGTACCACTCTGACACTCAAAGGGTTAAAGGGATAGTGATAATTTGTTTTATCTTTATTTTATTTTGTAGGCATTAAAAAAACATGAGGAACGATATAAGTCTTATCTCTCAAACCTTTATGGTTGGAGAGATATTCACAAGTAAAGTTTCCCCTCCCGCCCCTTTTACCTAGTGTAAGCCATCTCTTCTCAGATGTGGAATCCAGTCCATAGACCAGACAGATAACAGCAGGGGACAATCTTCTTCCTATGAGAACAATGAAAGCCCTGCCCCCCTTGACAAGTTTTTCAGGTTTTTCCCCTTATCTTAATTGAAGATTGTCCCTCTCTGCAGTCTGCCTGGGCACCTCCCTGCTGTTCTGAGCTGAGCAGTGTTACATCAGTAAAAGGGGAGGGAGGGGGACACTTTGTCACTGAATTTCTCTTGAACTACAACTCTGACAGTATTGATATAACACTCTCCAAAGTCCAAATACTATGATGATTAATTAGAGCTGATTTTATTATGAAACATTACTATCCCTTTAAAGTCTTAATGTTGGAGGAGTACATGTGACAGTATGCCCTAAATCTATAATATGCTCTCATACATACCCCAAAATGCAGCCCCATGAGACTGAAGCAGATTGGTACATCATCTCCATCTGTTATCAGCTTTCATGTAATATGACTCTCATTGACTACCACTCTGAACTGGTATGTACAGCTCAGGATTGGGCAACATGTGACTCTCCAGCTGCTGGGAACTGCAACTCCCATGATCTTGTCAGCCAGGTATACCCTAGTATAGTTCATTGCATTGCTGCAGTGACCCAAGTTGGGGATCTCTCTAGCATTCAAGGGGTTAAAACGTCCATTTAACCCCTTCTGTACCAGTGGCTTACGCAAAACATTGGGCTGCGTACCCCTCTGGCACTGAAAGGGTTATTAAATCTATTGCTATTTTTATTGATCCCTGCGAGATAGATGGTATGCCTTCGAATAGCTGGTTTGTTTCGATACATAAGGTCCAATAGTCCCATTCTTAATGTACATTTAAGAACTTTTGCTAAAATTTGCACCAATGGGTCAAAAATATATAAATAAGTAAAATCAAGTGTATAAATATCTCCAACTAAGAATTTTCTGAGAATATTCTGAGAAAATTTGCAGAAAATGCACAAATGAGGATTTATTTTTCACATACATAACTATCGCTATATTATACCTGGCATTAAAGGGATAGTAATACTTAAAATGTAAAAAAAAAATATGTTGTAGAGTTTATCCCCCTGAGTAAAACAAGAGTACTCCCACTGCTGAAAGGTGTTTCATTCAAAAGTTATTAATTTTCAAATTTGAATTTTTTAGGAGCAATATCACAGTGGCCTGAAATTGTACAGTGGTGCTGTTGCTACACCATCCTATGGAGATTTATGGTCCCGGGATCAGAGCTGTCCATAGGATTGTGTAGCAACTGTGCCACTGTACAATTTCAGGCCACTGTGATATTGCACCTAAAAATTCAACTTTGAAAATTAATAACTTTTGAATGAAACACCTTTCAGCAGTGGGAGTACTCTTGTTTTACTCAGGGGGATAAACCCTACAACATATATTTTTTAACATATTAAGTCTTACTATCCCTTTAAGATTCCATCACTAAAACTGTCTTCATTTTGGAGAAGATTCTTGCTTTAGTTGATGGGAAATTAAAAAAAATAATTAAAGTAATGGTTAATTTTAACATTGTTTAATATTGTAGATATATATAAAAAAAAGAAATCAATTGATGCCAGTCCGATCTCTCAAACATTTATAGTTTGAGAGATATAACCTGCTAAAGTCTCCCCCCTCCGCCCCTTTCACAGTTGTCAGCCTGTAACTGACAGCAGGAGATTCTGGCCATTTGACCGGCCGCGGCTCTTCAGCAGAGGCAAAATAGAGCTATCTAGAAAGAAATACTTCAATGGAACAGTCTACAAAGTGTGCTTGCAAACCTGGCTACACCATCTTATGGACTGTTCTGGTCAGTTGACCATAAATCTCCATAGGATGGTGTAGCAACAGCGCCACTGTGCAATTCCAGATCACTGTGATACTGCACCTAAATAAATGCTAGTTTGAGCTTTAATAACTTTTGAATAAAACACCTTTCAGCAGTGGGAGTTCCCTTGTTTTACTCAGGGGGATCAACCCTACAACATATATTTTTTTACATATTAAGTGTTACTATCCCTTTAAACATATCACAGGTTGAAAACACACAGGATAAGCAGGACTTCTCCAAGTGCCTCACTAGTAGAACTGGCTACAATTTACAGACCAAAGAAGCAGTTGGTGCAGCAGAGCAAGTAGCAGGAAACGCTGGAATCTGTTACCCTGAGACGTTGGTACTTCAACGCGAGACCCCGTGATGTAGTTCAAAACCGTGAGTCTCAGACTCAACCCCTGAGAGTTCCCAGGTATGGTGCTTGGCATTTGTACAGCTGGGTCTTTCTAGGAACTTCCCTTTTAACCCCTTATACCCTTAAGGACCCATGACGGTCCTGGACCGTCATGGCTTAAATGATAGCAGCGTGCCTCCGTGCACGCTGCTATCATTAATTCCAGGCTGAGACTGAACGCTCGGAGACCGGGGCATTCAGTCTCAGCCCTTCTTGCTTGTGCCGGGTCATGTGATCGCCGTAGCAGCGATCACATGTACCGGCATTCTGAGTGATGGAGGCAGTACACACGGCATACTGCCTCTATGTCTCCTCTCTGCTTCTGTCTCCCTTTGCTATCAAGGTAAGGGAGAAAGAAGCAGCGAGGAGACACCTAGTGGAAAAAGAAAATACAGCAGCTGGGGGTATTAACCCCTTCACTGCTGGTGCTGGATGCTGGCTAAATGCAGGTCAATTTCTGACCCACATTGATACACTTTTTTTTTTTTTTTTTTTTTTTTTCTAACAACACACTTTTTTTTTTTAACCAAAAAATATTTTATTTAAAAAAAAAAACAAAAAAAAAACCATCTCAATAAAACTGGGAGTGTGATTGTTGTGGAGCCATGTAATACACACCACCAAATGTCATAGATAAAAAAAGTGGGAAAATAGGGTAGGGAAAAAGGGACATGGGGGTTTTCACACAGGGGGAACAGTGGCCACTTTAAATTGCGCATTTTGTAGGTATGACTGACCGGTCATACCTTTCATGCAGTCTCCATAAAATTTACCTTTTTTTTAATTTTAATTGTAAAGTGAATGGTGGGTTATCCATATAAGTAGGGTATCAAAAGAAATCGCTATTTGTGCTTAAAAAACAGTATATAATTTATGGGAGTGGAATAAAAGACTTAAAGGGAAAACACTTTTGAACAAAGACATAGTGAAAAAGGTCAGAATTGCTGAGGTGAAAACGACCTCAGATTTTCCCGTCAGGGTGACAGGTGACCTATTTGGAGAGCTCCTTGGTCTTCATGGTGCTGCTTGCTTGGTGGTGTTGCAGACTCTGGGGCCTTTCAGAACAGGTGTATATATACTGAGATCATGTGACAGATCATGTGACACTTAGATTGCACACAGGTGGACTTAATTTAACTAATTATGTGACTTCTGAAGGTAATTGGTTGCACCAGATCTTATTTAGGGGCTTCATAGCAAAGGGGGTGAATGCATATTCAGAGGGGCTATGATCAGTCATCATGGAAGCTTTGTAACATGCTGCAGTTTAACCCTTTGAGTGCCAGACTGTGTATTCTTTTGGCACTCAAAGAGTTAAACATATCACAGGCTGAAAACACACAGGATAAGCAGGACTTCTCCATGTGCCTCACTAGTAGAACTGGCTACAATTTAGAGACCAAAGAAGCAGTCGGTGCAGCAGAGCAAGTAGCAGGCGATGCCGGAATCTGTTTCCCTGAGAAGCTGACACTTCACGGGGCGACTCCGTGATGTAGTTCAAAACTGTGAGTCTCAGACTCAAACCCTGAGCGTTCCCAGGTATGTTGCCTGTCATTTGTACAGCTGGGTCTTTCTGGGAACTTCCCTTTTAATACACATGATGTCAGGGTGACAGGTGCCTTTGGAAAATAAGTCATTCTAATGTAAATAATGTAGAACACTATTTTCGAGGTTGCCTTGGAAATGTATAGACGTTTAGACTATCTACCTTTCATCTTATCAGTATTCTTTGGGGCGGAGGCAAAAAAATAAACAGCCTATTCCTCCCCTCACACAAGTGAAGACATTTTTCTATTTTCCCTGAAGTCACGGGTATGGACATGTTTATAACACTCTTAAAGGGATAGTAATGTTTCAAAATAAAAGCAGCTCTAATTAGTCATCATAGTATTTGGACTTTGGAGAGTGTTATTTCAATTCTGTCAGAGTTGTAGTTCAAGAGTAATTCAATGACAAAGTATCCCCCTCCCTCCCATTTTACCTAGTGTAACACTGCTCAGCCAGATCAGAAGGGAGGTGCCCAGGTAGACTGCAGAGAGGGACAATCTTCAATTAAGATAAGGGAAAAACCTGAAAATTTTGTCAAGGGGGGCAGGGCTTTCATTGTTCTCATAGGAAGAAGATTGTCCCCTGCTGTTATCTGTCTGGTCTATGGACTGCATTCCACATCTGAGAAGAGATGACTTACACTAGGTAAAAGGGACAGGAGGGAAACTTTGCTTGTGAATATCTCTCAAACCATAAAGGTTTGAGAGATAAGACTTACATCGTTCTTCATGTTTTTTTAATGCCTACAAAATAAAATAAAAATAAAACAAAGTATTACTATCCCTTTAAAGGGCAATTATCAAGAGAACAGTGCTGAATTAGCAGATTGGTGGTTAACCTTCTGCATGCCACAGAGGTATTGCGATGCAGACACGCGGTGTGTTAGTTACCTTTCAGGTGATGAAAGGCTTAACAAGAGACCACTGGCTTTACATTGTTCTTCCCATGAGAGGAGAATGAGCTGCAAGATTCCGTCTCATTGGGGGTCACGGGCAGTACCTATAGACCAGGGGCATCTAAGTTATTTCAGTCGTGGGACAGACGATCATAAAGCCATAAGCTTGAGGGTCGCATTATTTTTTTCATTACTGGTAACACTGGTGAATAATAACCCGCCAGCTATTAAAAAATACAGATTTATTTATTTATTGATCAAGTCAATGACAATATTGATATTTAACAATCATTTATTATTGAACTGTACGGTACTGGCAGGCAGTGTCCTAGTGAATTAAGTAAAAAAAACAATCTCAGGCAAGGTCGAATGGGGTCACATTTGGCCCACAGGCCTCATGTTGGAGGACAATGCCATAGACCGTCAGTGTCTGGTCTGAAAGCCCCAACAAAGGCAATCTATGGAAACTGTGCTTGGAACCTACAGTAATAACCCTTTATTTATATAGCGCACACAGATTCCGCAGCGCTTTACACTCATATTGGTCCCTGTCCCCATTGGGGCTCACAATCTAAATTCATCTATCAGTATGTTTTTGGAGTGTGGGAGGAATCTGGAGTACCCGGAGGAAACCCACGCAAACACAGTGAGAACATACAAACTCATTGCAGATGTTGTCCTTGGTGGGATTTGAACCCAGGACCCCAGCACTGCAAGGCAACAGTGCTAACCACTGAGCCACATGGTTTGTGGCTGAGAGACACAGACTTCTAGGTTGTGCTCCAGTCCATGGGGGTCAGTTTTCTGACCCAAAGATTGTTCCAATATGAGCATCCTTAATGAACATAAAAATTGCTCTGACAGACAGAAATTTAACAGCTCTTTGTACAGTTCTGTCACTAGTGTGCTGACCTTACCTTTCTCTTGTGATTTCCCTACCAATGCAGTCACAGGGGTGAGATCATTCATGGCCAACCCAGGTGATAGTCAGACAAATGTTATTGGCTGAAGATCCAGTGGGTCGGCCATTCATTGGCGGTTGAGGTTGTGTCCTATTACATCTTTTGTGTGAAAGAGCTGCTGTCCGCCCCACAGGCCTCGGTGCAGATCTGCCCTGCTGCATCTTTACTGCTTTCCTATATAAGTTCAGTAAAGATGCAGCATTCTGGATTTGGTGAATTCCTGTAAGTCTGTAGTCACGCATGTGAAAGATTCCATAGCCCGGCATTTTAAAGGAGCAGTAAACTTTTTTTACGAAAACACATATTTTACACAGCATTTCCTGCTGAATAAAACAAGGTCACTCCCATCGCTGTCAGATGTTTTATTCAAAACTAGTTGAACAGCCCGTTACATGGGCCACAGTGCCACTGTCACCCGGTCGTGGGGCAATCACGCGCAGTGGAGACTGCCCGCACTGCAGCTGATACAGAGCTGGACGCTCCTTCAGAGCGCCCAGCTCTGTATCAGCCGCGGTGCGGGCAGTCTCTACTGCTCATGACTGCAGCACGCTCAGCAGTGTCTACTGTGCATGTTGTGCGTTACACACAAATTAGCGAATTATTATATAGGATTTATAGCAGTTCAAATAATCATGAAGTGAATTTACTGTGTTTACTTCCTGATAGTTCTAACTGACAGAAAGTGAATTTACTGTGTTTACTTCCTGATAGTTCTAACTGACAGGAAGTGACAGGCAGTTTCTATCACGTTCTATGGAGAACTGTAAGTCTCTGACTTTCCTCTCCATTAGAATCTAACAGGAAATCTAATTAGGATTTGACCACTAGAGGGCACTGCTAATGTAAAAAAACATGGGTTTAAACTGTAATAACTCTGGAAATATAAATCTCTTGGCAGTGGGAGTAACATTATTTTACTCAATAGGAAAATCCCTACAATATATATTTTTTCATAAAAAAAGGTTACTGCTCCTTTAAATTTCAGTATGGGAGATATAGAATTGTGTTGCTCTCTCCTGTGTGAAAGGGACCTAACACTTTGAATGCCAGTGGTGTGTCAAACACATTGGTCACTAGCCTGGCACGCAAAGGGTTAATAAAAGTTTGTGTTGAATATGTGGTTTATGGTTATCTTTCCGGCTTTTATAGATTTTGGTGATAACACTCTTTGTAGTTTGTAAAGTTACATATAGACATTATATATGTAGGTTTATTCTTTGTAAATAATCTCTAGTCAAACAGAGAAGTATCTGATATAGCTTAGATTTTCTACTTCTGCTGAGCTTTTACCAATAACGTTCAATAATAACATTAACCCCTTATTAGTACTGAAAGTTATATCCAAGGAGGTAGACTTGATTCTTCGTTCCTCCACTACAGGAGCCCAAATGTTTCCTATTGAATTTCTCTTAGTAAAAGCGAAAAAGGTTGACATGTGTCTTATTTCAACCTAATTTACTATGTTTTACTATGAAAGATAAGAGAGAATTGTATCTAGTTCTGTGGACATGATGTACAGTACTAACAAAAGATTCAATTAAGATAAGGGAAAAACCTGAAAAGCTTGTCAAGGGGGGCAGGGCTTTCATTGTTCTCATAGGAAGAAGATTGTCCCTGCCGTTATCTGTCTGGTCTATGGACTGGATTCCACATCTGAGAAGAGATGGATTACACTAGGTAAAAGGGGCGGGAGGGGAAATTTTGCTTGTGAATATCTCTCAAACCATAAAGGTTTGAGAGATAAGACTTGTATCGTTCTTCATGTTTTTTTAATGCCTACAAAATAAAATAAAGATAAAACAAAGTATTACTATCCCTTTAAAGGGCAATTATCAAGAGAACAGTGCTGAATTAGCAGATTGGTGGTTAACCTTCTGCGTGCCACAGATGTATTGCGACGCAGACACGCAGTGTGTTAGTTACCTTTCAGGTGATGAAAGGCTTAACAAGAGACCACTGTCTTTACCTTGTTCTTCCCTTGAGAATTGGTTTTGAGGAACCAATCCAAGCAGAATTGATTCTTAATGGCCATGAGATTTTATTGTAAAAGAGAAGAACAGGGAGAAAAAAAGCAAGGGATGCCCCTGTGTGCATTAATCTTAACGCTGGACCTCCACCAACACCCCTAAGGCGCGTATTCACAAACAAATATGTTGCAATATGACTGACTAGTTGAAGAGCCCGTGACACGGGCCACAGTGCCACTGCCAGCCGGTCGCGGTGCAGTCATGCACTCTAGAGACTGCCCGCTCCGCGTCTGATACAGAGCTGGACACTCCTTCTGCGCGGGCAGTCTCTACTGCACATGACTGCATCGTTACACATGTTTTAACAAATTATTATTTTAGCTAGTATGAAAGCCCGTATACATTGGCTAAAGTGCACCCAGCTGCCCCGGAGCCGGGCACAGAGACAGAACTTGAGCCGTCCAGAGCGGGACAGCGAGTTTGGCGAGTCTCTACTACGCATGACTGCAGTCATGCGCAGTAGGGACTCGCCGAACACGCTGATCCTTAGTGTGGAGCTCCAGACGGCTCACAGCAAAGCTCCCTGTGTGGGAAACCACACATGCACAATAGAGACTCTTTACTGTGCATGTGTGGTTACGGGTTACAGTGAGCAACACATTCTACTACTTTATGTTATAGGATATATATATATTATATATATATAGTCTTGACTACTGTAACTCACTACTAACTGGCCTTCCTCTTGCCCGCCTAACCCCACTACAGTCCATAATGAACTCAGCAGCACGACTAATCTACCTAACCAACCGCTTCTCCAACACCAGTCCCCTCTGCCAATCCCTACACTGGCTCCCATTAGCACACAGAATTAAATTCAAAATCCTGGTGCTCACCTATAGAGCCCTTACTAACACCTCACCACCCTATATCTCATCTCTCATTTCCAAATACACTCCCACTCACCATCTTCGTTCTGCACAGGACCTTCTCCTCTCCACAGCTCTTATCACATCCTCCCACTCCCGCCTACAGGACTTCTCCCGTGCTGCACCTGAGCTCTGGAATTCCCTCCCCCACCCAATCAGACTCTCCCCCAGCCTTCAGATCTTCAGACGCTCTCTGAAAACTCACCTCTTCAGGGAAGCCTATCAACTACCTCCATAAATATTATCACCAAGAACCAACCATTCCCTGGAACACTACACTCACCAGCACTTCTCTCTCCCACCCACTGACCGGCAGCTCATGTGGCAGGAGGCTCTTACACCCAATAGCACTTACTCCTTCTGTGTCCCACCCACCTTCCTCTAGACTGTAAGCTCTCACCAGCAGGGGGCCCTCTGATCCTTCTGTTTGCCACATATGATTTGTACTATTTAATATCTCTGTATGTCTATCCCCTATTGTAAAGTGCTGCGGAATAAGTTGGCGCTATATAAATGAAGATTATTATATATATATATATATATATATATATATATATATATATATGTAGGAGAATGTCACTTCCAACAAATTTTAAAGCTGAGGCATATATACCTGTTCTCAGATCTATCTTCACAACATCAATGTTGGGCAGTCACCGGCTGTTCTCTCAGGACAGGCTCTCCCAAGCAGCACATAAATCCCAGAAAAACACTCAAAAAGAAGCCTGGTTTATTACTTAGTTTTTATATTTTTAATAAATGTATATGATTCTATTTCGAAGCCCCCACCTGAGCTTGATTTGAATTTCATATCAGCTGAAGAACCAGAGTGGAGACGGGTTTGTCATCTCCAAATGTCTGTCTGTCAGACAGTCTGGTATCAGCTGGCTGACCATTAAAATATGGGCATGTTTCTTACTAGTGATTACAAGACCCATTGATATTATTACACTACACTAGTTGAAGAGCCGGTTACACGGGCCACAGTGCCACTGCCAGCCGGTTGCGGGGCAGTCATGCGCAGTAGAGACTGCCCGCGCAGCGGCTGATACAAAGCTGGATTCTCCTCTTCGGAAAGCCCTGCTCTGTATCAGCCACGGCGCAGGCAGTCTCTGCTGTGCATGACTGAGACGTTACACACGTTTTAGCAAATTATATAGGAGGAGGATCTGGTGCTTTCTTCTTTTTGGGTGTTTTTCTTGGATTATGGTTTTATGCTCTGTTTAGTAATGCCACGTATTTTCATTTTTAACTATACTATACTATACTATTTTATAGACTGAACAATGGTAGTCATTTGTTATACAACTCTTACATTCAGGGAAAAAAACATTATTTTAAATTCGCCCTCTCACTTCTTACTGTGACTTCAGCTCCTTCATTTGCAAATTGTTGGTCATTCAGTGAGAGTTCAGGACTTGGTGAAATGCGTAGAAAGGTGATGGAATTCTGGGGAAAATCAAATATAACCCTTTGAGTGCCAGAGGGGTACAGAATGCATTGCAAAGCAATGCGTTCTGTACCTCTCTGGCACTCAAAAGAGAGAGAGAGAGAAAAAAAGGTGTTGGATTCTGCTCCAGCATCCAAGGGGTTAATGTGGAAATAAAATAGCCATATTAAACACCTACGTAAAAGTAAAATGTCATTTCTTGTAGAATGAGGACAGCAAAGCCTCCCCATAGATAAATATATTTATTTAAGAGAGACACCTGTCCCACATAAAAATTGGATAATAATCCACCTAGGACTTTCTGTGCCAAAACCTTTAGTCTCAAGATGGAGACCATCAATCAGTCCTGTCTGCCAGCACAATAACATCATAATAACACTGCATATATCGAGCCAAATGAGGAAAAGTCTACTCCCGACTACGTACATTGTACACGTGCTGTGAAACCCCTTTCCTTTTCCTTCGAATCAGGGGTATAATTACTGTGGTCCAGTATCCAAAGGGGAGCAATTAAAACACAAGAGAACACGTCATAGCAAAAATAACGTCTAGAACAGTGGTTCTCAACCCGTGTCCTCAGTGGCCACTAACAGGCCAGCACTTAGGGATTTCTCTCCTAGAGCACAGGTGTGGTGATCAGAGGCTCATTCACATTGATTAACTCACCTGTGCTCTAACAAGGAGATCATGTGATCAGAGGCTCATTCACACAGATTAACTCACCTGTGCTCTAACAAGGAAATCATGTGATCAGAGGCTCATTCACATTGATTAACTCACCTGTGTTCTAACATGGAAATCATCAAATCCTGGCCTGTTAGTGGGTCCTGAGGGCATGGGCTGAGAGCCACAGGTCTAGAAGAGAACAATACAGTAACAATCTTCATTCATCATACACATTTGAGAGATTACACATCACATAGATTGTAGCAATTGATCACGTGGAGGATATTATCTCTGCCTCCACACAGAACTCCCAGTGTATATGTCTGCAGCTTCTCCCATGAATATGCAGGGTTCCCTTTAAAAAACAAGAAACAATCAGAAAGAAAGCAACCTGCCATGCATAAATATTGGGTAACTAGTTGAAAAGCCCATTTACACGGGCCACAGTGCCACCCAGCAACCAGACGGGTCCTGTCTTGTCACTGGCTTGGTCCAGGGAAGGTGAGAAGAGAGGACTACGGTCTGAATTCAGAGCTCCCCACCCAGCAACCGGCCAGATCCTGTCTTGTCACTGGCTTGGTCCCGGGAAGGTGAGCAGAGAGGACTACGGTCTGAATTCAGAGCTCCCCACCCAGCAACCGGCCAGATCCTGTCTTGTCACTGGCTTGGTCCTGGGAAGGTGAGAAGAGAGGACTACGGTCTGAATTCAGAGCGCCCCATCCAGCAACCGGCCAGATCCTGTCTTGTCACTGGCTTGGTCCCGGGAAGATGAGAAGAGAGGACTACATTCTGAATTCAGAGCGCCCCACCCAGCAACCGGCCAGATCCTGTCTTGTCACTGGCTTGGTCCCGGGAAGGTGAGCAGAGAGGACTACATTCTGAATTCAGAGCTCCCCACCCAGCAACCGGCCAGATCCTGTCTTGTCACTGGCTTGGTCCCGGGAAGGTGAGAAGAGAGGACTACATTCTGAGTTCAGAGCGCCCCATCCAGCAACCGGCCAGATCCTGTCTTGTCACTGGCTTGGTCCTGGGAAGGTGAGCAGAGAGGACTACGGTCTGAATTCAGAGCGCCCCATCCAGCAACCGGCCAGATCCTGTCTTGTCACTGGCTTGGTCCCGGGAAGGTGAGAAGAGAGGACTACGGTCTGAATTCAGAGCGCCCCATCCAGCAACCGGCCAGATCCTGTCTTGTCACTGGCTTGGTCCAGGGAAGGTGAGCAGAGAGGACTACGGTCTGAATTCAGAGCGCCCCATCCAGCAACCGGCCGGATCCTGTCTTGTCACTGGCTTGGTCCTGGGAAGGTGAGAAGAGAGGACTACGGTCTGAATTCAGAGCTTCCCATCCAGCAACCGGCCAGATCCTGTCTTGTCACTGGCTTGGTCCCGGGAAGGTGAGAAGAGAGGACTACGGTCTGAATTCAGAGCGCCCCATCCAGCAACCGGCCGGATCCTGTCTTGTCACTGGCTTGGTCCTGGGAAGGTGAGAAGAGAGGACTACGGTCTGAATTCAGAGCGCCCCATCCAGCAACCGGCCAGATCCTGTCTTGTCACTGGCTTGGTCCCGGGAAGGTGAGAAGAGAGGACTACGGTCTGAATTCAGAGCGCCCCATCCAGCAACCGGCCAGATCCTGTCTTGTCACTGGCTTGGTCCCGGGAAGGTGAGAAGAGAGGACTACGGTCTGAATTCAGAGCGCCCCATCCAGCAACCGGCCAGATCCTGTCTTGTCACTGGCTTGGTCCAGGGAAGGTGAGCAGAGAGGACTACGGTCTGAATTTGGAGTGCCCCGCTCCGTATCAGGCGCGACACGGGCAGTCTCTACTGTGCATGACGGCTTCTGACAAACATCCTTAGCAAATTAATATATAGGATAATCCACCTAGGACTTTCTGTGCCCAAACATTTAGTCTCAAGATGGAGACCATCAATCAGTTCTGTCTGCCAGCACAGTAACATCAATAACATCATATGGAGCCAAAGGAGGAAAAGTCTACTCCCGACTACACGTGGTGTGAAACCGATTTCCTTTTCCTTGGAATCGGGCATAATTACTGTGGTTCAGCATCCAAAGGGGAGCGAAGAAAACACAAGAAAACATGTTATAGGAAAATAACGTCTAGAAGAGAACAATACAGTAAAACCTTCATTCATCACACTCACCCATTTGCGAGGCTACACATCACATAGACTGTAGCGACTGAGCACATGGAGGATATTATCTCTGCCTCCACAGGTTTCCTGGTGTATATATCAGCAGCCGCTCGCCTGGATATGGCAGGTTCCCCTTAACCCCATAAGTACTGGCCGCGCACGCACGCGGCCGTCACTTAAGGACCAGGGACCTTTTTTTTTTTTTTGCGAATATGATTCCAGATTCCCAGAACGGTGTGCAGATGCGTGGGGAGCCTGGAATTCCATGACGGTCCAGGTCCGTCATAGGTCCTTAAGGAGTTAAAAACAAAATAATTATGCCCAAAATTATCAAACAAAAAAGGCAAAAAAGTGAGGTGCTTCAATAAATACAACATGTCTGATTACATAACATCTACACTATAAGCTCACAGACAATGTCGGCCGGTGAAGGATCCTGTAGTTTGCAGCTAATGCTCACCAGGGAAAAAACGCTCACCCCTGCTCAAGCTCCCAATAGTTGATTCAATAGACAATCCATGGTATAAGTAAATATCCAAGATTTAATTTTAAAAAATTAAACACCAGTAAAAAAAACCAACTAAATTACCTAAAAAAAAAGTCTGAATGACCGACGCATTTCAAGGTGTTTTCATCAGGTTTACAGACTTAATTCATTAATAAGGTTCACTTCCTGTGACCACTTACATTTAAGCTAGACTCTTATCTTGGATGATGGCCCCTGACATCATCAAGCATGGTAGTTGCCAGACAAAAATAGGGTCGGTGAGTCCCTTCCTTTTATTTTATTAATACTATGAGAACCGGAGACATGTCCAAGACTTAATAATTGCGGGCCCTGGCACAAAAACATTTTTTGAGCCCCTAATTCACACCAAACAGCTACGATTTCTAAACGTTTTCTATTGTCAGAATTTAAAATGGCTCTTAAAGTAGTCTGGGCCCCAGTGCTTTGCACCTGCTGCACTAATGGTAGTTTAACCATTTGTCACTTAATGCGTTAGCTTTCAGCATTTGGGTCATGAATAGGGATGCAAAAACTCCTTGTCAATGCAAATGAATTGTTTTCTCTCTCTTTCCCCAGCTTACAAAGAGCTTCTGAGGTCCTCCTGTAGGGAATTGTACCTTGGGTCTGTGTGTGCGCGTGAATGAAATTTGCTCCAGAGGATGGAGGGGCGACAGCCTCAGAGTTCATACCCAGTAGTTCCTAGTTACCCTGATTTTGGATTTTTTATACATTTAATAAGTTATAAAAAGTCTTATTGTAACTCAAAAAGATACATTAAATTGTACTAACTTTTAGGATGTAATGAGGCCATGAAAAATGGAGCAGTTCTGGAGAAAACCATCTGTACCATAGGGGACAAATATAAATTCCTCAAATTCCCTTTGAGTTAAATGGTTCCTTTTTACCCCTGGAATGCTAGAAAGGTCTCCAACGCATTAAGGTGACCACATGTATCAGATTGCCCGGGGCAGTCACCGATTTTAATTGTGTGCCCCTTGTCCCAGGCAGCCCCCTTCTGGGACAATATGAAGTCCTGGAATGGAGACTCCAGAGCACAGAGCTCTAAACTCTAGAAGCAGAACTGCCCATTGTCTACTGTGACAGGAAGTTATGCCTCTGCTGGGCTACAACAAAATTGCTTCCAGACAGAATTCTAAACACTAGAGAGAGAACTGTCCATTGACTACTGTGACATGAAGTGATACTTCTGCTGGGCTACATGAAAATGGCCCCCAGACAGAACTCTAAACACTATAGAGAGAACTAAGCCTTAATCCTGACATCAAATAGGAGCTACAATGCAATTTTGTTGCAGTGTAGGCTTTGGCCATGACATACATTATCTTGTAGCCCACCAAAGGCATCACTTCCTGTCACAGTAGACAATGGACAGTTTTCCCTCTATTGTTTAGAACTCTGTGGTGCGCTCTTCCCTCCACAGTGTCCATGAATGGCAAAATTGAAATGTGGTCACCCTACCAATGCATTGGAGACCTTTCTACCTTACAGAGGTTCAAGACCCGTTTAGTCTTAGCTCATTTTCAGGCATTTCAGGATTTTAAGGCTATAGACTCCCTGGGTCTCAGACACAGTAATAAATCACGAATTATACGTGGTATATACATTACCGGTTAGTAAAATAAGAAGAAAGAGAAAAATCTCAAGTTTTAACATGTTTTATGGTTAGATTTATAATACGAAGAGCTGTGAAACATGGACAATTGTGAAGTTTGAAGAAATTTGAACTGTGGAGTATGCAGACTTTTGAAATATATGGCATACTTTACGCCAGTATAATAAAGTTACATGAGTTCCCATATCTTAAAAGTCAACCATTTTCACGTGGTTTGCCCTGCAGATCACTAAGATCTGCAAGGCTGAGTGACATCAAGGCCTAACTAGGCTGCCTCTTAATACATTAGAGACCTCTAGCAATCAGGGGATTAAAAGTCCCATTTAAATCATTTCAGATTTAAGGAATCTGAATTTCCCCACTACGGTGCATTTGATTTCATTCAAATTAACTGTTTGAATGCCAACGAGGTATCCATCGCATTGCAAGGCAAAGCTTTGGATATCTTTCTTGCACTCCAAGGGTTAAGCAAGTGGAGGGCTGCGGTCTGCCCACTATTTGTTTAAGTGAATATATTTAGTGATATCAAGCTACATGACAGAAGTGGACATCCTGTGCCTCTTCAGCTGTTGTTGGACTACAGCGTCCATAAAACTCCTCCCTATGCTCTGTTTCAAAAACAGCGCAGACGGAAATGAGACATAGCTGGGTTGTTTCTGGCTTTTTGCCGTTACTATAAGTAATGTCTTTCCAGAAAATCACACATTTATATTTAACTCAACTGTCATTGAGTTTGCTTACCGAAACGTTTCCAAAGAACTATTAAATAATTTATGTCCCATTAAGTACAATGTGACTCAATTAACAGTGTAATAACTGTGATTGATTGTTTAAGGGAAACTGTTATGAAAAGAAAATGTTTTCCTGTGTGACCATATTCCTCAAGACACCCTGAGTAAAGTAATGTTGTAAAAATAGTTTAGAAGGATAGTAATGTTTCACAATAAAAGCAGCTCCAATTAATCTTCATAGTATATGGTCCATTGAAAGTGTTATATCAATACTGTCAGAGTTGTGGTTCAATTGTAATTGAATGATAAAGTATCTCTCTCACGCCCCTTTTACTGATGTAACACTGCTCACCTGAGAGCAACAAGACTGTCCAAATGGATCACAGAGAGGGACAATCTTCAGTGAGCATAAGGGAAAACCTGAAAAACCTCTCAAGGGGGCAGGGTTTTCCTTATGATCACAGTAAGAAGATTGTCCCTTGTTGTGATCTGTCCGGTCAAGAGACCATATTCCACATCTGAGTTGTGGGAGGGGGATACTTCATCATTCAATTACTCTTGAACTACAACTCTGACAGTATTGAAGTAACACTCTCCATGGCCCAAATACTATGAAGATTAATTGGAGCTGCTTTTTTGTGAAACATTACTATCCCTTTAACCCTTTGAGAGTCAGAGAGGTTTCCGAAGCATTGCATTGCAATGTGTTGGACCTCTTGGGCACTCAGAGGGTTAAAGGTACAAATAAGGGTCAGGGGAACAGGCCTTATAATGGTAGGAAGGTACATCATACCGGCCAATCGAGTTTCCATAGACTGAAACTCTACCAGTGTTTCTCCATTTGCCCTGCAGATTTCTTTGATCTGCCAGGCTGGATGAGGTCACTAATTCCCTCAGAACTTCTTAGATATTTTTATTATCTCTATTGAAGCCCATTGTCAGCAAAATTGCTGACTTGGGGCTCCGGTGGAGAGGATTGCAATGTTGTTTCCACTCCTATAAACCCTGCATGAAGCATCACTCAGTCCAGTGGAGCACTGAGATCTGTAGGGGCAACAAAGATAGTATTGCACCGCAATTTTCATCCAAGTGATGTAAGGTAAATGGCCCTCTATCTTTTTTATTTGGTATTACATGAGCCCAGAAGAGCATTCCACCAATACATTCCACCAGCTCAATACTGCACCATTAATTTAACTGGGAGATTTCTTTTCATACATTTTCTCCTGGTTTCAAAAATAAAGCAAATTTCCATGACTCTGTACAACCCCTTTAAGTTTCTTTCTCTTTTAAGTTATAATCTCTTTTCTTGCTTTTGTTGATAACCTTATTTTACATAATCATGTGACTTGTATCAGTTTCCACCTGATAATTCACAGCAGCTTGCTTTATGGAAGAGCTTTCAAAATAGAGCTCCTCTGTCCCTCACAGTAAATGGGTCTCTATGGGGAAGGTCAAGACATTCTGTTGTCCACATCAGCGTAGCAAGATAAATAGATACTTATATAGCTATTTGATCGAGAGAAAAATAAAAAATAGCAAGCATAAACCAATCAGAAACATAACGTGGTGCAAAGTGGGACAGTAATTAAATGGAAAATTACACAGAAATTCCCTGGAAGGGATCCAGACAGAAAGTGTGTGTATTAGGAAAGGACTTAATTGGGGTGGGGGACAGGAAGTGGATTCTTGTTTGGGGGAAGAAAGGACAAAGAGAAGCATCCATCCACTCCCTGTGGTGGTGTGGTTGAGTGTCTTGGCTGGGCAGATAGTCCTTGCATGGTTTTCAGAGATCAATAACTGATGTGGTCCAGTTAGGGAATTTTATCCTCGGGCTGAAGCCCTTTGGGAGTTTTGCCCCGGACTGAAGTTGCAGGAAGTGACATTACCCATTGAAGTTAAAGTGGATGGACAAGGCAATTCCTTGGGAGTCAGCTGTAAGTGCTGAAGAATGGTGGAGTCAGCTGTAAGTGCTGAAGTATGGAGGAGTCAGCTGTAAGTGCTGATGAAAACTGGGATCAGCTGTAGTGCTGAAGAATGTGGGGATTTTTGCATGAGCCCCTATATTTTGGCCATGCTTGGTTTCAAGGAATGCAGATTGGCAAGGACTGTCAGTTAATGAATTATTATTGATTAATGATTAATTATTATGGTGTTTGAATAACAACAATAATAATCTTGTGAGTGAAATAAAGCTGTGGGTTGTTATCCCCAAATAGATGTGCCTGTGTTTATTTGATGGATCATACCCTCTCCTCTTGAAATGTTCAGATAGATAGACAGAGAGATATGCAGAGAGAGAGAGGCAGACGAGGATAGATAGATAGATAGATAGATAGATAGATAGATAGAATGTTATGTTCCCGGATAGAAGAATGTTTCCTGTTGGCTGATCTTTATTTGCTCTCCTTGATTTTCACACACCATAGAGGTCATATAACTGAACATAGACTCACACCTTCCTGAGCTACAGATCAAGGTTAATCTGCTGTCTGATTACAATCTAGCACTATGAGACAGGTATAAAAGTCACTCTTTATGGGATTAATCATTTATTGGAGGACAATGTTCTATTTGTAAGTAAATAGATTTTTCTTGCGGTTAAGGAGGTGTGACGGCAAATTCATTGATCCATTTTAATAAAACCAGTCAGTTTATTTCATGATCCCTTCTAGAGATTGGGACTGAAGACAATGTTGGACAAAAGCAAAATTAGAGAGCAGTTATAAGAGTTCTTTCACATGGGAGAATTTTGCAGCCTGATATTTTTTTGTAGTAACTGAAACAATATATGCCTGATACACATGGCTGAGAACCCCAGACTTTCATACATGAAGGCCTGGGAGTGGGACATGCTTTAAAGGGATAGTAATACTTCAGTATTATAAATCCCTATATTAAAGCCCTAGTTAAAAAAAACGTATTGCCCCCAGTGTCATCTCTCATACTTTTATGGTTTGAGAGATGAACGCTTCTAAAGTTGCCCTCTCCCTCCCACTTCCCCGTAGTCAGCATTCTAGCTGACTGCAGGGAAGAGAGTCATACGACTTTCAGGTGGCTCTCCAGCACAGCCTGATCGTGTTACTGAAAAAGAAAACTTTCACTGAAATGGTCTTCTACGTGTGCTTGCAAGCCAAGCACACGTAGAAGACCATTTTAGTGAAAGTTTTTTTTTTTAGTTAACGAGATCGCGGCTCTGCTGCAGAGCCACCTGATGATCTCTGACCGGATTTCCCTGAGTCGGCTAAAATGCTGACTACGGGGAAGGGGGAGGGAGAGGGCAACTTTAGAAGCGATCATCTCTCAAACCATAAAGGTCTGAGAGATGACACTGGGGGCAATACATTTCTTTTTATAAGGGCTTTAATATAGGGATTTGTAATACTGAAGTATTACTATCCCTTTAACTCCTGTATTATGACGGAATATATCAGAAGCAACTTCCAGACTCTCAATCTCTCTTTCTTTGCAAGAACAGGAATATAAAACACTTTTCATTGGTGTTTTACCCCTTCCAAATATTTGTGCAATGGGCTGAAATAATGATATAGGAACCCTGTTTCATTGATTGTGGGCTTGTCCCAGGTTGCAACATTTCTGGTCCAATATTGCCAACATAATCTCTGCCTTAGTATCCCAACAGCACAAGACTCAGACTAGTGGCTCCTGGCAATGCCTCCTAGACCCGGCTGGGACTGACAGCGCAAGCGCACGGACGTCACAATGGCAAGATGTCTGCACTCCGTCCTGCTTGTCAGCCCTAGAAGAGAGCAGAAATCTATTAAATAAGGTGATCAGGGCTCAAAATTTCAAGTCTGGAGCTACTAGCCAGACCTGAAAAGTTACTCGCCACCAGTTTCCAAGGCTAGCCCCACCCATATTCCCTTTTAACCCCACCCATGCAAATACTTGCCCCAATAATGACCCCTTTCATGGTGCTAAGTTCTATTCTTCACCATTCTGACCTAATGACACCTCTATTTGTAACTGAATAAATTATTTAGAGCAAAACCAAATCATTTTATTTACACAGACTAATTTAGAATCACCTTTACTGAAGTATAAATAAACATTAATGAGAGTGTTCTTTCAGTGGAACAATGATTCCTCCATTCCTATGGGGCAGCCCCTGGCTCCTATTCGAGTAGCAGCGGAACTGTTCATTCTAAAGGCTTTGCAAAATTCAGGCATACATCGTGGCAGAAGGACTTTTATGTACTGTAGACAGGTAAAAGGGAAAAATCCCACCTGTATTTCACACCCATGTAGGTGATCAGTTAGGGATCTGAAGGTTTAGCTGTTTTGCAGGGTGTAGGAAAAAAGCTCATTATAAAAGATGAATTGTGCAACCAGCAAATCTGACTTCTGCTGATTCTCTGCAGAGGTTCATAATGCACAACTGCTGGTGGTGCCATATCCAACTACTATAGCTAATGAAACAACTAGCTGGGTGAGGGTGTCTATGCCTTAAAAATGCAATCAGCAGAGAACCCCTTAACTATACTGCTCAAAGACTTACTCATAGTGAATGAAACACAATACCTAGACCCCCCCCAGGCTAAAACAAATAACAGTGGAAACCCATTATACAGAGTAGCGCGCGCCCTTTAATGCATGTGCCCCTTTCCTTTCCTTCCTGCACCTAGTGAACTTATGTACAAATGTAGCACCAAAGCGCATTTATTTTTCTATCTCCCTTCCGCCTGAGCACCTGTCATTCTGTTATAGCCATCTCGGGAGTTTAAACCTTTGAGTGCCAGGAGGTACGCAATGCATTGCATACCTCTCTGGCACTCAGAGGGTTACAATTGTGCGATGGCTATAACAGTACGACAGGTGCTCAGGAGGAAGGGAGACAGAAATATAAATGCGCTTCAGTGCTACAGTCCACTTCCTCAGTGGGTCCGAGATGGATCTCCTGGAGGGATCGGAACCAGCTCCTCAAAAGTGGAAGACCAGGAATGGGCTCCATACCACCCAGGGAGCCTCCCCAATATTCTACCAGTCCAGTGCCGGAGCAGCGAGGCGTGTCCCCACACGGATGTTCTCCAATCAGGTGCATTAAAACAATGTCCTCACTCCTCCCTGCCTGTTCAGTGAACTCTATGGACAGAGCCAATATGGACAAAACTAGGGGCAGGCTTAGGGAGGAGAATTGCCAGGTCCTTAGAGAGACAGCGCTGTCAATCATTCTACACATCATCAAGATGGCAGCGCTCTCCCTCTTGAAATGTAGCAGACAACAGGTGGCTTTTATTCGTATAAGTAACATGACAGATCTGCTTTCAATTTCCACTCACCCCCACTCAATTTCTTCTCGCCAAATGCGAGGAGGCGAGTGGAAATTTTGAGCTCTGAGGTAATTATTCTGGCAACTAGCGCTACTAAGCAGCTAGTCGCCAGATGGGGACTTAGTTAAGCTAAAGATTTTGTCGGGTGGTAGTTCCGCTTTAAAACCGTAGCAATGTAACATTACACATTGTGCAACGTGTTATGCTTACCATAATGAAGACTCGCAATCTACTTTCATTTAGCCATTACTATCCTTTTAAGGATCCTCTCAGATATACTCCACTTTTTGTCTCTGTACGTATGACCCAGGAAGATTGAACCAGTTATGTAGATAATTAAATTTTATATGGGCACAATGGTATACACAAGGGGTGGCTGACGTGCAGCTGTAGTTGGACTACAACTTTCCTTAGCAGCAATGGGAGTAATCGTCTAACAACAGCTGGAAAGCACAGACTGCCCAACCCTGGTATGAATGTGATATCACCAGTGCCAATATTTATAATATCTAGCCTGACTCAGTGACGGATACTTTCCTACAGTGCCAGGCATTTAGCAAACGCTAACATGATAACTTTAAGGATGAATGGTCCTTTTATATATATATATATATATATATATATATATATATATATATATATATATATATATTTAAAAGCAAATTGGAGTTATTCTGGAGTAAACCAACTGCACCACAGAGGACAAATAAAAATTCTTAAATTCCCATCCACTTGACTTGAGCTTTTTAACCCATTGAATGCTAGAGATGTCTCCAATGAATTCCTTACCAATAATTGGGGGCCTCTCTAGCATTCAAGGAATTAAAAGCTCAATTGGTTCACTCCAGAATAACTCCAGTTTGCTTTTATAAGCACTGGCCAATGGGCCTAATGCAGAAAGTGAAAAATGAAGAATTCTGGGGCACGCCCACTGAACCATGGTGTGGAGGTAGATTCACTCAAAGTCCCATTGATTTAAAAGGGGAGTTTAAAGGGTTAGTAACATGGGCAGATTGTCCTATCGTGCATCCCCCAGTGGGTTGCTAGATCATGGGCCAGTGGGGGAGATCAGAGGATCTCACCTCATCGTCCCACGATATTTTGAAGGAGAGGTCTGTGTTGCCACAGACACTCTCTGTGACAGCCTTCTCGTTCCTTGTTAACCCTTTGAGTGCCAGAGGGATACGCAATGCATTGGGTTAATGCAGAGCGCCAGGATATGACATAATATCCTGGAGCCTGCTCTCCCATGCCGCACAGAGACCACAAGGGGGCGTTGATAGGGACTTCGGTGCAGCTAGCGGGCTGCTTTAAAAAAAAATGCCCGGGCTGGTATTCCCCTACAATCTGCCCCTGGTCAGTAATGTCCCATAAAAAATTGTCATAGTTTTGTAGATGTTACAAAATTAAAATAGTTTAATTTTGGTTCAAATAGTTCTAATCCTATCTCTCAAACCACTAAGGTTTGAGAGACATTCGCTTTCAAAGTTCCTCCCTCCCTCCCCTTCTCCTGACGTCAGTGCTGTGCTGACAGCAGGAGATCCCGGTCCGGGGACCAACTGGTGGCTCTGCAGCAGAGCCGAAGTTGCGTTATAGAAAAATAATTTCTTCATTGGAAAGGTCAACAAAGTATGCCTGGTTTGCAAGCACACTTAATAGACAGTTCCAATGAACTTATTCTTTTTAACCCCTTATGGTCCGGCGCTCGCTCACGTGACCGACACTTGAGCGCCACGTGGCTCTTTTTTTTTTCACTTCCGGTTCAGGGCTTCCAGAGTGGCGTGCAGCCGCGCCGGGAGCCCTGAACTCCAAGACGTACCAGGACCATCACTGGTCCTTAAGTGCCGGACTGCCTGGCACGTCAATGGTCCTTAAGGTGTTAAATAAAGCAATTTCGGCTCTGCTAAAGAGCCTACTCGAGTCACACGACTCGAATCTCCTGATGTCAGCTTTACAGCTGACATCAGGAGAAGGGGAGGGAGGAAAGTGAATATCTCTCAAACCATAGCGGTTTGAGAGAGAGGATTTGTAGCAAATAGTTTAATTTTGTAACATCTACAAAACTATAACCATTTTTTATGGGACATTACTGTCCCTTTAACCTTTTGAATGCTAGAATGGTCTACAACGCATTGCGTAGCAATGTACTGGAGACTCTGGAGCATTCCAGGAGCTAAAAGACACATTTAAATCCGCAAGAAGGACCTTTGTTTTATGCATCAGGAAAAGCTATTTAACATTTTTTCACACTAAAAATTGTACTGCTACTTAAAAAATAATCTACTTTCAGGCTCGCCTTCCAGCTTGCAAGTCTGGTCATCTGCAACAAAGCGTCTTCCCACCATATGTTGAAGATCACTGAAATAAGATATAGTTATATTATGTAGTACCATATATAAAGGTTATATGGACGCCTTGGGTTGGAGTTAAGTGAACAGGTAACGTGTGTTCTCTCTGCCCAGTGGCTAAGGATGAACAGCTAGTAAGGCATTCCTCACAGATCTCCTTGGCCTTCTAAGTTCAAGTATTAGTGGTCCATCGGGTGTCTTTGACCATCCTCTTCACTTGTTCTTCTACCCTACTCATTTCACCTACCACATCCACCTTCCTTACAGTTCTTTCAATATATATATACCTGGTTAACTGTCTGTTATGGACTCCTCTGGTGCCACTGGTGATATAACTGATGTAAATTGTGTCAAAAAGGGGTGGGGCGTACCCACAAATAGGGTGGGACCTAGAAAACACATCACAGAAGTGGGAGGAACAGGGTGGGGAAGGAGGAGAAGTGGGAGGGAAATGGGAGGAACAGGCTGAGAAGGAGCAGAAGTGGACAGCGTTTCATAAGAACTCTCCACCACAGGAGACTCAGTCTCTGCCCCAGAGACCCGGTAATGCACTGTCAAAACCAGAGCCTCCGTGGCAAATCAGGAGAGTTCCCAGGTATAAATCTATAAGCAATAGCATGCTTTGTGCATGTGGCCTCATTCATGGACATCCACTAAAAGACACAGGAAACAGTCGCTCTCACTGATAAATTCCCAAGAGTTTCTTGGTGCGTAAGATAAACCGGTGATTGTACGATGGTGATTCCATGCTAAATCAGGCAATTAAATTGATTTTCTCTCCCTAACATTAATGTTAATTTACTGAGCTACATACACCAGATTTACATATTAACGTATTAACCCTTTGAGTGCCAGGGGGTATGCAACTCATTGCAGAGCAATGCGTTGTGTCCCACTGTGGCACTCAAAGGGGTTAACATAGTTGATGAGGCTGGAAAAAGACATCAAGTTCAGCCTGTGTCATATCACCCCTTTTATCTAGAGGAAGTAAAAAAAATTGAAGCTTTTTTCAATTAAAACGGATCTATCACCCCAAATAAAGTTCCCCCACAATAATTAGTCATATAGCAATAAGCATAGAGATAGTAGTATTATCCAGCATAAGTACTGCATTATTAAGAAGACATCTGCACCCCTATGCTGTCCGTCCCGGTCTCCTCTAGGAGGTGCTGCATGGTACCTTAAGGTAACAGGAGGAGACTGACGGCACAGTCGCACAGATGCCTTTAAAGCAAAAAGCCTGGCCGTCAGTCTCAGATGAGGGAGGATTTCTTAATAACACTGTACTTAATAACACTGTTGGATTTCTTAATAACACTGTACTGACAGTGCAGGAGTGCAGATGTCTTAATAATAATACTACTGTTTCTAATCTTATCGCTATATAACTAAATATTGGGGGAATTATTTGGGTTGATAGTTCCGCTTTAAACCAAAACTGTGTAAAAAAAAATAAATCTTTCCTGACTCTAAATGGCAGTCAGATATTTCCCTGGATCTGTGAAAGCATCTGTCATAACTCTCAATATTATTATGAGCTAGAAAGTTATCCATATACTACAGTATATGCAAGAACAACATCCTAAGGGGAATAATTACATACATTTACTGCCCTTACTATTTAAAAAAATTACTTTGCTTTAGTTAAAATCTCCTTTCCTCTAGTTTTAATGGATGACCTCTAGTGTTGAGCGAGCATGCTCGGCCGATGCTCGGATCGGCTCGAGCATCGCTCTGCTCGGCACATGGCGGTACTCGTACGAGTACCGCATGTGCTCGCCCGCCATGTTCGGGTCTCCTCCCCGCACGTTTTGCGGCTGCTGCGCAGCCAATAAACGTGCAGGGAGGCTCTGACATCAGTGTAATGCCAGCAGCCATGTTGGCTGCTGGCATTACACTGATTGGCTGGCCAGAACACGTGGTCTGGTGCTGTATAGCACCTGACCAGCGAGTTCGGCTCAGTCTTAGCCAGGGAGAGATGAGGATAGGAAGGGAAAGTCAGTGTAGGGGGAAGACAAGCAAATTTGTGAAAAAAAAGAACCAAAAGTCCTTTTTAGGACTACTGTGTGTGGGGGCAGCAGTTTATTTTCTGTGGGGGGAAAAAAATAAAAAAAAAAAAAAAATCATATATTCTGTTTAGTGTGCAAAGTTGCAGATTAGAGCACATTCTGTTTAGTGTGCAAAGTTGCAGATTAGAGCACATTCTGTTTAGTGTGCAAAGTTGCAGATTAGAGCACATTCTGTTTAGTGTGCAAAGTTGCAGATTAGAGCACATTCTGTTTAGTGTGCAAAGTTGCAGATTAGAGCACATTCTGTTAAGTCTTCAAACTAAAATATCAAAGTCACATATTCCATTCAGTGTGCGTCACCGCAGTTTAGCAGCATATTCTGTGTACTCTGCACAGTTGCAGAATAGGAAGAAATACTGTTAAGTCTTCAAACTAAAATATCAAAGTCACATATTCCATTCAGTGTGCGTCACCGCAGTTTAGCAGCACATTCTGTGTACTCTGCACAGTTGCAGAATAGGAAGAAATACTGTTAAGTCTTCAAACTAAAATATCAAAGTCACATATTCCATTCAGTGTGCTTCGCCGCAGTTTAGCAGCATATTCTGTGTACTCTGCACAGTTGCAGAATAGGAAGAAATACTGTTAAGTCTTCAAACTCAAATATCAAAGTCACATATTCCATTCAGTGTGCATCACCGCAGTTTAGCAGCATATTCTGTGTACTCTGCACAGTTGCAGAATAGGAAGAAATACTGTTAAGTCTTCAAACTAAAATATCAAAGTCACATATTCCATTCAGTGTGCGTCACTGCAGTTTAGCAGCACATTCTGTGTACTCTGCACAGTTGCAGAATAGGAAGAAATACTGTTAAGTCTTCAAACTAAAATATCAAAGTCACATATTCCATTCAGTGTGCTTCGCCGCAGTTTAGCAACATATTCTGTGTACTCTGCACAGTTGCAGAATAGGAAGAAATACTGTTAAGTCTTCAAACTCAAATATCAAAGTCACATATTCCATTCAGTGTGCGTCACCGCAGTTTAGCAGCACATTCTGTGTACTCTGCACAGTTGCAGAATAGGAAGAAATACTGTTAAGTCTTCAAACTAAAATATCAAAGTCACATATTCCATTCAGTGTGCTTCGCCGCAGTTTAGCAGCATGTTCTGTGTACTCTGCACAGTTGCAGAATAGGAAGAAATACTGTTAAGTCTTCAAACTCAAATATCAAAGTCACATATTCCATTCAGTGTGCGTCACCGCAGTTTAGCAGCATATTCTGTGTACTCTGCACAGTTGCAGAATAGGAAGAAATACTGTTAAGTCTTCAAACTAAAATATCAAAGTCACATATTCCATTCAGTGTGCGTCACCGCAGTTTAGCAGCACATTCTGTGTACTCTGCACAGTTGCAGAATAGGAAGAAATACTGTTAAGTCTTCAAACTCAAATATCAAAGTCACATATTCCATTCAGTGTGCGTCACCGCAGTTTAGCAGCACATTCTGTGTACTCTGCACAGTTGCAGAATAGGAAGAAATACTGTTAAGTCTTCAAACTCAAATATCAAAGTCACATATTCCATTCAGTGTGCGTCACCGCAGTTTAGCAGCATATTCTGTGTACTCTGCACAGTTGCAGAATAGGAAGAAATACTGTTAAGTCTTCAAACTCAAATATCAAAGTCACATATTCCATTCAGTGTGCGTCACCGCAGTTTAGCAGCACATTCTGTGTACTCTGCACAGTTGCAGAATAGGAAGAAATACTGTTAAGTCTTCAAACTAAAATATCAAAGTCACATATTCCATTCAGTGTGCTTCGCCGCAGTTTAGCAGCATATTCTGTGTACTCTGCACAGTTGCAGAATAGGAAGAAATACTGTTAAGTCTTCAAACTAAAATATCAAAGTCACATACTCCATTCAGTGTGCGTCACCGCAGTTTAGCAGCACATTCTGTGTACTCTGCACAGTTGCAGAATAGGAAGAAATACTGTTAAGTCTTCAAACTCAAATATCAAAGTCACATATTCCATTCAGTGTGCGTCACCGCAGTTTAGCAGCATATTCTGTGTACTCTGCACAGTTGCAGAATAGGAAGAAATACTGTTAAGTCTTCAAACTAAAATATCAAAGTCACATATTCCATTCAGTGTGCGTCACCGCAGTTTAGCAGCACATTCTGTGTACTCTGCACAGTTGCAGAATAGGAAGAAATACTGTTAAGTCTTCAAACTCAAATATCAAAGTCACATATTCCATTCAGTGTGCGTCACCGCAGTTTAGCAGCATATTCTGTGTACTCTGCACAGTTGCAGAATAGGAAGAAATACTGTTAAGTCTTCAAACTCAAATATCAAAGTCACATATTCCGTGTAAGATGAAGAAGGCGGGTAAAAAGGGACGGGGAAGTGGACATGATCCTGATAGTTCAGGGCGCGGGTCAGGACGCGGAGAAACTGTGCCTGGTGCCAGAGCACAAGAAAAAAAGACATCCACCATACCTAGCTTCATGTCTCATTTTACAGGGCGTCGCAGGACATCACTCTCGAGGTCCGACCACTGCGAACAGGTGGTCGGTTGGATGTCAGCTGATACTGCTTCCAGTCGGTTAAGCACCACCCTGTCTTCCACCAAGTCCACTCTCAGTAGCCAAGAGTCTGGTCAACATAATCCTCACTCTGATCATCCTTCCTCCCACCATAGACGGTCTGGTCAAAGAAGTGATCCCACACTGGGATATAGTGAGGAGCTCGTCTCATCACCAATCCTTCATTTGACCCTCTCTCCAAGCACGCTTGCAGAGGAACATGACATCTTATGCCCTGATTCACAACCTCTAGAGGGTACCCAATCACAAGAAGATGACAGATGTGAACGGCATTTAAGGTCAAAGGAAGTAGTGGATGATGATGATGATGAGACACAGTTGCCATTAAATCAACCACTATTACTGTCTCAAGACCTTGTTGAGGAGGATGTTATACAGTTGTCAATGACTGAGTATGTGGTGGGATCAAGACATGAGGAGGATGATCAGAGTGAGGAAGTGGAGGAGGACTTGGTGGACGATGAGGTGACTGACCCCACCTGGGAAGGTGTAGAGCCGAGCGATGACAGCAGTCCTGAGGGTGAGCCATCTGCAGCACCGCAACAGGCTGGAAGAGGCAGTGGTGTGGCTACAGAAAGAAGGCGGACCGCACCAAACCGGCCCGCAAATGTTCCACGGAGCACCCCCTTGCGTAAATCTACCTTGCCAAGGGGTAGGTGTTCCGCGGTATGGCGTTTTTTTAAGGAAAGTGCGGACGACAAAAGAATTGTAGTTTGCAACCTGTGCCACACCAGAATGAGCCGAGGCATGAACACTAGAAACCTCACCACCACCAGCATGATCCGACACATGGCATCCAAGCACCGTAATAAGTGGGAGGAACGCCTGGATCGCCCATCTGTGTCTGCAGGCCACACCACTGCCTCCTCTTCCCCTGTTTTCGGTGCCGGCCAATCGCCTGTCGAAGGCGCAGGCCCGCATACCTCCCGCCCTGCACCTGTACCATCTGAAGCACCATCAGCGACCACATCCACTTCCCTGTCCCAGCACAGCGTCCAAATGTCGTTACCCCAGGCATTTGAGCGCAAGCGAAAATACCCAGCCACCCACCCACAGGCCATAGCACTAACCTCACACCTTTCCAAATTACTGGCCATCGAAATGCTGCCATTTAGGCTTGTGGAGACTGAGTCCTTCCGCAGCCTGATGGCAGCAGCTGTCCCTCGGTACGCGGTCCCCAGCCGCCACTACTTTTCCCGGTGTGCCATCCCCGCATTACACCACCATGTGTCCCTTAACATCACCCGTGCCCTGACCAACGCAGTTACTGGGAAGGTCCACTTAACGATTGACACATGGACAAGTGCTTGTGGCCAGGGACGCTACATTTCCCTGACGGCACACTGGGTGAATGTCGTGGAGGCTGGGAGCGACTCGGACCCTGGGATGGCACGGGTGCTACCCACGCCGAGGATTGCGGGCCCTACCTCCATCAGGGTTTCCGCCAGCACCTACGTTATTGGCTCCTCCTCCTCCGTTTCCACCTCCGAATTCTCTACACGCAGCGCCACTCCCCCATCAGCCGGTAGCTGGAAGCAGTGTAGCACTGCAGTGGGGAAGCGTCAACAGGCCGTGCTGAAGCTGATCTGCCTTGGGGACAAACAGCACACGGCCTCAGAGCTGTTGCAGGGGATTAGTCACCAGACCGAGCAGTGGCTCTCGCCACTCAACCTGCAACCAGGCATGGTTGTGTGTGATAATGGGCGTAACTTGGTGGCGGCTTTGGAGCTCGGCAAGCTCACACATGTACCATGCCTAGCGCATGTATTTAATTTAGTGGTTCAGCGATTTCTAAAAACCTACCCCAATGTGCATGATCTCTTGACCAAGGTGCGCCGCGTGTGTGCACATTTCCGTAAGTCATCTACAGCTTCAGCCGGCCTGTTGAAGCTGCAGCAGCGCTTACAATTGCCAGCTCACCGGCTGCTGTGTGACGTGAGCACGCGCTGGAACTCCACCTTCCACATGTTGGCCCGGCTTTGTGAGCAGCAGAGGGCAGTAGTGGAGTACCAGCTGTTACACGGTCGTCGCCTCTCCGTTCAACTTCCTGTAATCAGAAGTGAGGAGTGGGAATGGATGTCAGACCTCTGTGAGGTTTTACGCAATTTTGAGGAATCGACACAGATGGTGAGCGGCGATAACGCTATTATCAGTGTAACCATCCCACTTCTGTGTCTACTGAAACGCTCGCTGCTCACAATTAAAACTGACGCTTTGCATGTGGAAGAGGTGGAAATGCGGGAGGAAGAGCTTACACAAGGTGATAGCCAGAGCACCCTCACTTCGTCTTCTCAGCGACAATTGGAGGAGGCGGAGGAGGAGGAGGAGGAGGAAGACACGGTTGCCTCCGCTACAGAGGGTAGCCATGGAACTTTAGTTCCATCTCTTCAGCGTGGGTGGGCAGAAGAGGAGGAAGAGGATGAGGATATTGAGAGTCATCCTCCTGGTGAGGACAGCGAAATCTTGACTGTTGGTACTCTGGCACACATGGCTGACTTTATGTTAGGCTGCCTTTCCCGTGACCCACGCGTTGTACGCATTTTAGACAACACGGATTACTGGGTTCACCCTTCTGGACCCCCGCTACAAAGAGAATTTCTCATCTCTCATTCCTCCGGTGGAGAGGACAAGCAAAATGGTGCAATACCAGAAGGTTCTTGTCGAAAAATTGCTCCAAAATTTTCCATCTGACAACGCTGGCGGAAGAGTACGTGCTACCTTGGCCAACCGAGAAGGGGAGAAAAGGGGAGCACACAGCAGTTCCGACAAAGGCAGGGCAACACTCTCCAAGGCGTGGGACACCTTCATGACACCCCGCCAGCACCCTCACCCTGATGCGCAGCCTAGTGTCACAAGGAGGGAAAAGTTTTGGAAGATGGTGAAGGAGTACGTAGCAGACCGTGTCAGCGTCCTCAATGTTCCCTCTGTGCCTTACAACTACTGGGTGTCCAAGCTGGACACGTAGTATGAACTGGCACTCTACGCCTTGGAGGTGCTGGCCTGCCCTGCCGCCAGCGTTCTGTCTGAGCGGGTATTTAGTGCTGCTGGTGGCATCATAACAGATAAGCGTATCCGCCTTTCCACCGAAAATGCTGATAGGTTGACACTTATAAAAATGAACAAGGCCTGGATTTCCCCTGACTTCTCCACTCCACTGGAGGAAAGCCCCGGGGGAACATAAAGTCACTTTATATATGTTATTTACAATGATGGGAATACTCTGTATTCCCATTCACCCCTTCCACCCAAAAAACGGGTATATGGTTGACTCTTAATCTTCTCATCCTCCTCCTCCTCTTCCATATGCCCTGTGATATAATTTTTATATAGGGCCAGCTCACCAGTGGGCCCTGTTTGACAATTTTTATATAGGTCAGCTCACCAGCGGGCCTTCTCATATAATGTTTTATTGGGTCAGCTCTCTAGCGGGCCCTCTCATATAATGTTTTATAGCGTCAGCTCACTAGCGGGCCTTCGCATATAATGTTTAGGATGGTCAGCTCCGCAGCAGACCCTCACCCATAATGTTTTAGATGGTCGGCTCAGCGCACGTTTCCCTCTTAATCATGGCCCCAGTTCAGAAAAATCGAGGAAATTTTTGGGAGAATTTGCCTTTGCGCACGTTTCCCTCTTAATCATGGCCTCAGTTCAGAAAAATCTAGGAAATTTTTGGGAGAATTTGCCTCTGCGCACGTTTCCCTCTTAATCATGGCCTCACTTCAGAAAAATCGATGAAATTTTTTGTAGAATTTGCAGATGATATACAAGTAAATATACAGCAAATACTGTTTGGTAACAATTTTTCGCCTAAAGTTGTTTTTATTTTCCTTTTTGTGTGTTTTACGGTCAGTCTGTAAAAATGGCGTACTACGGGCGAAAGATCGTTCCCAGCAGCGATGTTGGAGTCCAAGATGCATCCAGACATCCTCCCTATGCTGTCCCTGAACCATTTCTGTGGTGTTTCCATCCTTTTCTGCCCTTTTCCTATGGACCAGGCACCCTCCCCTCATCAGAGCAGGGGGTGCCTGGTGTAATGCTCGAGTCCTCCCATTGACTTCAATGGGGCTCGGGTGCTCGGCCGAGCACTCGAGCCTCCGGGGGTGCTCGGTCAGAGCACCCGAACACCCGAGCATTGGGGTGCTCGCTCATCACTAATGACCTCTTGTTTTTTGCTGAGCTCTTTGAGTAAATAGTTTGTGTGACAGTAGTCCCGGTAAAGTATGTGACAGTAGTTCCTGTACAGTAGGTCAATACCACTGTCACGTTAGTTGCTGTAACTCTTCATTCTCCCCAAACCTCCTCTCTTGTATCGCGGGTTCCCTCAATAACTAGGCAGGACCAGTATTGAGGGTAAAATAAGAACACTTTATTGAGCACACAAACCTAGTTTTGTCACACAAAAGCACAGAACAGGGAGCTGGCTACACAGTAGGGGGGTTTTGGGCTGATGGACAAAAGGGTCAGCCATGATTACATTAGGAAACAATGGGACTGTTTGGGGGATACACACAGTCACAATGGCCGGGGCGGGGAATGTGTGAGGGACAAGGGCCAAGGGCAAACATTGGAACAATAGGGCGGCAGACTTGGTGGAGCCTCTGAGTCCTTGTCCGCTTCGAGCTCTCCACCAATGAGCGGCCTGGCAACTGTACAGAGTCCACCAATCCTGGGACCGCTGACATTTCCCCATGTTATCGCTATGGAGTCCCTTTAAATCCTTACCAGGTCGGCGGCCAATCAGGAGACGGCCGACATTTCCTTTCACATTGTCCTTTGAGCCGTCGACCAGTGGATGAAGGGCCTACGTTATCCCATGTTAACCCAATGTAGGCCCTTTAACCCCGGTTAGCCAATCAGTGTGAGGCCTACTTTTGTCCTCCGGTGGTTCGGCATAGCCCCAGTGGTGGGCATTAAACCAGTGAATGTCGCTCTTTAGAGATAGAATGTCTGTGTCCCAGACATGGGATGTTTCCCAGTCCTTCTCCCAGGCCCCTGCCTCTGACAATAGCCGCTCGCCCCCGTAACAGTTTGTTAGAGAGTTCTTTGTATTGACCTCAAATATATGTGTAAATGGTAATCATATCTCTCCCTTAGACATCTCTTCTTTAATGTACCGTAAATAAAGTTTAGCCAGTATCTCTTCATAACTCAGATTCTCCAATCCCTTTATCAGTTTTGTTGCACGCCTCTGCACTTTTTCCAGTTCAATAATGTCTTTTTAAGAACTGGTGTCCAAAACTGTACTCCATATTCTAGATGAAGCGTTACCATGATTTATATAGAGGTAGAATTATATTAGTATCCCAGCATCGATACCTTCCCTTAACACCGCTTGCACCAAGGAAGAGACAATGAGCGATGTATGGGCATCTATCGACTCAATGCCTTGTTTATAGCTATGGACATAACAAGACCTAGGGAAAACAGCATTGGTATATGCCATCTCCTGCTCACATTATGGGATTGGAGTCCAGGGCTTCCTAGCATTAATTTAGATATAACAATGATGGAGATTGTCCTCTAGTATGCACTACAACTCTCGTAAATTGTAATGCATTCCCACAAGCGCAGCCACTGACATTAGAGGCTATCTACAGAGGAGTTGTACTGGGGAGTTCATATATTTATCCCAAAGGCACACCTCGACTGATACGTACACTGCACTATTGTGTTATCTTAAATAATAAGTAACGTTTTATGATACAAAAAAATACATATATATATATATATATATATATATATATATATATATATATATACACTGTAGGACTACTACTGGGAGATGGTTCATTCAAAAGTTACTACGCTTGAAATGTAAAGTGGTGGAACTGTTATTATCACATTCAGGGGAGAACTGTAGTCTATGGCTTAGCTGTCCCATAGAATACGGTAGAAAACCTGTTTTGACACAAGGTGACGCTGTTGCTAGACATTTTAAATATATATTTTAAAAAAATTACTTTAGAATCAAGTGTCTGCCTGCAGTCAACAAGAATATTTTTTTTCATAATAAACATTTACATTTAGTTGAGTTGCTCCATAATCAGGGCCGGATTTACATTCCAGGATCCCCTAGGCAAGGCACTCTGGGAACCCTTAGCTCCACCCATGGCCACACCCCACTCCTCACATGACCACACCACCAGTCTCCTTGCACAGAATACACCTTTGGCCTACAACAAGCAAGCACATAAAAGCTTTAACCCTTTAGTTGCTAGCGAGATCTTTAACGCATTGCGTTGGAGATCTCACTAGCATCCAAGGGGTTAAATAATAGCCACTAAAGGGGTGTATAATCTACTGCATGGATACAGAGATTGCTCTGGCCCCACCCACAATTCAGAATGTGGGTGTGGCCAGCACAGCTGAGGAGGCCCTCAAAACTTGGAGCTATAGGCAGGTGCCTAGTCTGCCTATTGGGAAATCCGGCCCTGTCCATAATTGCTCAACTTCTTCTAAGTGCATCAGCCTCAGTAAGCTAACTGGCTGTAGAAACTGTCAGCAACTTGATATGCCTGGAAATCACAGTTTACCAAATATAAGGTACATTAGTAACTATGCATTAAGCATCTGTTTTCAAACGGTTACCTATGCTTATATCAATAACCTATTGTTATGATAAATGGTCCATCAGCTCATTTACTTCTGGCAATCTGAATTAGTCATAGGCAGTCAATAGATCACCTTGATTTTGAGCAGACATAAGTCTGTTCAGTTTATTTGCTTGTTTGCCTTTATGTTATGTAAATGTTATTTAATCCTATTGTAACCACTACTGTATCTACAGGTGGGAAATAGCTCAAAAGTCAATTTCCTCTGTAAACATGAAATATCTTTCAAAAATCTTTCTTTTTTTAAGATCATAAATGACCCCATATGTTTTAAAAGAGCAACACATTGGGAGTTATGCAGTAAGGAGTGATAAAGAGGGGATAATGTGTAGATCAGTGGTTCTCAACTCCGGTCCTCAGGACCCACTAACAGGCCAGGATGTGAGGAATTCCTTGTTAGAGCACAGGTGAGTTAATCAATCTGAATGAGCCTCTGATCACATGACTTCCTTGTTAGAGCACAGGTGAGTTAATCAATGTCAAATGAGCCTCTGATCACCACACCTGTGATCTAGCAGAGAAATCCCTAAGTCCTGGCCTGTTAGTGGGTCCTCAGGACAGGAGTTGAGAACCACTGGTGTAGATGACTTCTCCAGTGAGATTAGAGGAAAGGAGGTTTAAACTTCAGCAGAGGAAGGGTTTTTTTTACTGTAAGGTCTGTTAAATTGTGGAATTCATTGCCCAGGGAGGTAGTTATGGCAGATACAATGGATACATTTAAGAGAAGATTAGATGCATTTCTTTCAAAAGGGAACATACAGAGTTATACTGTTTATCAGTAGGCTGATCAGGAAGGTCTGATAAAGACTAATTTAATTGGTAGCAGGAAAGCTATAAAATTCTCAGTTACTGGGGTATGAGGCGAAGGTTGAACTTGATGGACTTGTGTCTTTTTTCAACCTAATTTACTGTGTTACTGTGTTACTTCTCCAGTTCCTAAGTTTTTCTATGTAGAGCTTATGCACTAAGATATTCATGGTTGGAGAAATCTTAGTGCATTGGCTCCATAGAAAAACATAGAAACTGGAGAACTGTGTTCTGTCCCCAAGTACTCTCACCTCTCTCCTTTGTTCACCTCTGACTGGAACAAAGGAGAGGCATGTCTGATGGCAAACACATGGGAGCACCAGCCAATATACTTATGGGTTGCCAATCATTGGAGATGAAGATCACAGCTTCCAGTGCTGCTAGTGTGAAAGGTCTGTTGGCGGCCCCATAAGCCATAGTACAGACCATCCATGCAGCAACTTTACTGCATTCCGGAGGGTTGGCAGTAAAGTTGCTGCATGCTGGACTTTGCAGTGATGAGAGGAGGTGATAGTTATCTGTGTGAAAGACACCATAGTCCAACTGTTACCTTTCACCACAAGCAACAGATCCAATATGACATTGCTGCATTGATAAAAGGGGCCTCAGACTGAATATATATATACAGTGTAGGGCTTGTTAAGATAAGCGCAATAAATAAGGGAGTTGTTCAGGGGAGGTTATCACATATGGCAAACAGAAATCTTCTAGCTTTGTAAATATTGATGAAATAAACAGTTAGTTAAGTGTTTATTTATGTGGGTGAGAGCATATGTGCTCCTAGATTGCCCAACCGCAGTCTGGTGTGGGTAGAGAGAGGAATGGAACACAGAATAATGATCTTCATTGTTACATCAGTGAACTTACCAGTATGGGGAATTGTTACAACAGTAAAGTCACAGAGCAATAGACTCACTGCTCACCTCTTTTATTTATTTGTTTTATTTTTAACCCTGTGAGTGCCAGAGGAGAATCTCTTTTACTATAAATATCCAAAAAATATGTATTGAATTTTTGGACTTATTATTAACAGGTGTTGTAGATCAGCCAATTATTAGCTCCATTTACAAAAAAGGAGACGGCCTCTAACCAATATCTAACCAATAGGGTGGGAAAAAGGGACATGGGGATTTTCACCCAGGGGGGACAGTGGCCACTTTAAACTGCGCATTTGTAGGTATGACTGACCGGTCATACTTTCATGCACTCTCCATAAAAATTTAACCCTTTGTGCCCAATTGATCCCAAGAGAAAAAACAAAAATGGTGGTTTTTTTTACTTTTTTTTACATTTTTTTTAAATTTTCATAAAGTAAATGGTGGGTTATCCATATATGTGGTGTATCAAAAGAAAGCCCTATTTGTGCTTAAAAAAAAGTATATAATTTATGGGGGTGGACTAAAAGTCTAAGAGGGAAAACACTGTTGAACAAAGACATAGTCAAAAAGGTCAGAATTGCTCCAGTCCTTAAGGGAAAACGACCTCAGATTTTCCCGGTCCTTAAGGGGTGGTATGGATCCCTAATGTCTCCTAAAGAGGGACATTTGGGAGAAATGGAGACCTAATATCTCCTAAAGAAGAACACTTGGGAGGTATGTACTCCAATATCTTCTAAAGAGGGACACTTGGGAGGTATGGACTCCAATATCTTCTAAAGAGGGACACTTGGGAGGTATGGACATCTAATATCTCCTACAGAAGGACACTTGGGAGGTATGGACATCTAATATCTCCTAAAGAGGGACACTTGGGAGGTATGGACTCCAATATCTCCTAAAGAAGGACACTTGGGTGTTATGGATCCCTAATGTCTTCCAAAGAGCGACATTTGGGAGATATGGAGACCTAATATCTCCTAAAGAGGAACACTAGGGAGGTATGGATCCCTAATATTTCCTAAAGAGGACTCTTAGTTGGTATGGAACCCTAATGTCACCTAAAGAGGGACACTTGGAGTTATGCAATTAATGAAAAAGATATGTAGCTGATAGTCATTATTTACAGTGATTACTATCTCGTTTAGTATAGTATAAACATACTAGCATGCTAGAGAGGTCACTGTCCTAGCATTCAAGGGTTTGAAAGCCTCACGTAAAAGAACTGGAATTTTGGGAAGTTTTATTTTTTCCCTGTGGAACAGTTGGTTTGCCTCACAATTTCTCTGCTTTCTTTGTGCGTATGGCACTTGGTCTCATGATTTGAACTTCTGCAGTCCCAGGTCTAACCGCAGCTGTTTGCTTGAGGTGTTCAGAAGGAGGAAATGAACTGACAAACTTGGAATGTTCTGGTAGAAAATAACCTTTCACAGCTTCTCTCACCATATGGGAATAGGAAACATCTGGGAAGGGGAAAGTCAGACATAAGGGTTATGTATCTGCCTTGTTGTACACTTTGCAAATAAATTTACTGTCCTTATAGAAAATCAAGTTCACCATAGTTGATCATACAGTACCTAATAATAAAGGGGTGTCCATTCTAAGGCCAAGGGGTCATTTGTTCTGGGACCTTGCCAGCCTGACCCTTCATGCAAATCCTATTGAATAATAAAAATGTTACCTGCTGCCAAACATAATACTGATTAATACTGATTGCCTGATCTTTAGCATTGAGGTAGCCATTTGAAGTGGCAGTCAACCTCCATTCTAACAATATTCTCTGCATGTGTATTATTTACGAGTTAGTGAAGTTGTAAAAACTGCAGGGTTAAGAGTAGCCATTTTGTCCTTGAAGTGAGAAGGGTGGTGGGCAGTACCCAGATTGTGACTTATGTCTACACAGGCAGGAAATTATATAACTGGACTTTGATACCTTCAGTTAAGGCATGTGTGACATTAAAAATAATTCATGGATTGTTAGATAATAAGCTCTGTAAAGGGGTCGTTACCAGGTCCATGGCCCCACCAACTTTATAACCCACTCACTGCCCATCTGTATTGTTCAATATGGCTACCTGAATATTTCACAGTGTGCACTGGTCAATCTGAATTGATATCTCATTATCTTAACTATTCTGTCTGCCTGAATATCTCATTATCTGCACTATTCTGCTTGACTGAATATCTCATTATCTGCACTATTCTGCTGAGTGAATATCTCACTATCTGCACTATTCTGCCTGGCTGAATTATCATCATCTGCACTATTCTGTCTGGTTTAATATCTCACTATCTGCACTGTTCTCCCTGGCTTAGAATCACACTCTTTGCACCATTCTGTCCCACTCACTACTTTGTTCAGCCTAGCTAAATATCTCATTATCTGCACTGTTCTACCTGGCTTAATATTTCACTCTCTGCACTGTTCAGCCTGGCTGAATGTCACCTGCACTCTTCAATCTGGTGAGCTCCTCAGTCCGCACTGTTCAGTCTTGGACAGAATGTCACTGTTTGCACTGTACAGTCTGAGTAGAACTCTCACTGTCTGTCCTGTTCCACCTGGTTTATAATCTGTCTATCTGTAATGTGCAGCCTGGGTACGAATCTCACTATCAGTGCTGTTAAGTCTACCAGAGAGTCTCACTCATTTTACTTTTCAGTCAACCAGTGACTTTTTTCAGTCTGCTTGACAGCCTGTTGAATCAAGCTGATAGCTTCACTCCTTCAACTGTTCCTTCTACCTGAGAGCTTCATTCCTTGTACTGTTCCTTCTATCTGAGAGCTTCACTCCTTGTACTGTTCACTCTTCTTGAGTGCCTTACCTTTTGTACTGTTCCCCCTACCTGAGAGCTTCACTCCTTGTACTGTTTCTTCTACCTGAAAGCTTCACTCCTTGTACTGTTCCTTCTACCTGAGAGCTCCACTGCTTGTACTGTTCATACTTCCTGAGAGCCTTACTCTTTGTACATTTCCCACTACCTGAGATCATTACTCATTGTACTTTTCACTCTATTGGAGAGCTTCCCTCTCTGTACTGTTCAGTCTATCTTAGTGCCTAATTCTTTACACTGCTCAGTCCTCATGAGAGTGTCACTCTTTATACTATTCAGTGTATTTGAAAGGCTCAGCATTTGTACTGTTTGCTTTACTCTTTCTATTGTTCTGCCTTCCTGAGATTCTCACTCTGTACTTTTTCAGTCAACTTGAGTGCCCCACTGTTTTACTGTTCAGTAAATCTGCATGCCTCACACTTTTTATTGTTCACTGTACGTGACAGGCTCACTCTGCACTGTTCAGTCTACCTGACAGCCTCACCATGGAACGTATGTGTAAAAGAAATATGAAGGTGTTCTGGGGAAAACCATTTGCACTATAGAGGAGAAAGAAAAATGTACATTGATCAAAATGGGGATCTTAACCCGTTGAATGCTAGAGAGGTTTCCAACTCAATGCTCTGGAGACCTTTCTAGCATTCAACTGGTTAAAAGGATAGTATGGTCAAATTTTTTATAAAATGCATCTTGTAGTCATTAAAAAATTAAACTTAATGCCCCCCCAGTCCCATCTCTCAAACCTTTATGGTCAGTGCTTGCAAACCAAGCACACTTTGTAGACCGTTCCAGTGTTTCTTTTTCTATCTGGCGATCTCGGCTCTGCTGAAGAGCCTCCACCGGTCCTGGACCCGGATTCCCCTGCAGTCAGCTAGAGCGCTGACGTCAGGGAAAGGGGGGGGGGACTTTAGTGCCAAATATCTCTCAAGCCATAAAGGTTTGAGAGATGGGACCGAGGGCATTAAGTTTCATTTTTTAATGGCTACAACGTGCATTTTAGTAAAAGTTTGACCATACTATCCCTTTAAAATCCCCATTTCAATCAATGGGAATTTTTGCAATTTTTAGTTCTCCCCTATAGTGCAAATGGTTTGCACCAGAATTCCTCCGTTTTCCTTTTGAATAAACACAGCCCTAGGTGTACTGTTTATTGCACCATTCATCACTCTGTACTATTCACAGTACCTGAGAATCTCACTCTTTGTACTATTCACTCTACCTGAGAGTCTATTTCTTGGACATTTCTTAAAGTGTTAGTAATGTCTAAAAAAAAACTTTTTTTACATTTAGAAGAACTTAAAAAGCTGATCTAAATGCAAAAAAAACCGTATCTCTCAAACCGCTATGGTTTAAGAGATACGAGCATTTAAAGTTTGATTTCTCCTACTGACAGCTGTAAAGCTGTCAGCAGGAGATCCGTGTTGGTCGACATGGTGGTGCTTGAGAAGTGCCGAGATCTCGTTACTTACACGGAATCCCTTCATTGGAATGGTCTAAAACGTGTGCCTGAACACTAGGCACATGTTTTAGACCATTCAAAGGGTTAAAGCGGAACTATCACCCCAAATAAAGTCCCCCCACAATAATTAGTCATATAGCGATAAGCTTAGAAATGGTACTGTTATCCAACAAAAGTACCTCATTGTTAAGAAATCCTATTGCTTCTGAGACTGACAGCCAGGCATAAGTGCAGACATCTTGGCTTAGAAACATCTCCGCACCTGTGCTGTCCGTCCCGGTTTCCTCTATTGTACCTTAAGGTAACAGGAAGGGACTTACGATGCAGGAGCACAGATGCCTATAAAGCAAGAAGCCTGCCTGTCAGTCTCAGAAGATGGATTTCTTATTTTTGCTAGATAATAGTACTATTTCTAAGCTTATCGCTATATGACTAATTATTGGGGGGGACTTTATTTGGGGTGATAGTTCCCCTTCAAGTTTGGATGTAATTTTCCTTACCTGTGCTGTTCAACATGGCAAAATATCTCACAATATTCTCTGTTCAAACTGTTAATGCAAATATAAGAGTCCCGTGATATTTGATGATGCCTTTTTTTTATTTGGACGAACAGTTTCTATTTTAAAACAAGCTATCATGAGATTTTGTCTCTTCTTCGGGTCTATGATACTACTAGTCACAAAGCTTAAAGCAGTACTACCATCCCTGTTCAAATCTGGCCAAATAAATACCCATCTGGTGACTAGCTGCTCAGTAGCGCTAGTCGCCAGAATTATTACCTGGTTAATGAGAATTATACACTGCTCACCGACTGACAGGTAGGAAACAGCGCAGACATCTTTCTATAGTGACATCTGCGCGCCTGCACTGTCAGTCCCTGCCGCTACCACATGGTACCTGGCAACGCCTCCTAGAGCAGACTGGGACTAACAGCGCAGGAAACAGCGCAGACATCTTTCCATAATGATGTCTGTGCGTGTGCGCTGTCAGTCCCTGCCGCTACCACATGGTACCTGGCAACGCCTCCTAGAGCAGACTGGGACTAACAGCGCAGGAAACAGCGCAGACATCTTTCCATAATGATGTCTGTGCGTGTGCGCTGTCAGTCCCTGCCGCTACCACATGGTACCTGGCAACGCCTCCTAGAGCAGACTGGGACTAACAGCGCAGGAAACAGCGCAGACATCTTTCCATAATGATGTCTGTGCGTGTGCGCTGTCAGTCCCTTTTGGTGCCAAACGGCTTCTAGCACAGCCTCCTAGAGCAGATTGGGACTTACAGTGTAGGTGCGCATACGTCACTATGGAAAGATATCTGCTCTGTTTCCTGAGTGTCAGTCTGAGAACAGTGTTTAAATCTCAATAACCAGGTAATAATTCTGGCGACTAGCGCTATTGAGCAGCTAATCGCCAGATGGGTATTTATTTGGGACAAATTTGAACTGGAGTGGTAGATCCGCTTTAAAACAATGCAGAATCCCTCAGGAGTCAGAAACTGAACAGACACGGCAATAAATAATACATAAATAATGAGTGTGTTACTTCAGCTGGAATAATAATACATCTACTAGAAATCAATGTATTGGCCCTGATGCAGGAAAGCCAGTAGAGGCAATCGTGGTACAACCCAAAGCACCATGGAGGATATATAATATAACATTTAGGTTAGCGGTGTTAGTCCAATCAATGCTTTTGACTTCAAGAAGGGAGCATTGCTCTCAAAAGCTTGTCTATATAATAACTGAATGTTAGTCCAATGTCATTACATACTGTGATCCTGATGCTGATACCTTGGATATATTTGAGTAGCAATACTTTGAGTAGCACCAGGCCATTTTCATCCACAAATTATTATGTTTTTGGAGTGCCCACCATCTACTGCTTGTATATATATATATATATACACACACACACACACACACACACACACACTAATGTTTGGGTCCCTTCAGAAATTCCCTTGTTTTCAATGAAAACATACATCAAATAAGTTGCAAAATGAATAGGAAATACAGTCAAGATGTTGACAAGATTAGAAATAATCATTTGTAACCAATAATTGTGTCCCTCAAACTTTACTTTCATTGAAGAATCCTCGATTTGCAGGAAATGCAGATATTCCATTAAAAATCAGTCGTTTCCAGCTACAATAGTCATTTACAAAATGATCAACGTCTACACTGCATTTCTGATCCATTTTATGTTATTTTAATAGACAAGATTTGCTTTTCTTTCAAAAACAAGGACACTTCTAAGTGACCCCAAACTTTTGAACGGTAATGTGTGTGTGTATGTGTGTATGTGTGTATATATATATATATATATATATATATATATATATATATATATATATACATTTTTAGGAACAGACAGCACTCGCTGGAAATTGATTGAGAAAGAGATTCAAGCGATGTTTATTTCGACGTTTCGGCCACCAACTATGGCCTTTATCAAGAACGTTCTTGATAAAGGCCATAGTTGATGGCCGAAACGTCGAAATAAACATTGCTTGAATCTCTTTCTCAATCAATTTCCAGCGAGTGCTGTCTCTTCCTAAAAATGTATGTATCGTTTCTATGATTGGCACCCTGGACTTATTCAATATAACAGCGAGTGCATCTCACACAGCACTATATATATATATATATATATATATATATATATATATATATGTATATATATACACACAGGGCTTAAAATGTGAAGTCCTTTGCTACTAGCCAGACCTGAAAAGTTACTCACCACTGCAAGCTATAACATACCAACCAGGGCTGAATTTCTATTCGCCAGGGCTAAATTTTCACTCGCCATTGGCTAGTGGCGAGTGGAAATTTTGAGCCCTGTATATATATATATATATATATATATATATATATATATATATATATATATGTGTGTGTGTGTGTGTGTACTCAGCCTGAGCTGCAGTAAAGAGATGGCACGCTCTCACAAATCTTGATAGTAGAATTTTAATCAATGTTTCATTCCATATTCCAAACGTTTTCAGTCCCCCTATGGGACCTTAACCCTAATGAAGGTCTCATAGTGGCACCAAAAACATTTGGAATATTGAATGAAACACTGATTAAAATTCTACTATCAAGATTTGTGAGAGCGTGCCGTCTCTTCATTGCAGCTCAAGCTGAGTACATTTTTATGCATACTTTATGGGACGCACACCTTATTTCTAGGATTTTTGCTAGTATATTCATTCACTCGTCATATATATATATACTAGTTGAACAGCCCGTTACACGGGCCACAGTGCCTCAGGCAGCCGGTGGCGGGGCAGTCACACGCAGTGGAGACTGCCCGCGCCTCGGCTGATACAGAGCTGGACGCTCCTTCAGAGCGCCCAGCTCTGTATCAGCGGCGGCGCGGGCAGTCTCCACTGCTTGTGAGTGCCGCACGCGCAGCAGTGTCTACTGCGCATGTCGGGCGTTACACACAACTTGGCGAATTATTATATAGGATATATATATATATATATATATATATATATATATATATAAATATATAACCCTTTGAGTTCCAGAAGGGTATGCAAATCACTTCCGTTCAATGTGTTGCATAACTCTGTAGCACTTAAATGGTTAATTTAAAAAAAAAAACAAAATAAAAACAGCAGTTTAAACAGAGATGGGACAATGTACAGTATTTCCCAGCAGTAAGGGTATCCTTGCTTTAGCAGTTAAAACTCTACTCTGTTTACTGTTCCTCCAAACGGTTGTGCCTGCTTTATATTCTCACCGTATTCACTGTTCAGCCTTTATGAAATGCCCATTCTTCATACTGTTTCACCTACCTGAGAATATCATCCTTAGAACTCTATGCAACATCTGTCTTCATGACAGTTCCTATTTACATTGTTCAGCCTACTTGTTAATAACGTCCTTTCCGTTGCCTGTTTTTCTGGGAACCTCAATCTTTACTCTGTTCAGCCTACCTGAGAATATTATCAGTCCCACTGTTTAGCTTAACTGAGAACCTAAATCTTTACTCTGTTCAACCTCATTGAGAGTCTCTCATCCTGCACTATTTGGTCTTCCTAAGGATTTCAGACGTTTCACTGATCAGAACCCCCACAGAGAGGGTGACGTAAAAGGGGAGGGTTATGAGGAGTCGTTTGAAGGGAGCAGATTTAAGGAAGGGGAACAGGGAGTTGGGGGGGGGGGTCTGAGGAAAGAAGCGGTAGGAGAGATATATCCCTGTCCTACCTCCCTGGATTTAGAGGGTTGATGTGGCATCCTATTGAAATGTCGCCCTCTATTGGGCAACCATAAAAATTGCATATTAAAAATGTTGCATGAATCTTAAAGGGATAGTAATACTTCATTTTAACTTTATTTTATTTTGTAGGCATTAAAAAAACATGAAGAATGATATAAGTCTTATCTCTCAAACCTTTATGGTTTAAGAGATATTCACAAACAAAGTATCCCCCCCCCTATTCAACCAGATAAGAAGGGAGATGCCCAGGTAGACTGCAGAGAGGGACAATCTTCAATTAAGATAATGGAAAAAGCTGAAAAACTTCTCAAGGGGGGAAGGGCTTTCATTGTTTTCATACAAAGAAAATTGTCCCCTTCTGTTATCTGTACTGTCATACAACCAGACTCACATCTGAGAAGAGATTGTTTACACTAGGTAAAAGGGGGCGGGGAGGGGAACTTTGCTTGTGAATATCTCATAAACCATAAAGGTTTGAGAGATAAGACTTATATCATTCTTCATGTTTTTTTAATGCCTACAAAATAAAATAAAGTTAAAACGAAGTGTTACTATCCCTTTAAAGGGCGAATTCAGCACGTCAGACATTACAGCAGAGCACCTTCTCTATTGGGCGACCATAAAATTAGTGTGTTAAAAATAAAATGTCTGACATGCTGAATTCGCCCTTAAGATTCTTGCAACATTTTTAAAACACTATTTTTATGGTTGCCCAATAGAGGGTGACATTTCAATAGTGAACTGTTGATGCAGAGTGTTAGGGCAGTGTTTTAGAATGGTTTTAGGGTGTTTAAATGATAATGCAAATAACTGTTCCTTAGGAAGTAACCTTAATTTGCCCCAGACGGAAGTTGCGGTTGGGTTACGTTACGTGTTGGAGCTTGCTCTGTTTGGCAAAAGCAGGGTAATTGGTTACCTCTGTTGGGAGGTGGTTGGTGGTGAAGGTATCCTTGTGTGTGGCTAGGCGATGCGTTCAACATGTCACCATGATCAGAAAGGCTACATAAGAATCTCACCCTGCATGAAGGCGCAAGATTCTTATGTCGTGTAGTGAAAAGTCGCTGCATACCTTGGTCCACCCCATTGCCCGACTTTCTAATTATGTGCCCAGCTCTTTTTGGAAGTAGTGCCCTGAAGTGGCTCTTAAAAGAGCCCTTGGTGCTTCTGCAGCAAGAGTGTGACTTTTTTAAGCAGGGCTTTTGGGTGCCTTCTTGGGAATGACAGCCTTAGGCTTCTTCTGACTCACCTTTTTCAGCTCCGTGATCTGCCACCCAATGTGTCACAGGTGTATGGCCTCATAGTACAGAGAGATCAGGGCCATACCTAGGTGTATGAAGTGAAACAAGCACAGAAATTGTGCAGGCTTCACTTCAGACACCTAGGTATGGCCCTGATATCTCTGTACTACGAGGCCATACACCTGTGATGCATTGGGAGGCCGATCAGGGAGTGGAAAATGCTCCTACAGCAGCAAAGGCAAATCAGAAGAAGCCAAAGGCTGTCATACCCAAGAAGGCACACAACAACCGGCTTATAAAACTGCAAAACCTAAGACCCAGACCGCTCCAATGAAGTAATGAAAAGAGAGTGTCACACTCTTGCTGCAGAAACACCAACGGCTCTTTTAAGAGCCACTACAGGGCACTACTTCCAAAAAGAGCTGGGCATATAATTAGAATGACGGGCAACAGGGCGGACCAAGGTGTGCAGCGACTTTTCACTACACGACATGAGAATCTCGCGCCTTCATGCAGGGCAAGAATCTCATGTTGGCCTTTTGATTGCGGCAACATGTTTAACTCAGCGCCTAGCCGCGCTGTTTTCTGCATGACTTTTTAAAAATGAACCGGTGGGGAACATTAAGCATGAGCCCATTCAATTTTGCCCTGCTAAGGGTGTTGGGATTGGGAAGTTATAGGATTCAATGAACGTGTGTACAACAGTATAACTAATGGATTATTATAGAAATAAAGTTGTCCTCTTCAATCCAATCAGTTGTGGAGTCCCTTATTTATACTGTATGCCTTTTAAATGCTTGCCTGAGAATCTCCATCATTATGCTGTTCAGCCGCCATGAAAATATCATCATTTCCACTATTTTTCTTACCTGAGAACCTCAATATTTACACTGTTCAGCCCGGCTGAGAATACCTGTCTACACTGTTCAGTCTACCTGATAAAATCAGTATTTTCATATGTTCTCTTTGTCTTCATCCATCTGAGAATCTCAAATACAGTAAATCCATTGCAACACTAGTCCGATGAAAAAAAAAGATACATTTTCTACGGGTCATAGTGACGTGTTTATATTTGCGTTAGCAACATTACAGACCCATAGCATGAGCTGTTTTGTTTTTTCCTTTTATTCATATGTGGGAAATCTAAGGACGTGCAGTACATTGCATTAGGAGGATGAGTGTGACCATCTCAGTACAAACAGGAAATCCAGCCACTTACATACATATGGTATACAATGTTTTTCTAAAAGTAGAAAATGTAACACCTTAACACTTTGAGTGTCAGAGGGGTGCACAACGCATGGTACACATCCCTCTGGCCCTCAAAGGGTTAAAGTGTCATGCATTGATTGCAATGCGTTGCTTAGGACTGTGGGTGTCAAGGGGTTAATAAACTGTCTACCTATGAATGTCAGACCTTTGAGTTCTAAGTTGTTATGTGCTTTGTTGTCCACAGTGTGAATAGATATAAAGCCTGTGTACACAAGGGGCACAGTTCCACCCAGCAACCTCAGCTGGTGCCCAGATCCTCTCTTCTCAGTCACCACGCTGCAGTCATGCACGGTACTGACTGCCCGAATGTGCCGTGGCGGATACGGAGCGGGAGTTCCGAATTCAGGCCGTAGTCCTCTCTGCGCACCGTCCTGGGACCAAGCGGTCTCAGGAAGGTGTGCAGAGAGGACTCCAGTCTGAATTTGCAGCTCTGTACCAGCCACAGCGCGTTCGGGCAGTCAGTACTGCACATGACTGCAGAGCGGGCAGTCTCTACTGCGCATGACTGCGTTGTTACAAACTTTTTAATGAATTATTATATAGGATAAAAAAACCCAAAGAGAATGCTAAGACACACAATGAAAAATGTATTATCAAATACAACAGTATTTAATACAGAGTAATCCTATATAATAATTCGCTAGGATGTTTGTCACGATGCAGTCATGCGCAGTAGAGACTGCGTGCATTTGGCCTGTCTCTACCGCTCATGATTGCATCGTGTGAATGAGGTGACGCAAGACTGCATCTCGTGGAGCAGTTAGGTAGCGGCCCCTTAACCCTTTGAGTGCCAGAGGGGTACGCAACGCACTGGCACTCAAAGGGTTAACAGTACCCGGACCTTGGCCGGTGTACACGAGATTTTTCACTAGTATGGGAAATTAAGCCTAAACTAATAAAAGTCCAACATATAAGTGAGCTCACAAATATAAAATCCGGATCCAAAAAAATCCCAAAAATGTAAGAAAAAATCCCCCGGTCCCTAACAAGTATACACGCTATAGAGATGGGAGACCCCTGATATCTGTAAGTCGTCTGTTTGCTGTGTGTAAAGAAATTATATTGGAGCGACTTCACATCTTGGAGTTTCCATTTTCTCTAAAGACTCTCTGCCCGCAAATGTAGGTTGTTCTTAGGGGTCCTACACTGAAGCTGTATACTCCTATATATGGACGGGAGAGAAGATAATACATTTCCATAGCATATACAGCACTGCTGCCATCTGCTAGTCATTACAGTCGAGACACAGCTACCGCATTTTCTATTTTTCATCCAGTGTATACACTTAGTATTTTTTGGAGATTTTTTCTTACATTTTTGGGATTTTTTGTGAGCTCACTTTTATGTTGGACTTTTATTAGTGTAGGATTAATTTCCCGTATTATTCTGCAATTAAATATCGTTGTATTTGATAATATATTTTTCATTGTGAGTCTTAGTGCTCTCCTTATGTTTTTTGTTGTTTCTTTGTATGCACTCCTTGCACTATAAGAGTAATAGGATTGTGGCGTCTTTTACTTATATATATTCAGATTCCTGGTGCCTTTTTTCCAATAATTTGTTCTGGTGTTTGATATATAGCCCTTATTGCACCCGATTCGTGGTGATTTTTAAAGGAGTGGCCAGGAGGACTAGCAATATGTTTACTACTTCATTACCATACCTCCCAACATTTCAAATTGCCAAAGAGGGACAGTTGTGTTTTAGGGAGTGTTGCTGGGGGCGTGGCTGGTGGGCGGGGCACTGCCGAGAAGTTTTAGGCTATTTTATGACCTATTGACACCTCCTTGTGTAACCTAAAAAATTACTTATAACAAGACCAAAGTATTTTATTTACACAGACTAATGTATAAACACATATACTGATGTTTAAACAAACATTAATGTGAGTTTTATTGCTGTGGAGCAATGTGATACACTTATATACACACCACACAGTCTGATCTCCTAAACACAGGGTCACCAGGGTGATATGCTTATATACACATCACACAGTCTGATCTCCTAAACACAGTGACACCAGGGTGATACACTTATATACACACCACACAGTCTGATCTCCTAAACACAGGGACACCAGGGTGATACACTTCTATACACACCACACAATCTGATCTCCTAAACACACAGGCACCAGGGTGATACACTTCTATACACACCACACAGTCTGATCTCCTAAACACAGGGACACCAGGGTGATACACTTATATACACACCACACAGTCTGATCTCCTAAACACAGGGACACCAGGGTGATACACTTATATACACACCTCACAGTCTGATCTCCTAAACACAGGGACACCAGGGTGATACACTTATATACACATCACACAGTCTGATTTCCTAAACACAGGGACACCAGGGTGATACACTTCTATACACACCACATAGTCTGATCTCCTAAACACAGGGACACCAGGGTGATACACTTATATACACATCACACAGTCTGATCTCCTAAACACAGGAACACCAGGGCGATACACTTCTATACACACCACACAGTCTGATCTCCTAAACACAGGGACACCAGGGTGATACACTTATATACACACACCACACAGTCTGATCTCCTAAACACAGGGACACCAGGGTGATACACTTATATACACACCACACAGTCTGATCTCCTAAACACAGGGACACCAGGGTGATACACTTATATACACACCACACAGTCTGATCTCCTAAACACGGGGACACCAGGGTGATACACTTATATACACACCACACAGTCTGATCTCCTAACCACAGGGACACCAGAGTGATACACTTCTATACACACCACACAGTCTGATCTCCTAAACACGGGGACACCAGGGTGATACACTTATATACACACCACACAGTCTGATCTCCTAAACACGGGGACACCAGGGTGATACACTTATATACACACCTCACAGTCTGATCTCCTAAAAAGAGGGACACCAGGGTGGGAAAGAGGGACAGAGGGATTTGGGTCTAAAAGAGGGACTGTCCCTCCTAAAGAGGGACACTTGGGAGGTATGCATTACTTCCAAAAGGCATTAGAATGGCTGATTTAATTCTGCACCATGGGGTATGGTACGTGATATCATAAAGGGAGTGGCACACCTTCCAAACAGACCCCACTGTGAGGGTATAGGAGCTGTATTCTCACTGGTGTCTAAGCTTGTATCAGATTAGGGAAGTGACGCTTCTCAGTCCCAAGAAATTTGCACAATACAGACTACTAGAAAGATTAAAGGGGTAATGTAACTACATAAAGGCAAATCTGATTATTCAGTACACCTTTTTATAATTCTCTGTATCATTCTAAGCATCCATATCGGTGTAGTTTGATTGTCATTTTATTGTAAACTGTCCCTCCCCTTTTCCCTGCATCAAGTCTTCAGGCTTATGTGTGTATATATATAAGGAAAACCCTGCCTCCCTTGATGAAGTGAAGCAGGGTTTTCTGTATTGTTGGAACACTGTGTGTACTTGTATTCTAAAGCAACAACTATTGTATATTTATTTATGTGTTATATACTGTTCCGTCAGTAGGTGGTGCTGTTTTAGTTTTCATTGTTCACTGTCTTTATGGTATCTTCTTGTTTGTCTTTAAAGGGATAGTAATACTTCGTTTTAACTTTATTTTATTTTGTAGGCATTAAAAAAACATGAAGAATGATATAAGTCTTATCTCTCAAACCTTTATGGTTTAAGAGATATTCACAAGCAAAGTTTCCCCTCCCGTCCCTTTTACCTAGTGTAAGCCATCTCTTCTCAGATGTGAATCTGGTTGTATGACCAGACAGATAACAGAAGGGGACAATTTTCTTTGTATGAAAACAATGAAAGCCCTTCCCCCCTTGACAAGTTTTTCAGCTTTTTCCCTTATCTTAATTGAAGATTGTCCCTCTCTGCAGTCTACCTGGGCACCTCCCTTCTGATCTGGTTGAACAGGGGGGGGGGGATACTTTGTTTGTGAATATCTCTTAAACCATAAAGGTTTGAGAGATAAGACTTATATAGTTCTTCATGTTTTTTAATGCCTACAAAATAAAATAAAGTTAAAATGAAGTATTACTATCCCTTTAAAGAGGAACTTTCAAGGTAATAAGATTGCCCCTGAATATATTACTAACTTAGCGATATACAAAGGCATTCAGTTTTAAGCTTGTGAGATTAGAGGTATTGCAGTAAAAACATCTGATATGGGAACCAGACAACAGACAGCGCAGACATCTTAGAGGAAATGTATCTCTGAGTGTGCACTGTCAGTCCCATTCTCTGCCAGCATTGGTGAGTGGAGTCCTTTGTGCCTTATGGTACCGGAAGGGACTGAGTATGCAGGAGCACAGAGCTTCTCTTGTAAGCTCTGTGCAGCCCAATGCCTGTAGAAGATACGTTTTTACAGCAATACCACTAATTTATTGAGCTTAAAGATAGTATGCCTTTGCATAGAGCTAAGTTAGTAGTATATTCAGGGGCAATATTATTACCATAATAGTTCTGCTGTAATAAAATCTGCGTGGTAGGCTGCAGCAATGTTTTAGAACAGATAAGACTGTGCACACTTTATTTTGTGTAGCGCTTTAACGAATTTCCAATATGTATGATGACACCATATTGTCCCTCATTGAAATCCGTCCATACTGGCTTTCAGATTTGAAGGAAAGAAGAGTGGCGTAGGGAAAGGGGGCGGAAGGGGGAAAATTAACATTAAAATGTCTTTAATGAACCAGATGAACCATGTAGTAGCATGGATTGCACTTAGGGTGACCACATTTCCCTTCTGCCATTCCGGGACGTGGTCACCCTAGTTGCCCCTTCATACCTTGAGTCCCTGGTGGTCTAGCGGTGTGGAAAGTGCTCTGTGCCTCCTCCGGCACAGAGCTGAAGCTCCCGCGCGCTGTGCTCAGTAATGCAGAGCGCTGGGAGATGATGTCATCTCCCAGCGCTCTGTATTACTAGAGCGCTTGCCTCCAGGAGATCAGGTAAGCTGCATTGCCGCCCTGGATGTCAGCCTGCAAGCGGTGTGTCACATCATGGACGCCACGAGGGAGCGCTGATTTATGCTACCAAGCGCTCCCTCGCGGCGTCCATGATGTGACACACCGCTTGCAGGCTGACATCCAGGGCGGCTTGGCTTCATTCCGGGACACTTCATTGTCCCGGTTGAAGATGACCCGGGACGCGGGACATAGCCCTGAAATAAGGGACAGTCCCGGACGTTCCGGGACCCGTGGTCACCCTAATTGCACTTCTATAAAAATTGTCTGTCCTGGTGTATGTGTTTACTATGTTATAAAGTGTTATTGGTACAATTTCCTGGCAGAGGAAATTGCACGGCTTTAAAACAAATATGGTTTTATCAGTTGTCATTACCTTTAGTGGTTGCTTGCATTACAGAAAAAGTGGCATGTTTATCAATTTCTTGATCTTCCACCTCAGAGCCAGGGGAAATCTAGCAACTAGGGTTATTATTATTATTCTTTATTTATATAGCGGCAAGTTATTCCAATCAAACTACACCAATACAGATGCTTAGAACGGTACGGAGATTTATAAAAAGGTGTACTGAATAATCGGATATGCCTTTAAGTACTTACATTACTGTCCCTTTAAGAGACAACACTGCTGGCTGTCAGACAGGCATTATATTAAAGGGACAGCAATGTTTCACAATAAAAGTAGCTCCAATTAATCTTCATAGTATTTGGGCCATGGATAGTGTTATTTCAATACTCCCAGAGTTGAAGTACAAGAGTAATTGAATTATAAAGTATCCCCCTCCCACCCCTTTTACTGATGTAACACTGCTCACCTCAGAGCAGCAAGATAGTCCGGATGGATCATAGAGAGGGACAATCTTCAGTGATCATAAGGAAAATACCTGAAAAAACAGCTAAGGGCAGCAGGGTTTTCAATATGATCACAGTAAGAAGATTGTCCCTTACTGTGATCTGTCCAGTCAAGTGACCAGATTCCACATCTGAAGGGATGCGGCTTACACTAGGTAAAAGGGGCAGGAGGGGGATACTTTATCATTCAATTACTCTTGAACTACAACTCTGACAGTGTTGATATAACTCTCTCCACAGCCCAAATACTATGAAGATTAAATGTTGTGAAACTTTACTATCCCTTTAAAGCACACAAGGGGGAGATGCACCTAAGGAGTGATAAAGAGGTGATAAAGAGTTCTTCATCTTTGGAGAGCTTAGTGCATTTGCTTTATAGAATAACACAGGAACTGGGGAAGTGATATCACTGAAGAAGCCATCTCCACTTTATGATCTCTTCATTACCCCTTAGTACATAACCCCCTCAATGTGTGCTTTAGTATTAGCACGTTGTGTGGGACTGAGTGTCCATTCTCACATTTCTTGCAGTGTGCATGTTAAATTAGGTTTCACGTATTTATTATTTAGTGTGCCCCATGCAAACTATATATATTGTATTTCTTTTTGTACCTTACATAAATACATTATATGGCCCCAGTATCTATCTATCTATCTATCTATCTATCTATCTATCTATCTATCTATCTATCTATCTCATATCTATCTATCTATCTATCTATCTATCTACCTCATATCTATCTATCTATCTATCTATCTATCTATCTATCTATCTATCATCTATCTATCTATCTATCTATCTATCTATCATCTATCTCATATCTATCTATCTATCTATCTATCTATCTATCTATCTACCTCATATCTATCTATCTATCTATCTATCTATCTATCTATCTATCATCTATCTATCTATCTATCTATCTATCATCTATCTCATATCTATCTATCTATCTATCTATCTATCTATCTATCTATCTATCTATCCTATATCTATCTATCTATCTATCTATCTATCTATCTATCTATCATCTATCTCATATCTATCTATCTATCTATCTATCTATCTATCTATCATCTATCTCATATCTATCTATCTATCTATCTATCTATCTATCTATCTATCTATCTATCTATCTATCTATCTATCTCTCATATCTATCTATCTATCTATCTATCTATCTATCTATCTATCTATCTATCTATCATCTATCTCATATCTATCTATCTATCTATCTATCTATCTATCTATCTATCTATATATCATCTATCTCATATCTATCTATCTATCTATCTATCTATCTATCTATCTATCTATCTATCTATCTATCTATCTATCTATCTATCTCTCATATCTATCTATCTATCTATCTATCTATCTATCTATCTATCTATCTCATATCTATCTATCAGTCTGTCTGTCTGTCTGTCTATCTATCTAGATACAGATCCTATCCTATATAATAATTTGCTAAAACATGTGTAACGATGCAGTCATGTACAGTACAGACTGCCAGTGACGAGGCTGATACAGAGGGGGGCGCTCTGAAGGAGCTTCCCGCTCTGTATCAGCCGTGGTGTGGGCAGTGTCTACTGAGCATGACTGCACCGCTACCAGCTGGCACTGTATCAGCTGCGGCGCGGGCAGTCTCTACTGTGCGTGACAGCCCCGGGACCGGCTGGCAGTGGCACTGTGGCCCGTGTAACGGACTCTTCAACTATTATATACATATGCAAATAAAATACAATTTTTTTCAGAATTTCACCATTGGTTGCTTGCACTTTATTGGTGTGATTGGCATAAAATACACCTAAATAAATTCCAGTTTAAAAAAACAGCATATATCTGGTGGGGAATTATGAAAGTTATAGACTGGCTGGCAGCAGCTGGAGGGCCACATGTTACCCACCACTGGTCTGTGAGGGCTGCTTTGCACAGGTCATTCAGACAAAACTCTTAGTACCGGGGTGTTTTAGACCTCCCCCCCTTCTGTTCCCCTGTTGTCCTGCTGGGGCTCTCAATTTAGCCCCTGCCTCATTAAAGGGATAGTAATGTCCAATGATAATTTTATGCTGTATTGTAGATTTTCAAAAAATAAATTATGTGGAGTAAGTCCCATCTCTGAGTTCCCTCCTCCCTCCCCTTCTCCTGAGGTTAGCTGTAAAGCTGACAGCAGGAGACTTGTGTTGGCCGACTCGAGGCGGCTCTCCAGCAGAGCCAAAATAGCGATATTTAAAAAGAACTACTTAACTGGAACGGTCTCCAAAGTGTGCTTACAAACCAGGCACACTTTATAGACCGTTTGAATTAAGTATTTATTTATAAACATTGCTATTTCAGCTCTGCTGAAGAGCCTCCTGCTGGTCCCAGGACCTGGATTTCTTGCTGTCAGTAGAGTGCCGACATCAGGAGAAGAGGAAGGAGGGGGAACTTTAGCTGCGAATATCTCTCAAACCATAAAGGTTTAAGAGATGGGGTGTGCTCCATATAATTTATCATTGGACATTACTATACCTTTAACAGTCCAGTTCTCATGGAAGCCGATCTGCCAGTAGGACAGTGTACATGTGATAGTTGAACTTTAAGTGTTGTGAAACTGGGATTATAGTTGCAGTCACTGTTCCTTGTTTGCTCTGATAAGATGAACTGAAGAGGTCTCATTCTGATGTGTTCATGTCATCCTCTTACTAAGATGGTATTATAGGATACGCATGTCATTTTTAGTTTATTTAGTTTTAGTTATCGTAATCTTATCTCGGTGAAGCCATCCAAGGTAAAGCTTCTCTTACTACTGAATGATTTTTGACAAGTAAAAGAAATGTTGCGTTCTCACAATTCTATGAATTCACTAGGACACACACACTATTGATATATTTTGTGTGCACAAAGTACACCTGGGGGGTTTACTTTCAGCCGAGGTAGCCAGCTTAAACAGTTGAGTGCTATATTAATCCTTTGAATGCCAGTTGGATAGCTGTCTGGCACTCAAAGAGTTAAAGGAACAGCACATTTTATTAGACAAGTAAATATGTTATCGGGGCTTTTCCTATCCCTAGTGCTGGAAAGTGCTTAAGTTTTAAGGCTCAAATATTTTTATTCAAACTTTTAGCAATAGTATATATGGTATAGGAATCACATTCTTATGGACTGCATTGTATTAAAATAAATATAGATGCATACCTCCCAACATTTCAAATTGCCAAAGAGGGACACTTGTGTTTTAGGGGGGGGTGGCTGGTAGGCAGGACACTACCGAGAATTTTAGAGCAGTATGATACACTTATATATACAACTCACCAGTCTCATCTCCTAAAAAGAGGGACATCAGGGTGGGAAAGAGGGACATAGGGATTTGGGTCTAAAAGAGGGTCTGTCCCTCCTAAAGAGGGACACTTGGGAGGTATGTAGATGGACAGATAAACGCAAACACAGGCTCACACAGACACTAGGGTTGCCACCTTTTCTTCAAAAAAATACCGGCCATAGCATTCCCTCCATAGACTTAACATTGGACAGAAGCCAATTTTTTTACCGTCCGGCCAGTAAAATACCGGCTGGGTGGCAACACTAACAGACACAGATAAACAGACACAGACAGAGACAGACAGACAGACAGATGATGTATAGTTGATTGATTTATTTTATTTAGAAAATGTTTTACCAGGAAGAATACATTGAGATTTCTCTCGTTTTCAAGTGTGTGCTGGACAGTTTTCAGTAAAGGGTTACATATAGGGTGACCACGGGTCCCGGAACGTCCGGGACTGTCCCTTATTTCAGGGACATGTCCCTCGTCCCGGGTCCCCTTCAACCAGGACAATGAAGTGTCACGGAATGAAGCCAAGCCGCCCTGAATGTCAGCCTGCAAGCGGTGTGTCACATCATGGACGCCGCTTGCAGGCTGACATCCAGGGCGGCAATGCAACTTACCTGATCTGGAGGCAAGCGCTCTAGTAATACAGAGCGCTGGGAGATGACATCATCTCCCAGCGCTCTGCATTACTGAGCACAGCGCGCGGGAGCTTCAGCTCTGTGCCGGAGGAGGCACAGAGCACTTTGCACGCCGCTAGACCACCAGGGACTCAAGGTATGAAGGGGCAACTAGGGTGACCACGTCCCGGAATGGCAGAAGGGAAATGTGGTCACCCTAGTTACATATTTACACAAATTGAGAAACATTATATATTGCATGTTATGATATATACACGCACATATAAATATACATACATATTGAATATTAAAATTATATACAGTTACACACTGTTTTTAGATATAAAGAAACATTTACTTTTATGGATTTTAGACTGGGAGAAGATCTGATAATTTCAGGCAGATTGTTCCAGGCCTTTGGAACTCTGAAGGAGAAGGCAGATCTTCCTGCTTCTTTCTTGTATTGTGGTATACGCAGTGAGTTGTTAGCGGTGGAGCAGAGGTTATAGTTAGTATGGAGAGCAGGAGTGATCATACAGCTCAGGTAGTGTGGTAGTTTTCCAGATAAGTGGTTGTGTACTAAGCCAGAAAGATAGATCGATAGATAGATCGATCGATCGATCGATAGATAGATAGATAGATAGATAGATAGATAGATAGATAGATAGATAATTTGATAATTTTAGTAATGTTTCACAAAAAAATCAGCTCCAATTAATCTTCATAGTATTTGGGCCATGGAGAGTGTTATTTCAATACTGTCAGAGTTGTAGTTCAAGAGTAATTGAATGATAAAGTATCCCCCTCCCATCCCTTTTACCTAGTGTAAGCCACCTCCCCTTAGATGTGGAATCTGGTCACTTGACCAGACAGGTCACAGCAAGGGACAGTCTTCTTACTGTGAGAACAATGAAAACCCTGCCCCCATTGACAGTTTTTTCCTTATGATCACTGAAGTTTGTCCCTCTCTGCGATCCATCAGGACAGTCTTGCTGCTCTGGGGTGAGCAGTGTTATATCAGTAAAAGGGGCGGGAGGGGGATACTTTATCATTCAATTACTCTTGAACTACAACTCTGACAGTAATGAAATAACACTCTCCATGGCCCAAATACTATGAAGATTAATTGGAGCTGCTTTTGTTGTAAAACATTACTATCCCGTTAAAGTGGAACTTTCACTACAATAATATAGCGCTTCAAATGATTCTTACCTTAGCGATATGCAACACATTTCTTTTTATTTTCAAGTATAATTACTCCTTTAAAAAAAAATATAACCTTTCATGCAGGCAGACACTGGGGGACAGTGCAGACATCTTGCAGAGCCGGCATCTCTGCGTCTGCACTATCCGTGCCCTTCAACTTCACAATTGGTGTGTTGCCTTTGTGCCTTAAGGCACCGGAAGGGACTGAGAGCGCAGGCGAAGAGCACCTACAGCAACATCCTAGCCAGTGCCTGCCTGCATGAAAGGTTATAGTTTTTGTTAAAAGAGCAATTATACTTGAAAATAAACATAAGTGTGTTGCATATCGCTAATGTAATAATTTGAAGCGCTATGTTATTGTGGTGAAAGTTCCAGTACCTCTCTGGTTCTCAAAGTGTTAAATGGTTTCCCATTTAGACTCACACTCATGTCCACCTCTGAAGTTTATTATACTCCAGAGAGTATATCCACAGGTCAGCCACAAGCACTGCCACTGTTACAACTTGCATCATTTTGCTGAGTGATAAAACAGCCCATGAATACTGATTACAGGTCCCGAGTTTAGAAATTACTCTATGCCTGTGTCCCAGTGTCATAGACTACAGCTCTTTATAGTAAGTGATGGCAACAGCACCACCTGCTGACCGCAATAGAAAATTGCTGTTTAAGTTTAAAAAAAATGTGTAATAACTTTTGAACTAAAAATTTCTTAGCAGAGGGACTGCCATTGTTAAAAAATGGTATTTTTTTGGTCTTGAAAATTAGTTTACTACTTCCTAAACCTAAATCATTTTTGTGTGTACATTTTCTTTTAACCCATTGAATGCAAGTGAGGTCTCCAATGTGTTGTGAAGCAATGCGCTGGAGTCTGTCCAAGCATCCGAAGGGTTAAAGGGATAGTAATGCTTAAGATGTAAAAAAAGTAAGATTTATGTTCCCGAATAAAACAAGGGTACTCCAGCCACTGAGAGACATTTTATTAAAAAACAGCTCAAACTTTTTTAGGTGCAATATCACAGTGGCCTGAAAATTTACAGTGGCGCTGTTGCTACACCATCCTAAGGAGATTTATGGTCTATAGATCAGAGCAGTCCATAGGATGGTGTAGCAACACTGCCACTGTAAATTTTCAGGCCACTGTGATATTGTCCTAAAAATTCAAGTTTGAGCTGTTATAACTTTGTAATAAAATATCTCTCAGCATTGACAGTACCATTGTTTTACTCAGGGGGATAAACCCTACAACATATATTTTTTTACATTTTAAGTATTACTATCCCTTTAACATTATAGAGTTAACAAAAGCAGGGTTGGATAAGCACCAAGAAAGTACTGAGTGATATGTTCCTCCTCTTATCTGAAAATTTTATAACACCCAACCTGTACATTTTTTCCATTTACATGAACGCTGCGAACGTGATTATATTAGTTTAGCAAAGTCAAATAACATTAGATGAACCAGATGAACCACGTAGTAGTCTGGATTACAACTTTATAATAATTGTTTGTCCTGGTGTATGTGTGTACCATGTTATAAACTGTTATTGGTACAATTTCCTGGCAGAAGAAAGTGCATGGCGTTAAAATAATTATGGTTTTATCAGTTGTCATTGTGTTTAGTGGTTGAGCGCGTTACAGAAGGAAGTAGCATCTTTATGCATTTTTTGATCTCCCACCTCATAGCCGGGGGGAACCTAGTGAATACGGTTGAGTGAAAAGCTCATTATTTTTCTTCAAAACTCAAAACTGCAGAAATCCCACAATTTCCTTTTACCAAGGAAATTCCCACACATAAAGGTCCAATAAAATTTCCACTTGAGAACTTTGCTGGATTACGCCTTTAACCGAAGCATACAGCTGGAGTTGAGTGTGGGACAGCAAGGCTGAGACTCAGAGATCAGTATGTGTGGCCTCATATTGCCTACCCCTATTGCTTTCAGTATGTGAGGTTTATAGCTACCAGTGCAGTGGGTCAAGGGTGTGTGTGTCGGCAGGGGGGTAGTATATCTGCGTCTATGGCTACTGTGCAACAAAGCTGGGGATATGTAGGTGTGGTTCTATATATTCTGTGGGACAAAGCTGAGGGGTCAGTATGTGTGGTTTTATGGATACTGTTCAACAAGGCTGAGGAGGTCAGCACGTGTGCTTCTATGGCTACTGTGGGACAAGGTTGAGGGGGCAGTATGTGTGCTTCTATGGATACAATGGAACAAGGCTGGGGGTCACTATGTTTGGTTCTATGGTTACTGTGAAACAAAGATGGGGGGTTAGTGTGTGTGTGGTTCTGTCAAGGCTGGAGGTATGTGGGGTTCTATGTCTACCAGTGCAGTAGGACAAGGCTTGGGAAGTTAATATGTCTGTTATATGTCACAGCCTTAGTATGTCTTCTTCTATGACATAACCTTAGGACAAGGCTGAGGGGCCTGTATGTTTGATTCTAGAACAACCGTAGGCCAAGACTGGAGATACGAATAGGATTCTTTGGATACAGCTGGACAAGGCTGAAATGTTTAGTATGTTTGGTTCTATGGCTACCAGTCCAGAGGAACAAGGCTTGAATGCCAGTATTTTTGGTTATATGGCTACCAGTGCAGTGGAACAAGACTGCTGGGGTTTAGTATCTATGTTTCTATGGCTACCGTGGGATAAGGCTGGGGGGGGGGTCAGTATGTGTGGTTCTATGGATTAACAGTGCAGTGGAACAAGGCTGCTGGTCAGCATGTGTGGGTTTATGGTTATGGTTTGTGGAACAAGGTGTGGGGGGGCAGTATGCGTGTTTTTATGGCTACCAGTGCAGCAGCAGAAGGCTGAGGGTCAGTATATGTGGCTACAAGTACAGTGGAACAAGGCTGGGGTGAATAGGACCTAACACTTGCATACTAATGCCAAATGAAACATTTATTTTACATTGTGTCATCTTTTTCTAAGATGAATCATTTTCTATATTTCTTTAATAAAAACTGTTACTGAAGGAATTTACCATTTTCGGATCCATTTTATGTTTCCTTTAATGTATTTCCCTTAATTATTCCCATTTACTTTTAACATTTATTCATGCATTCTGTGTTTTACTCTAACCCTATGAGTGCCAGCAGATATCCAGTGTATTGCTGTGCAATGTGTTGTATATCTCTCTTGTACTCAAATTGTCCAAGGTTAGAGATATCTCCGTGATACATGGCCTGACTACAGAGCCTGTTCATACCTCAAGGTTGCAGGTTCAAATTCCAGCAGGGTCAACTCAGACCGTCATCATTATAGGACAAGCGGTCATAGTCTAAAAATAGAGGGACACAGGTTTAGATGTAATGTAAGAAAGTTTTACTTCACTGAGAGGGTAGTAGATAAGTGGAATAGCCTACCAGCAAAAGTGGTAGAAGTTAATACAGTGACAGAATTTAAGCATGCATGGGATAGGCATAAGGCTGTCATTAACTTAAAGGGGAACTACCACCCCGCAATAACTTAAGCTTGACTGATTGCTCATCTGACGACTAGCTGCTTAGTAGCGCTAGTCGCCAGAAATATTACCCGGTTCTGAAGATATCGGCGTTTTACCGCGCGGTTCAAAAGGGACTGACAGCGCAGGCGCACAGACGTCACTGTGAAGAGACGTCTGTGCTTCCTGCTCCTGTCACCATCAGTAAAACGCCGATATCTGCAGAACTTGGTAATGTTTCTGGCGACTAGAGCTACTAAGCAGCTAGTCGCCAGATGAGCAATCAGTCAAGCTTAAGTTATTGCGGGGTGGTAGTTCCCCTTTAAGAAAAGACCAAGGACCAAACAAGGTTTGAGGTTCTTACAGTAGGAAAATGTGCAGACTAGATGGGCCGAATGGTTCTTATCTACCGTCACATTCTATGTTTCTATCCTTCCGAGGTAGATAAGTGAGCGCCATTGATTGGGTAATAATAATATCTATTATTCCGCTGCCAATTTGTTTAATTCCGAGAGCGTGTACTGAATGCGCTTTGAGTCAGACTGGGAGAAAGGCGATAAATAAATACTAGTTATTATTATTATTATACATGGCCAAGCATAGGTGGAAGTCTCATTTTATTGGCCATTTATGATCTATTTGCATAAAAATAGAATATAACCATGGAACAATTGGAGTCTTACAGGATCAAACTAACTGTACCATAGGGGACAAATGCAAATTTACAAGATTCCCATTGATTTAAGTAAAAATTTTAACCTCTTGTATGCTAGAATGGTGTCCAGCGCATTGCTTCCCACAAATGTCCTGTTTAACCCAGAGCACCCCATCCTAAGCATTGTGGAGCAAGGCATCAGATACCCCTCTGAAATTTAAAGGGTTAAATCAATGGAAATAAATTGCTCTGCAATGCGTTGCGTCCCCCTGTGGCACTCAAAGGGTTATCCAGTAGCTGGATCGTCTCAAGGTGACTCCTGTTTTTCCTGGCCCTTAGAGTGTAGCATGGAGAATATATGAGGCTACGAAAATAAGACTTCTGTTTTTAATTTATAAAAACTATTCTTTCTAACATCATTTTTTTTTTTGTCTTAGGTCAACATTGAAATTAAGGAATCATGAATTCTTCTGATGAGGCCGAAAACTCTACGTACAGGTGTAAATTCGATGAAGACTTTAAGTACGTTCTACTGCCAGTGTCTTACGGCATTGTATTCTGTGTTGGACTGATACTCAACATCCTAGCATTGTACGTCTTCATATTCCGTATTAAACCCTGGAATGCCTCCACCACGTATATGTTTAATCTGGCGATTTCAGACATGATGTACGTCATCTCCCTCCCTCTCCTCGTGTACTATTACTCTCAGGGTGATGACTGGCCATTTGGTGTAGCTTTGTGTAAAATCGTCAAGTTTCTCTTCTACACCAACATGTACTGCAGTATCTTCTTCCTCCTCTGCATCAGCATCCACAGGTTCCTCGGGATCTGCTATCCGATGAAGTCCCTTGTTTGGTTAAAGGTCCGTAACGCTCGGATTATTTCTGTAGTTGTCTGGATTATTATATCTGGCTGCCAGTCTCCAATATTGTACTTTGTGACGACAAGCACCAACGGGGACCATACGATATGTCATGACACTTCCAGCGTAGATCTCTTTGATGATTTCGTCACCTACAGTTCAGTCAATCTGGCTCTGCTTTTCTGTGTCCCTTTCACCATCATCATTGTTTGTTATTGTTTAATGACTCGAGCTTTACTGAAGCCATCTGCAGCTACTGCTCAGACATCGAACTCCAAGAAGAAGTCTATTAAAATGATTATTATTGTCTTGGTTGTCTTTATTGTTTGTTTCTTACCTTTTCATGTGAACCGTACTCTTTATTATTACTTTCGCAAGATGGACCTTGACTGTCATATATTAAATGCCATAAACTTGGCCTACAAGGTGACAAGGCCTCTGGCCAGTGCTAACAGCTGCCTGGACCCCATTTTGTACTTTTTGGCTGGGCAAACAGTTCGAAGAAATATTATTTCCAAGAACGGGATCTCAAAAATGAAAAGCAAGTTTTCAACATACGTTCGAGAAAATAACTGGAACACTTCTACAGATGTTAATACTGACATTAGCCGAAGCCCAACTGTAATTACCAGGTTGTGAAGCACCCAGTGTTAAAATGGTTCGCTTACTGGAACAAGTCATGTATCCAGAACAGTGATAAGCAGCCTTTGGCTCTCCAGATGTTGGAGACAGAAGAAAACACAGAGGGTGCTAAATAGTGCCTATTAACCCGATAGATGGGTAATCCAAATACGATTAGATATACTCACAAACAGGATGGTTGGTGGACATTTTTAACCCAACCAATATGAATACGGGGAGGGATATTTAAATGGACAGATTGTTTGTGCTGCTTTGTCTTTGTATTTTATTGGTATAGCCATCAGATTTGACAAAGCAGTCAATGAATTGCAAAACGTTATCTCTAGTTGATTGGCTTTTTACTGTTTTATATTTTGTATATCATTGTGATATTGAAGAATAATTTTTAGTATAAGATTTGGAGCAGCACTTGTCCATTCCTCAACTTAATGGAGAAACCTGAGCAGAGAGAGGCTAATTCCCTCTGCAAGCCTTTATTGTTGGTTGATGGTATATGCCGTCCATCAACCATCCTGTTTGTGTGTATATCTAATCGTATTTGGATTACCCATCTATCGGGCACTTTTTGGCACCCTCTGTCTGTTTTCTTCCATGTTCCATACTTCCTGATGGATGTTAAGAGGTGCATCATTCATACCTCAACGCTGATAATCAAGATATCATTTATACCGTGTATGGGGCAGTATTAAATCCCTTCTGCTATCATTTCAGTATACACATACGCGTGGGCGGATTGTCCTATCGGGGGATCGGGCATCCCCCAGTGGGCCGCTAGATCATGGGCCGGTGGGGGAGATCAGAGGATCTCACCTCACCGTCCCACGATATTTTGAAGGAGAGGTCTGTGTTGCCACAGGCACTCTCTGTGACAGCCTTCACGTTCTTTGTTAACCCTTTGAGTGCCAGAGGAGTACGCAATGCATTACTTTGCAATGCGTTGTGTACCCCTCTGGCACTCAAAGGATTAATGCAAAGCGCCAGGATATGACATAATATCCTGGCGCCTGCTCTCCCATGCTGCACAGGGACCACAAGGGGGCGTCGATAGGGAAGTAGGTGCAGCTAGTGGGCTGCTTTAAAAAAAAAAAATGCCCGGGCTGGTATTCCCCTACAATCCACCCCTGCACATACGTGTTTTACTGAACAATGCCATTGTGAGTATACTTCTAATGGTGAAGGGTTGTGGTACTATTGATTGGTCTAACGATAATACACTAGAAGTGCCTCCTTTCTTCTGTTTTCTATGCAGATGTTGGAGATAACAACTTTCATAATCCTCCAACAGCTGCAGGCTGGATACGGATGATGGGAGTAGAAGCTTCCACACCTGGAGAGCCAAGGGTTATTTATACCTAATCTAAAATCTAGGAGTGAAAACAAATGTTTTAGTGTGACATTAAAGTTGTTGTTTAATGTGTACTGTTAAAGGGATAGTAATAGTTTGTTTTATCTTTATTTTATTTTGTAGGCATTAAAAAACATGAAGAACGATACAAGTCTTATCTCTCAAACCTTTATGGTTTGAGAGATATTCACAAGCAAAGTTTCCCCTCACTGACCAAAACAGTCAAGTCTGCCATCTAGCTGTCAGATTTGGAATCCAGTCCGCGGACCGGCCGTGGATCTGCAGCAGAGACGAGATTGCGAGATATAAGGAGAACTACTTCATTCGAATAGTCTGGTTCATTCGAATGGCCTGGTTTGCAAACACACTTTTTAGACCCTTCCAATGAAATAGTTATTTTTATATCTCGGGATCTCGGCTCTGCTGAACAGCCACCTGTTGATCTGCGGACCGGATTCCAAATCTGACAGCTAGATGGCAGGACTTGACTGTTTTGGTCAGTGAGGGGAAACTTTGCTTGTGAATATCTCTCAAACCATAAAGGTTTGAGAGATAAGACTTACATCGTTCTTCATGTTTTTTTAATGCCTACAAAATAAAATAAAGATAAAACGAAGTATTACTATTCCTTTAAGCGTAACAATATTTCGAGTCTACTTTAATGGAATGGTTAAAAGACAATTGGAGGGATTCTGAGGCAAACCAACTGCACTCTAGAGGAGAAGCAAAATTATCCTATTGCACTGGAGAAGTCTCTAGCCTTCAAGAGGGTTAAAATCCCCATTTAAATCAATTGGACATTTTAGAATTTCATTTGTTTCCCTATGATGCAATTCAGCCCCGGAATCTCTCCATTTTTCTATTGAATATATGGATGAGCAATGCCATCTTCAAGTATGAAGTAGTTTTCTTTTAAAAACGTATCTGGGGATAGGTGGTGTTTTATGTTGAAATGCTACTTAAAGGGGCAATGCACTTTTTCTTGAAAATCTTTATGTTATAATGTTTTCCTGCTGAGTAAAACAAGAGTACTCCCACCTCTGTCAGTTGTTTTATTCAAATGTTATAACAGTTCAAAACTATTATACTTTCTGGAAACAGAAATGCAGGGACCTTACTTCCTGGAAATCCAAACTGACAGGAAGTAACACAGTGCAACTATCACATTCTATGGCAAACCACTGTCAATAACTCAACTCTAGAGGACACTAGAGGGCACTGTTAATGTAAGAAAGAAAATTAAAGAGTAATAATAAATTCCTCATCAGTGGGAGTACCCTTGTGTTACTCAGCAGGAAAATATGTCCAATATGTTGTTTTGAGTAAAGACACTAAGGACCATATGCCAAAGAGAAATGAGCAATTCTGGAGTGAACAGACTGAAACATAAAGGATAAAAATTCAGACAGATTTAAAGGGATAGTAATACTTCGTTTTAACTTTATTTTATTTTGTAGGCATTAAAAAAACATGAAGAATGATATAAGTCTTATCTCTCAAACCTTTATGGTTTAAGAGATATTCACAAGCAAAGTATCCCCCTCCCGCCCCTTTTACTGATGTAACACTGCTCAGCCAGATCAGAAGGGAGGTGCCCAGGTAGACTTCAGAGAGGGGCAATCTTCAATTAAGATAAGGGAAAAACCTGAAAAACTTGTCAAGTGGGGGGCAGGGCTTTCATTGTTCTCATAGGAAGAAGATTGTCCCCTGTTGTTATCTGTCTGGTCTATGGACTGGATTCCACATCTGAGAAGAGATGGCTTACACTAGGTAAAAGGGGCGGGAGGGGAAACTTTGCTTGGGAATATCTCATAAACCATAAAGGTTTGAGAGATAAGACTTATATCATTCTTCGTGTTTTTTTAATGCCTACAAAATAAATTAAAGTTAAAACGAAGTATTACTATCCCTTTAAATAACTCCTGTAATACTAAAGAGGTTTCAAACACAAAACATTTAGACGTTTCTGGAATTCATGGAGTTAAAAACTGTTTTAGGGAATCAGAGGATTTAATAGTTTCCCAAAACAGCAGGGGCTTGGTCAACCTATTGCATTATTAGTGCACAGCACGGCCCCATTTCACCTTTACTAGTTGTGGCATTGTATTCCCCAAGCTGACAACAAGTCCTGGAGTTTTCACCTAAACTTTATAACAAATATTTGATTTTGAAACAGATATTTTTATGTAAAACAATAGTTTATGAGATATTTTGCTTTGCTTAGTTGTGAGTTTATGCAAATGCACAAGTACCCACTGACGGGGAGTGGCAGGTCGGAGGGAGAGCAGTGTGGAATGTTAGTATCTGGCTGACAAGGAGTGGTAGTATAGAAGATCATTGTGGAATGTCAGTATCTAACAGGCAGACAGTTGCATTTGGGAGGGAGAGGAGTGTAAAATTTTAGGATCTGACAGGCAGGATGTAGCAGTTAGGAGGGACAGCTGTGTGGAATGTAAGGCAGGGAGTGACAATTGGGAGGGAGAGCACTGTGGAATGTTATTATCTCTCAGACCGTGAATGACAGTTAGAGGAAAGCTGCGTGGAATGTTAGTATCTGTCAGGCAGGGAGTTGTATTTGGGAGGGAGAGCAGTGCAGAATGTTAGTATCTCTCAGACAGTGAGCGACAGTTACAGGGACAGCTGTGTGGAATGTTATTATCTCTCAGACCGTGAATGACAGTTAGAGGGACAGCTGTGTGGAATGTTAGTATCTGTCAGGCAGGGAGTTGCATTTGGGAGCGAGAGCAGTGAAGAATGTTATCTCTCAGACAGTGAGTGACAGTTACAGGGACAGCTGTGTGGAATGTTATTATCTCTCAGACTGTGAATGACAGTTACAGGGACAGCTGTGTGGAATGTTAGTATCTGTCAGGCAGGGAGTTGCATTTGAGAGGGAGAGCAGTGAAGAATGTTATCTCTCAGACAGTGAGTGACAGTTACAGGGACAGCTGTGTGGAATGTTAGTGTCTGTCAGGCAGGGAGTTGTATTTGGGAGGGAGAGCAGTGCAGAATGTTAGTATCTGTCAGACAGTGAGTGACAGTTAGAGGGACAGCTCTGTGGAATGTTAGTATCTGTCAGGCAGGGAGTTGTATTTGGGAGGGAGAGCAGTGCAGAATGTTAGTATCTGGCTGACAGTGAGTGAAGTCAGAGGGACAGCTGTGTGGAATGTTAGTATCTGTCAGACAGTGAGTGAAGTCAGAGGGACAGCTGTGTGGAATGTTAGTATCTGTCAGGCAGGGAGTTGTATTTGGGAGGGAGAGCAGTGCAGAATGTTAGTATCTGGCTGACAGTGAGTGAAGTCAGAGGGACAGCTGTGTGGAATGTTAGTATCTGTCAGACAGTGAGTGAAGTCAGAGGGACAGCTGTGTGGAATGTTAGTATCTGTCAGGCCAGGAGTAGAAGTTTGGAGGGAGAGCAGTATGGAATATTATTCCAGCCATTACTATCTCATTTAGATAACCTGACATATAAACTAAAATATTTTATAATTGATTGTTTAAATACAAAATGCCTGACAGAAGTTAATGGGATTTTGAAAACTCTTTCAAAATTGCATATTTATTACAAGGTGATAGTTCCAGTTTAATCATGAGACCTGGGACTTAAACTCCTCATCAAGGACATGGCAATGCCCCAGTGCAAATCCTTATTTGTCCCCATGTTGTAATTGCTCCAAAATTGCTCACTGTTTGTGCATGTGGTACTAAGTTCTCTTTTTATCTAAGGCTTTAATAGGTAATTTGAGGCCCTCCACCCATTCCCCACCAGCCAATGGGCACTGGATAATAAATGAATCATTTGCTCATGGAACCAATGTATTAATACAAAAAATGTCATTGTTGCATTTCAGCTATTTAAGTGAAGCTTCTTTCTCTGTCATCCAATACAGGTTACTGGTAACTTCGGGTAGGCGATCCGCCCCTTTTAGTAGGCAGGAACAATTCCAGAAATGACTGCAGGGGGTGGAGCCTACCTTCCCTTCTTGGCAGCAGCTAGCCAACCAGCTCTAGAAAGATTTGTTCCTTGGTGAAGATGGTGTTCCAGTTCAGGACAGAGGTACGTGTTTTTACTCAAACTTCTTCGTAGTGTCCAAGAAGGACGGCTGTTGTCGTCCAATTTTGGACTTGAAGGATCTCAATTCCTTTGTGATCCGGTCTCATTATCACCAGGAGTCCCTGAGGATGGTGATTGTTGCTATGGTTCTGGGGGAATTTCTTGCTTCTCTGGACCTTCAGGACACGTATTTACATATCGCCATTCATCCAGAGAGCCAGCAGTATCTCAGATTTGCCTGCGACCAAGGGCATTTTCAGTTCCCTTTGGTCTGACTACAGCGCCTCAGGTCTTCAACCGTGTCCTGGGAGCCTTAGTGTCCATCCTCCACCTGGACGGCATCAGAGTCACTCCATACATGGACGACCTGCTTCTGAAAACCCCCTCTGGCGAACTTCGTCAGCAGGTTCAGGACTGCATTCACGCTCTCACCCACCATGGGTGGATCATCAACTTGGACAAGTCGGATCTTGTCCCATCCCAGTGTCTAGTCTTCCTGGGCCTTCTCTTCGACACTCAGCAGAGCATAGTGTTTCTCACGGAGGAAGTGGCACACCAGATCACACACAGGGTTTCGGCTGTTCTAGCTCAAGATCCAGTTCCACCCAAGAAGCTATCCTCTCTGGTCGGGAAATTCATCTCCACCATGGCAGCAGTCTCCTTTGCCATGGCTCACACCAGGGAGCTCCAGCGGTTTGTGATCCAGGTATGCAAGGGTCAGCCGGACCTTCTGCAGATGTCAGTATCCCTCCCTCTTCATGTAGAACTGAGTTTGTCTTGGTGGCTCGACTTCTCCAGTCTCCTGAAGGGCAAGTCCTTCCTGATATCCTTCTGGAACACTGTGACGGATGCCAGCCTCTCCGGCATAGGGTGTTACAGAAATTGAGACTGGAGAGATGTCCAGTCATTCTGGTTGCTCCATACTGGCCTTGACAAGTTTGGTTTCCAGAGCTTCGAGATCTGTCAGTGGTGGAGCTGTTCCGACTTCCCTCCCGTCCAGATCTTCTCCTCTAGGGTTACCGCTGGAAAGAGGACATTCATCGTCTAGCTTTGACGGCTTGGAAATTGAATCCTCAATATTGAAGAAGAAAGGTTTTTCTTCTGGTGTGGTGGCTACCATGCTTAGTGCTCGCAAGCCAGTTTCCTCAAAGGCCTACCACTGTGTCTGGTCGACCTTTCTATCTTGGTGTGCCGATAGGGACTTGTCTCAGGAATTTGATCTGCCCACGGTCCTGGCCTTCTTTCAGGATTGTGTTGTCATGGTTTGTTGTGATTCTCAGACACAGAGAATAGGTAAAAACATAACTTTATTGAAAAGTTAAGAGAACCCTATTGGGTTGAAAGCAAATACAAGATATATTTTATTAGCAGTTACATAGACTCATAAATATGATACATTGGGTGGATACAGACTCTACCGGCCCTGCCAATACCGGGTAAGGCAACCTTAGGTGGCACAAGATGGTAACAGGTTCTACCGGCCTTACCAATATACCGGGCAGGGCAGTCTGGAGACTCATGCAAGGAATACTGAAGGCTCTACCGGCCGTGCCAATATACCGGGCACGGCAGCCAAAGCACTGGAATGTCAGAAAGAGGCTTTACCGGCCATGCCAATATACCGGACACGGCAGCCACGTCACTGGAACTGTTGGTAAGAGGCTCTACCGGCCTTGCCAATACCGTGTAGGGCAACCCTTAAAGAAATAATCACGACCAGGTTCTACCGGCCTTACCAATACCAGGCAAGGCAGCCCACCGTAGATAGTGAGGGCAGTAAGGTGGCCGAGGTGACTGGCTAGATGGTAGAGACCAGTCACAGAGATGACAACTAGGCCACAGGGTAAGGTAGCAATCGACTGCCTCTCACTAAGGACAGAGCAATAATCGAGCAGTGACCACAGTCTCACTCGTGTAATCAGGAAGCGCAATAATACCAGTACTGTGAGGAGCAAACCAGTACCCGTGTACTGGGAGAAACCTTCAACATGTCAGGCTGTAAGGACAGGACAGCCTCCTACAATGGAGCGAACCAGTACAGCGTAATGGAGAAACCAGATTCTACCAGTGCAACAGCAGCCGGTAACGTAAAGCCAACCAGTACCCGCTTACCGGATCACCCAAGGCTCAGATAGTGCACTAGCAGCTAGTCTCAGTGGAGCGAACCAGTACCCGCGTACTGGGGAGACCAAGACTAATCGGTGGCTTTCAGCCAGTTACCGTGGAGCGAACCAGTACCCGCGTACTGGGTAGACCAAGACTAATCGGTGGCTTTCAGCCAGTCACAGTGGAGCGAACCAGTACCCGCATACTGGGGTAACCTATGAGTCTTCCGGGGGAACGGCAGCCGGTTACCGTGGAGCCAACCAGTACCCGCGTACCGGATAAGCCGAGGCTCACATAGTGCGCTAGCAACTTGACTGAGTGGAGCAAACCAGTACCCGCGTACTGGGGTAACCTATGAGTCTTCTGGTGCAACGGCAGCCGGTTACCGTGGAGCCAACCAGTACCCGCGTACTGGAGAAACCCATGAGGAAGTCAAAATGTCACCCTTACTACCGGGAACAGCAGGCACCCTGTAGTAGATGGTACAGGAACCCCGCTGAAGAAGAGGATCAGTACTGCAGACGGTAGACCGTATCTGGAACGGCAGCAGGAACAACCACAGGAACAACAACTCCAACAGGATCAGGAGTAGAGGCAGGAACTGGACGGCTGGCAGACAGGAACTAGGAAACCACTGACAATCAGGAACAGCGACAAGGCCCAGGAAGCATTGGAGCAGCATGCAGGAACAACAGCATAGAGACAAATACTAAAGGGCAACAAAAGGGTGCCCAAGCTCAGTTTAAATAGGCAGTCTAAGGCGGGTATAAGGGAAGCAGCCAATGGAGAGCCCCCTGCAGGTAACTGACATGAAAATGCAGCAATCACGGGCACTGTGATAGGTGTGGATAAGGGCCTCAGTTTGAGTTCCCTTAAGGTTCAGACTTCTGCTCTCTCTGTTTTGTTTCAGAGGTGCATTGCTATCCTTCCTGATGTCAAGGTGTTTTTCCAGGGCATTGCTCATATTCATCCTGTCTTTAAGGATCCTGCTCCTCAGTGGGATCTTAATCTGGTTCTAAGTGTCCTTCAGTGCCCTCCCTTTGAGTCCTTGGCTACTATTCCTCTACACCTTCTCACATGGAAAATGGCCTTTCTCCTGGCGATCGTGTCTGTTCGCCGTGTTGTGGAAGACCACCATTTTTGGTGTTCCACAAGGGCAAGGTGGTGCTTCTCACCCCTCAGGAGTTCCTGTCCAAGGTGGTTTCAGAGTTCCACATCAATCAGGAGATTGTGGTGCCCTCTTTCTGCCCTGACCCCACCTCTGACAAGGAGAGGGATCTCCACTTGTTAGACGTGGTGCGTTGTCTCAAGTTCTATGTACATTGCACTTAGTCTATCAGGCAATCAGACAAGTTGTTCTTCATTCCTGAGGGTCTCAGGGCAGGAGGACCTGCATCCAAAGTGACTATTGCTTCTTGGATCATGTCCACTAGTCATAAGGCTTATGAGCTGAGGAAGAAGCCTGTCCCTTTCAGGGTCACGGCTCATTCTTCTCGATCTATTGGGGCCTCTTGGGCTTACAAGAATCAGGCATCTGCTGATCAGTTGTGCAAGGCTGCCACTTGGTCGTCTGTGCACACCTTTTCAAAGTACTACCATGTTGATGTGTTGGCATCGGCTGATGCCAGCTTTAGGAGGAAAATCCTGGAGGCAGTTCTGCCTGTCTAGGATTTTCTTTGGATCCTGGTGCTCCATTCATTTTTGAGCCCCATTGGCTCAAGTTCAGTGTGCTGTGTAACAGTTTGGGGTGGTGTTACCCCTGTTCAGTGTCCGTTGACACTTTATTGTTGTTGGGCTATCTCTGACCTGATGGTTCTTATACAAGCTGGTGACTTTGGGGGCCTTGCTTCTGGTCCTTGCCTTACTTCCCGCCTCTGGGAAACTCAATGGTTGGACATCCCAAAGTTACCAGTAACCTGTATTGGACGACAGAGAAAAGAGGATTTTAGTCTTACCTGTTAAATCCTTTTCTCTTAGTCCATACAGGTTACTGGTCTCCCACCCTGTCAAGAGACAATGCTTGTCTCTCCTGTGGCAGACCGTGGGGGTCCTTTGGGGTCATGCTCACAGGAGTCGTCTTTCCTTCCACTATCTAATCATAGTTAGTGTCTAAAATCTTTCTGGAGCTGGTAGGCTAGCTGCAGCCAAGGAGGGAAGGTAGGCACCACCCCCTGCAGTCATTTCTAGAATTGTTCCTGCCTACTTAAAGGGGCGGATCACCTACCCGAAGTTACCAGTAACCTGTATGGACTATGAGAAAAGGATTTAATAGGTAAGACTAAAATCCTCTTTTCTGTCCTGTGGGAATTATCCCTTTAAAAACAGTGTTAAAAATGTACTTATTGCTTGAGGGGCTTAGGGAGCAATACATGTATATAGATAAAGGATAGGCAAGTAGCATATGGCTCAACTAAAGCATTAATACTTTGTGATAAATTGGCTATATGTTTTATTTCAAATAATACTTTATGAGATACCTAGTTTTATTTATTTCTCAGTTTATGCAAATGAGCTAGTATGGGGTGGTAGGGAGTGGCATTTGGGAGGGAGAGCAGTGTGGAATGTTAGTACCTGGATGGCAGGCAGCACCATAAGGGAGGGAGAACAGTGTGGAATGTTAGTACCTGGGTAGCAGGCAGCACCATGAGGGAGGGAGAGCAGTCTGGAGTGTTTGTATCTGTATAGCATTCAGCATCATGAGGGAGGGAGAGCAGTGTGGAATGTTAGTATCTGTATAGCATTCAGCATCATGAGGGAGGGAGAGCAGTGTGGAATGTTAGTATCTGTATAGCATTCAGCATCATGAGGGAGGGAGAGCAGTGTGGAATGTTAGTACCTGGGTGGCAGGCAGCATCATGAAGGAGGGAGAGCAGTGTGAAATGTTTGTATCTGTATGGCATGCAGCACCATGAGGGAGGGAGCAGTGTGGAATGTTAGTACCTGGATGGCAGGCAGCACCATGAGGGAGGGAGCAGTGTGGGATGTTAGTACCTGGGTGGTAGGCAGCACCATGAGGGAGGGAGAGCAGTGTGTAATGTTAATATCTGTACAGCATGGCAGCCAGATCTTCATTAACTGGTAAATAAATAAAATAACAAATCTCAGACACCATTGCTTTAAATAAAAAATGGCTACCATACATACATATGGTTTTGAAAGCTCTTTCGAAATTACATATGTCACAAAGTGACAGTTCCACTTAATAGGAGTTAGTTATAGACATTCTAAGTAAGTAATAGCATGATCCTGTACTAGATTGGTTGAGTAACCCCTTGGATGCTAGCAAGGTCTCAAATGCATCGTATAGCTACCTCAATATTATTCTAGAGATTTATGAATAATACCCCAGTAATCATCTGACACTCAAAGTAACATAAACTATCTATTTATCTGTCAGTCTATTGATATCTATAAAATATCTATGTTCATTATTTTACTGCTATGTAAAACAGGGATACTGCTACTTTTGTACTTCTTTAGCAATGCTTTACACACCACTCTGGTCCTTTAATGAGTTAAAAAAAAAATTTTAATTAAACATTAAACTGCATTTTTCTAATGCGGTCATTAGGTGGCAGTGTTCATACCACTTACTATGGAGAGCCGTAGTCAGTGACTCTCACCCTTAGAGTGCATTATAAAGTAGAAATGTGTGTTTTGGACACCAGGTGACACTGTGGCTTAAATAATAGGATATGTTTCGACTATAATAAGTTGTGAAAGAACCAGCTAGCAGTGGGAGTATTCTTGTTTTACACAGCAGGCAAAACACTAACATATAGGTTTTCATAAAAATAATGTTTATTGCTCATTTAAAGGAGCAGTAAACATATGGTAAGCTTTTGCTGCTCAGTAATGTGAGGTTTAATATTAGAATGGGCAGAACAGGGTGGGCAATAGGCAGAATGGATGAGGAGCAGGGCCGGATTTACATCTCAGGAGCCTGTAGGCACAGAACTGTGAAGCGCCCCCCCCATTTGCCAACTCCACTGAACACCTCCACAGTGCTCATCAGCTCCATATTGCCCCCCATCAGCTCCATATTGCCCCTCACCTTGCCCCCCATCAGCTCCAACTTGCCCCATCATCTCAAAATTGCCCCTCACATTGCCCCCATCATCTTAAAATTGCCCCTCATTGCCCCATCATCTCCATATCCCCTCACATTGCCCCCAACCCCATCAGCTCCAACTTGCCCCCCATTAGCTCCACATTGCCCCCACCATCTCCATGTTGCCCTGACATGGTCCGTTTCCTACCTCCCTGGTTGGAGATCTGTCATCTGTGCCTCCTTGGCACAGTCCTATAGCTGATGGAGCTCCCTCGCGGTCTCCTATTCAGGAATGCAGAGAGCTGGGAGTTGATGTCATCTCCCAGTGCTCTGCATTCCTAAAAATATGACGAGGGAGCTCACCACCTACAGGACTGTGCCAAGGAGGCACAGACATGTCCTGCCACCGGGGAGGTAGGAAATAGGGAACGGGGGGGGGGGCAGCGCCAGCAAGGTGGCTACTTTTTTTTTTTAATAAAAAGATTAAAAAAAAATCCCAATGGCAGGCGCCCCTCGGTGGCATGCGCCTGTAGGCAGGTGCCTACTTTGCCTAATGGTAAATCCGGCCCTGATGAGGAGTGGGTGAAGTTGCCCAGGAAACTCACCAAAGCCGACGAATCAGTCTCTGGGAGACCAGTTAATTAACTCTACAAAACCGGAGTCTCCTGGGCAGATCCGGGGAGTTCTATGCACATAGACTCGTTACACTTCTGCCACTAGGGGAAGTCACAGAATTTTATATCATTTCATACCAAGAACTCACAATAAGATTCAGGACCGGGGAAGGGGTGCAATAAATCAAGAGGTTAAACAAAGACTTGCAGCTTGAGCCTCTTTAACACCTTAATGCCCATCAGCAGCAGCGCACAGCCTGCAGTTAAGGATCCCAGGATTGTTTTTTTTTTCCCAATCGATTCCGGAATTCTATGACATGCCAGGACCGTCACCGGTCCTTAAGTGCTGGGAACATAATGACGATCCTGGCACGTTAAGGATTGTTAAGGTGTTAACCCCTTGGCTGCTAAAAGCATAATGGGATTATAACCACTACCTAGGAATACCCCTGCTTCCACTGCTGGACAGGAACATTGCTAGGTATAGGGTAAGAGGACTAAGGCCTCAAGTCTTACATTTTAAACACCCAGGTCTCACTGAGAGGGTAGTAGGTAAGTGGAATAACTTACCAGCAGATGTGGTAGAAGTTAATACAGTGATGGAATGTAAGCATGCATGGGATAGGCATACGGTTGTCCTGAACAAGACCAAGGACCAAATAAGGTTTGAGGTTTTTACAGTAAGAAAATGGGAAGACTAGATGGGCTGAATGTTTCTTATCTGCCATCAAATTCTATGTTTCTATTGCATTCCAAGTGTACCATAAAAATTTCAGTAGCCCTTGCATTCTAGAATGGAGTCCAGTGCATTGCTTCACAATGTGTTGGATACCTCTCTACACACCTGGTAACTTTCTGGATCTGCTGCAGAGACTGCGTTTTTTTGAGTTAATTACTGTCTCCGGGACAGTAGCTGATTCTCCTGCATTATAGAGACTCCTGGGTAACCCGCCCATTTCTCATCTATTCCGCCCACTTCCATGCCCAACCTAAAGTGAAGCTCCACCTTTCCTCCTCTCAGCCCTGCCCTCCAGTTAAGCTCCACCCACTTTATGACATGATTTGCATAATTCAGAACTGCCCATTCACAGCCAAGTTCCCAAGTATGTCTCTCTAGCAATTAAGGGGTTCAAACTGTCCTTTAAATCAATGGCGATTTTGATGACCTTGGTGCAGGTGGTTTGTTCTAGACTATCTGTAACGTTCCTTATGTATGTAATATATACAGGTTCCTACCATAATATTGACTTACTTGTATCTGTATATTTCCTAATGTATGTAATATATACTACCATTAATTTCTTGCTAAAAATATTGTATAAAAATGATATTGTTATAAATATATTTTGATATTGTATAGATCTACTTACAAAAAAGGAATTCTGAATGCCAACATAGAAAACTAATTTATGTTAAACCTTATTTTAGTAGGTAAAAAATATTTTATTTTCTGATACAAACAAGTTTCATGTTTTTTATGAAATGTAAATACATGGTTCTATACACATGAATTTGTCATTATTTGTTAACTCGTTTTGTTCTTTTGATGAAAATGCATAATGTACACAAAACATACACACAGTACGCACAATACACACACTAAAACACTATACTCAGTACGGTATATGATATATCCAAGATGCTAAACGCAATATGCTATATGCAAAATGCTATACACAATATGGTATACACTATATGCAAACCCTTATGTTCAAAACACATTACACTATATGCAAAATGCAAACACTGTGTGCGCAAAATGCTATGTGCAATACACTATACACAAAACACTATAGGCAAAATGCTATACGAAAAACGCTACAAATGGCAAGATGTAAAGCGCTATATGCAAAACTCTATACGCTATACACAAAACGCTAAACACAATAGTTTGCATGCAATACGCAAAACATTTTAAAGGAGCAATAAACTTTTTTTTATGAAAAAAACATATTTTACAGAGCATTTCCTGCTGAATAAAACAAGGTCACTCCCATCGCTGTCAGATGTTTTATTCAAAATTTATAGCAGTTTAGATAATCAGGAAGTGAATTTACTGTGTTTACTTCCTGATAGTTCTAACTGACAGGAAGTGACAGGCAGTTTCTATCACATTCTATGGAGAACTAACTGTGTGTCACTGACTTTTCTGACTTTCCTCTCCATTAGAATCTCACAGGAAATCTAATTAGAATTTGACCACTAGAGGGCACTGCTAATGTAAAAAAATATGGGTTTAAACTCTGGAAATATAAATCTCTCGGCAGTGGGAGTACCCTTATTTTACTCAATAGGAAAATCCCTACAAAATATAATTTTTCATAAAAAAAGTTTACTGCTCCTTTAAGCAAAAGCTATATGCAAAATGCTATGTGCGATACGCTATATGCAAAATGTTATGCACAAAATGTGATACGCAAAACACAGTATACAAGACGCTATATGCAAACCGCTATATGCTACGTGCAAAATGCTATACGCAAAGCCATATACACAAGACGATATATTCAAAAAGGTATACGCAAAACTCTGTATGCTATAATCAAAATGCTATAATCAAAACACAATACGCAAAATGCTGTTCGCTATGCACAAAATGACGTACGCAAAAAGTAATACACAAAACGCCATACGCAATAAGGGGTAGGCAAAATGCTATACACAAAACGCAATAAGCCATGCGCAAAACGCTATACACTATGACGATGAGAAAACGCAAAATGCTATGCGCAAAACGATATATGCAAAACGCAAAACATGCACTACACGCAAAACACACAGGCACTCATGCACACATACTCTCTCACTCATACGCTTTCACACACACATATACTAACTGATGGAGTGTTATGTAACGCAGTGCTTTGCAATGCGTTGCACACTGTTTTGGAGTTGAAAGGGCTAAGCACTGAAAATTCAACAATCCAGTCATTAAGAACATTGTCTGCTTTCTGGATTTACCTGGATGTCAGTGGAAAATAGTCCTACATGTAAATCTACTTCATTTTTTTAACACAATTAGTACCAGACAGGTATCACATTCTATGTGAGCACAGACTACATGACTGTGACTGCTCACTGGGTTTCTTTCCACCGAGCATCAACAGCGGACAACACTAGCTTACAGCTTCAGGTGATAGCCAGTAATCATGCTTCTGGTTGTGACAGTGTGATCAAAAGGCGGCAGCAGCAGCAGTAGGATAGCCCATACCATCGTCATGCCACCTTGTGCATGCAGAGTTTTGAGAGACAGTCCCACAAAGCTGTGGATGTTTTAAGTAAGCTAGAACAGGTGATAAAGGAATGGCTTGTACCCCGCTCCATAAAAGCTGGTTTTGTGTCTGTTGATTACAGCTCCAACATAATCGCTGCTTTGAGAATAGGTGGTATGGTGCATGTGCCTTGCTTGCCCATGTGCTAAATTTAGTTGTGATTCCTGGCAAAATCGAAACACTCAGAGAGATGCTTTCTATTGCCTGCAAAATCTGTGCCCATTTTTCGCTCCTACAGTGCACACAACTCTCTATATTCCATACAACAACCTGGCAAAACCTATTTCAGAATTATTCAATTAGTCACTATCGACAGGAGTAGTTCCATAAGACTGGAAGGTAGAAAATGTAGTACCGCTTCACAAAAAAGGTAGCAGGGAAGAGTCTGGTAACTACAGACCACTAAGTCTTACGTCAGTAGTGGGAAAATTAATGGAAACTATGATAAAGGAAAGAATTGTTAAATAAATTAATTTAAATGGCTTGCAAGATCCAAAATAGAATGGGTTTACAGCAGGGAGATCTTGTCAAAGTAACCTCATAGATTTTTTGACTGGGTAACTAAAATAATAGACCAAGGGGGAGCAGTAGATATAGCTTATCTAGATTTAAGTAAAGCATTTGACACTGTCCCTCATAGAAGACTAATTAACAAATTGCAGTGTTTGGGTCTGTGTGTATAAATAGTTAAATGGACAAGGCAATGGCTGAGTGACAGGAGACAGAGGGAGGTAGTCAAGGGAGAATATTCAGACGAAGGTAGTGTTATTAGTGGGGTGTCTCAGGGATCTATACTGGGGCCAATACTTTTTCATATTTTTATTAGTGGTATTGCAAAAGGTCTTCAAGGTAACGTATGCCTTTTTGCAGATGATACCAAGATCTGCAATAGGGTAGACATTTCAGGGGGAATAAGCCAAATGACAAATGATTTAGGTAAATTAAATTAATGGACAAGAGTGTGGCAGATGCGGTTTAATGTTGATAAATGTAAAATAATGCACTTGTGACATAAAAATCCAAAGGAAAAATATACTGTTAGGGTACTGTTCTGTCAGAGACAACAGAGGAAAGAGATTTGGGAGTAATTATTTCTAATGACTTAAAGGTAGGCAGGCAATGTATAAAGCGGTGGGAAGTGCAAGTAGGGTGCTGGGTTGTATAGCTAGGGGCATTAGTAGCAGAAAAAGGGAAGTGGTCATACCAGACCTCACCTAGAGTATTATGTACAGTACTGGAGACCCCATCTCCAGAAGCATATAGAAACTCTACAGAAAATTCAGAGAAGGTCTACTAAAATGGTGACTGGTTGACAGGAAAATAAATATTAGGATAGACTAAAGGATGTGCAGCATGGAGGAGAGAAGAGAGAGAGGGGATATGATAGAAACATTCAAATACATGAAGGGATTCAACACAGTGCAGAAGGGAAGTACATTTCAAAGGAGTAAAAATGTTAGGACAAGAGGCCATTGTGTAAAACTAGAGGGACACAAGTTTAGATGTAATATAAGAAAGTTTTACTTCACTGAGAGGGTAATAGATAAGTGGAATAGCCTACAGGCAGAAGTGGTAGAGGTTAATACAGTGAGGGAATGTAAGCATGCATAGGATAGGCAGGCATAAGACTGTCCTTAACATAAGACAAGATCAAGGACCAAATAATGTTTGAGGTTTTTACAGTATGAAAATGGGCGACTAGATGGGCCGAATGGTTCTTATCTACAGTCAGATTCTATGTTTCTATGTACCTTGAATATTGCAGTTTGGGATATATAGCAAACTCAAGAAAGAAATCCAAAAAAGGTATTGCAAAAGGCAATTCGTGCCATCACATTTTGGCCAAATGATCTGTGCACTGTTTCCATACCACCCAAAATTTCAAATGGCTAATGAGGGACATTTTTGTTTCAGGTGGTGGTGCTGGGAGAGTAACTGGTGGGAGGAGCATTACTGAGAAATTTTAGGCTATTTTGTGACCAACGACACCTCATTGTGAAGCTGAATAAATGGTTTACAACAAGAACAAAATATTTTATTTACACAGACTAAGTTATAAACACTCAAAAACAATCTAAGTGCAGACTTATTTGGAATCAATCAACTTCAAAGTTTTCTTACCCCTGACAAAGCAGCTCTATTGGCTGAGAAACGCGTTGTGTGTTATAGGCAGAGAATTTCAAAGGCAATTTTGTCTGTATGTTTTGATACTGTAGTTCGATTTGCTTTTATATAGCAATTTGTTGTTTTTATAGATTTTAATAAATATTTGTTCACTGGCCCCAAGAGTGTAGGGAAACTTAATAATACCTAATTCCTATCACAAGTTAGTACTTAGAATCCCACAGTCCCTAGACAGATTGCGGAAGATTGTGACAGCAATCAGGACGTCGGAAAACAAGGAGGACGAGTGGAGGAGAGGCAAGACACGGTATACCGCTACTGGGGGTTTATCCAGTGCAGACGTTTATACCTAGAGGAGGGACTTTGCCTCAAGAGAAGGTGAGTTGGATGTACATGTTGTGGAAAAACTGTAACCAGTGGTTCGTGGGAAAGCAATAGCAACGATAAGCGGACATACTTTTAAGGACTTTCATTTTTCCATCCTAAATATATCCCTAATATCTAAAGTGGGTTTGTCTATTAGCACCACAGATATTCACTGGTTGTGTGTAAGTTATAAACACATACAATTATATGTGAGTCTTATCGCTGTGGTGCAATGTGATACACTTATATACACACCACACAGTCTGATCTCTTAAACACAGGAACACCAGGGTGGGATAGAGTGGTTTGGGTCTCAAAGAGGGACTGTCCCTCCTAAAGAGGGACACTTGGGAGGTATGTGTTACCTTTTTTTGTTCTGATTGGCCTTTCCAGTCTTGACAGCAGAGTTACCAAGACTGGGAAACAGTTTTTCATAGCTGTAAACTTCTGTGACCACCACAGCCCACTGTGTTCCCAATTCCTCCTAAGCACCTTCTCTGCCCTCATCCAAGTCCCCCTTAACCCCATGGATGCCAGATAGCTTACAATGCATTGCTGTCCAATGCGCTGCAAACACACTGGCAACAAAGAGGCTAACTGCTTAAAAATAAACGTCGTAAGAGCACTATGTTTATACTAAATCTCTACCTGATGACGTCTTGCCCCTTGAATCCGTTCTGCGCATGAACGCTATGGAGCCATTCAGCTCCATTGTACCTCCCTCCGTCTTGCCCATCACTCGTACATCATTGTCCTCAGCACCACGTGACCTGCCGCGCTCCTGGCATCAAGCGCGGTCAGGTAATTTCAGCCTAGTGGGAGTGGGTGCATGTGAAGCACTCGCTATATATAAACCACTGGTCTGTTTCCACTAGGCTGAAATGACCTGACTGCGCTTGATGCCAGGAGTGCGGCAGGTCACGTGGTGCTGAGGACAATGATGTACGAGTGATGGGCAAGACGGAGGGAGGTACAATGGAGCTGAGTGGCTCCATAGCAGTCATGCACAGAACGGATTCAAGGGGCAAGACGTCATTAGGTAGAGATTTAGTATAAAGATAGTGCTCTTACAACACTTTTTGGAAAAAACTAACTATGGATTGCTAATAACGCTAGGAAGACAAAGACTTAGAAAGTACATTGTGTTGGGGTGGTAATTCCCCTTTAAGCGCTGTGTACATGTATGGCGCTATATTAATAAAGATACATACATACCACCCCTAGTCTAACAGGGTCAACCAGTAACCCCTCCAGGCATTTCTGGACTGGCTGAGAACAGATTCAGGTCAACTCATTACAGTTGCCCTGGTAACCACAGGCATAGGAACAGGGCGGAGGGGGGATGACAACTCCTGCCCCCGGCACATTCTAAAGGAGTCATTGAAGCTCCTCTCACATTATTTTACATTTTTTGAGCATTATAATAAAATAAGGATGTGACACACTTTGTCTGTGAACATTGCGTCACATTTGTGCAATACAGCAGCTGCATGTGACAACTGCATCCCTTCCAACACTTCAAATAGCCAGTCAGGGGTGTTTCAGGGTGGTGTTGCTGGGGGCATGACTGGTGGAACATTACATAGAATCTTCTAGGTTATTTCATAGCCTATTGACATCTCTTTGTTTAAGTGAATACATTATTTAGCACAAGTCCAAATAATTGTATTTACACAATAATTTAGAATCTCATATACTGAAGTTTATACAAAAATGTATGTGTTTTATCATACTTCACAACATTTCAAATGGCCAAACAGGGACACTTGTGTTTTAGGTGATATTGCTGAAGGGTGTGGCTGGTGGGGATGTTGTTTTACTGAGAATTTGTAGGTTATTTCATCAGCAGTGGAGTAGCTATAGGGGTCGCACCTGCGACGGCCCCCCTGAGACCACTCCAACTGGCGCCCACAATATGATCATTGCTATCTCCCTCCGGCATTCTAGTAATGCAGAGCGCTGGAAGATGACATCATCTCCCAGCGCTCTGCATTACTGAAGAGGACCACCCGAAAGCTCAACCTGCGTAGAGGTGTCGTCTGCCACACCACTGGACCATAGGCGTGCGCACAGGGTGTGCCAGGTGTGCCTAGGCACACCCTAATCGGGTCCGTGCCACCTGCTTTTCAGAAGTTAAATGGCCATTTCCGCATATTAATGTGGCTGCGACACTGGCTTTATACCTTAGCCGCTTGCCACGGCTATCTGCTGCTGACTGCTGTGTTAGGGGAGACCAAGGGAGGCAGGACAAGCACTCGGGCTCAAACACTGCAAAAGCCTCCATGAGCCTTCCCTCCTTCGTTGCGGAGCTGAGAGGAAGTGATGTCACTTCCTTTCAGCACTCGTTACGTTGGGAGAAGATGTCAGGGAGCGAACAGCGGGTGAGGAGTCTGCAGGCACTGGCACTGACTCGGCTGTGAGACAGACACCCTGCAACTTCGCAACTTAGTTACTGTGCGCAGACTGCAGACAGAGTGAGTGTCTTGTATGTATGATGCAGGAGTGAGTTTGATAGTGTTTAATGTGTGTGCGTGTGAAAGATAACTTACACCTAATCATTAATTTAGCACACACATATATATATATACACATACGTGCGCGCTCACGTGTGTGTTTGTGCTTTTGGGTGCACACCCTAATGTAATTGGCTGCGCACACCTATGCACTGGACCACCAGGGAGGTGGGAGATAGGGGCATTGTGGAGATTGAGGGGCATTGTGGAGATTGGGGGGCAATATGGAGGGGGCCAATGTGGTTGATGGGGGCAATGTGGTTGAGGGGGGCAATGTGGTCAGGGGGAGCCTATGGGACATCTTGTACCAGGGCCCGGAGGGTTCTAGTTACGCCTCTGCCACACAGTCTGATCTCCTAAACAGAGGGACATTAGGATGGGAAAGAGGGACAGAGGGATTTGCGTCTCAAAGAGGGACTCTTGGAAGGTATTGTTTTATTGCTGTGGAACAACGTGATACACTTTATACATACCACATAGTCTAATCTCCTAAAGACGGACACCAGGATGGGACAGACAGAAGGATTCGGGTCTCAAAGAGGGACTGTCCCTCCTAAAGAGTGATACTTGGGAGGTATGCAACTGACAACCGATCAGAAATATTCTGTCTCCTGTTCCTCCTGTAACTGTCAGACTCGTTCCCAAGTGGGATAGATCACAATCGCGGTTAGCTACTTGTTCTCTGCACAAAATATTCAGACTGGAGCTCATTCAGTGAACACAGGGAGGCAGCAGTGAGTAGTGACAGTGTTGTCTGAGCACTACTAGCAGATAAAGATATATGTAAAAAAAAAAGGTGCAGTGTTTATTGTGTAATTTACTAGTAGTAGTGTTTGCAATACAATTCTAAACTTTTGTTTATACAATATACTCATCTGCAGCATTACTTAGTATTTCCCAGCCCAAGGGCAGTCAGTTTCACAGAGAGACCGGTTGTGTTTACACAGTGGTGGCTGTGTGCAGATTTGTGGTTACCTCCTTCCTAATTTACTGCTGAGTCAAGACTCAACACTTTCACCTAACGGGATGAAGAACTGTTAACTCTTTCCGTGTACGGAAGACAGATTAATCATCAAATGGACACTAAGGGGGAGATTGACTAAGCGATGATAAAGAGGTGATAAAGTGGAGATGACTTCTCCAGTTCCTATGTTATCTATGGAGCCTATGCACTAAGATTTCTTCAGCTTTGGAGATAATAGTTTATAGGCTTCATAGAATAACACAGGAACTAGAGATGTAATATCACTGGAGAAGTAACATAGTTTATGAGGCTGAAAATAGCCATGCGTCCATCAAGTCCAGCCCATGCCCAAAACATCCCTGTTAATCCAGAGGAAGGCAAAAAAAAGCCCTCTGAAGCCATTTCCAATTTAGCCCCAAGTGGGTGTATTCCTTCCTGACTCCAAACGGCAGTCAGATATTTCCCCTGGATCAACATACTATCTGCACTGAAGCCATCTGTCATAATTGTCAATATTGTTCTGTGCTAGATAGGCATCCATTTGTTTTTTGAAAGCAGTTTCATTATCTGCAAGTATAACATCCCGAGGCAAAGAATTCCATAGCTTTACTGCCCTTACTGTTAAGAATCCCTGCCTTTGGTTTAGTGGAAAGCACCTTTCCTCTAGTCTTAATGGATGACCTCTTGTTCTTAGCTCAGCTCTTTACATAAATAATTCACTGGATAGTTCTTTGTATTGACCTTGAATATATTTGTAAATGATAATCATATCATCCATTAGACGTCTCTTCTCTAATGTAAACAAACCCAGTTTGGCTAGTCTCTCTTTATAACTCAGATCCCCCAATCCCTTTATCAGTTTTGTTGCACGTCTCTGCACCTTTTCCAGTTCAACGATTAGTTTTTTAAGAACTGGTGCCCAAACTGTACTCCATATTCTAGATGAGGCCTATCCAAGGATTTATACAGAGGTATGATCTATTAGCATCCCTTGCATCTACACTTATCTCAGCTTTATCACCTCTTTATCACCGCTTAGTGAACCTCTCCAAAACTGTCCCTCCAGCAATGCAGGTTACAAATAGTTGACACCAAACATTACTATCTGTACTCATGTTAACTCCTGCAGTGCTGGAACTTGTAAGCAAAGACCTGACACTATTGTGCACTGTATTTGTCAACTCATGTAGTGCATATAAAACAAAGTTCTGTAAATAATGGATACTGATTGTCCTTCCAGCACTGCAGGAGTTAAAATGGTTAGCGCAAATGACCATTAAGTGATACGTCCTTGTTCTTTTAGTACTGAGTTAATATGGTTACAGTGATCTGCCAGCTAAATTGCACTGTCTGAAACCATATTAACCCCTGCAGTTTAGAAAGTACAACCAGCAGTCATCTTAAAGGAACATTTATCATTTATTTTGACTTTATATATATATATATGCAAGTTGTTAATACGTAAAGTCAAATTTCCTATACTTATTATTTTTTCATTTTTCTCTATTTTTCTTTACACTTTTGTGTCCCTGACACTGATCTTCTTGTATCTGTTTGCAGAGAGGTTTCTGTCAGGGAACATTAAATCATTGATAGTGACACAATGTAAGCAGGTTAGGATACAACTTACAGCAGTGATTATCAGCCAGGGTGCTGTGGCACTTTGGTGTGCCATGGACATCAACTTAGTCTTCATAGAAAACATCTGGCACCTAACAAAAATGGACTTTTAAATAAAGATTTATAGAAATTGTTATGTACAATATGTTTAGTTTTGTTATTAAGATTATAAGACTTAAAGGGATAGCAATACTTAAAATGTAAAAAAAAAATGTTGTAAGGTTTATCCCCCTGAGTAAAACAAGAGTACTCCCACTGCTGAAAGGTGTTTCATTCAAAAGTTATTAATTTTCAAAGTTGAATTTTTTAGGTGCAATATCACAGTGGCCTGAAATTGTACAGTGGCGCTGTTGCTACACGATCCTATGGACAGCTCTGGTCCCGTGACCATAAATCTCCATAGAATGGTTTAGCAACAGCGCAACTGTACCATTTCAGGCCACTGTGATATTGCACCTACAAAATTCAACTTTGAACTGTAATAACTATTGAATAAAACACCTTTCAGAAGTGGGAGTACTCTTGTTTTACTCCGGGGGATAAACCCTACAACATATTTTTTTTATATTTTAAGTATTACTATCCCTTTAGTACTAACTGTATATTTTTGTATTGCACCCTTCTTATGTCCTTGATAATGTACATTAAATATGTAAGGGATGCCCCAAATGTTCTAGATTACTTGTTAGGGGTGCCCCAAACAAAAAAATATTGAGAACCACTGGCTTCCAGAGTTTGTAGTGCTGCAGGACACAATGCACTGGATACCTCTCTGGCACTCACCAGGTTTTAAATCTGTAAAAAAAATGTAAAGATGGATTATCTTGTTTATTAGTAAGTCCTTCCTTGGTCTAATGTGTAATAATGTCAGTGAGATGTTTATGGAACTCTCCTTCCTAGTACCTAAGTATATTAATGAGAATGACATGTCTAGGGGTCAGTCTTTTCCTAGCACTAGACTGTACCAATGACAGTGACATTTATGGTCTAGTCCTTCTTAGTAATAAACTGCACTATGAGAGCAACATGTTTCGGGTCAGGTCTTCCTAGGACCAAATACTGCTAAGACAGTGACATGTTTATAGGTCAGTCCTTCCTAGGACCAAAAGTGTACCAATGACAGTGATTGGTTTATCAATCAGTCCTTCCTAGGACTAAAGTGTGATAATGACAGTGACATGTTTATGTGCCAATGCTTCCTTAGACCAAAGTGTACTAATGGCAGTGACATATTAACTGGACATTCCTTCCTTGTTCCAAAAACAAGACAGTGATATGTTTATGGGTCTATCCCTCCTCGGACCAAGGTCTACTAATGACAGTGACATGTTAATGGGTCAATCTGTCCTAGGAACAAAGTATTCTAATGGCAATGACATGTTTATGGTATACTTCTTCCTAGGAAAAAAGTGTACTAATGACAATGACATGTTTATGGTATACTTCATCCTAGGAAAAAAGTGTACTAATGACAATGACATGTTTATGGGTCAGTCTGTCCTAAGACCAAAGTGCACTATTTGCAGTGACATGTTAAAATGCCATAACTTTGGTCCATACTTTACTGATGACAGTGATATAGCTCTGATCATGCCTTTCTAGGGCCAGGTCAATCTGTCCTAGGCAATGACATGTTAATTGGCCAGTGGAGTATAGTTTGAAAGTGCAATAGAGGTCAACCACCAGTTCAGCACAGAGCGTGTTACACACACTCACTCAGAATAAAGCACCTGGGGTGTACAATGTGCAACCCGTGGGTCAAATGCAGCCCACCTGAAATGTAAAACAAATGTTTTTATGTCTAATTAACAAGCACACATGAACTAGCAGGCTAGTAAGACATAATGCCATGCTTGTCAGTACTGTAAGTTCAAGAATAGATGTCTGATAAATATCAGTATGGGCATTGACTTGATCAATAATAATTCAGTATTTTTTAATAGCTTACAGGGTATAATTCACCATCATTATCAATAAAAAAAAATAATGCAGACCCCACACTTATGGCTTTCTGATTATGTAATCTGTGATTAAAAAAAACTTGGACACCCTGTCATATATTCAGAGGTACTTACAAAGCTTCTACTTCTCTATAGACCCTTGCAGTGGTGTACCAATAGGGGTCGCAGCGGTCGCACCTGCGACCAGGCCCATCACTCCAGGGGCCCGGCCGCCCCCTGCTACCCCCTCGCCCGCAGCAGTCGCTCAGCTGATCTCCCATTCAGCGCGCCGCTCTAGTAATACAGAGTGCTGGGAGATGACATCATCTCCCAGCCTCTGCATTACTAAAGGGGCGCGCGGGAGCTTCAGCTTTAGAGGTCTGTGCCGAAGGAGGCACAGATCTGTTAGGCCACGCCGCTAGACTACCAGGACTGGAGGTAGGGGCAATGTGGAGATAAAGGGGAAATGTGGAGATGAAGGGGCAATGTGAAGATGGGGGCATTGTGGAAGGGGAAATGTGGAGATGGGGGCATTGTGGAGATGAAGGGGGCATTGTGGAAAGGGCATTGTGGAGATGAAGGGGCCATTGTGGAGATGAAGGGGGCATTGTGGAAGGGGCAATGTGGTGATGAAGGGGGGCATTGTGGAGATGAAGGGGGCATTGTGGAAGGGGCAATGTGGAGATGAAGGGGGCATGTGGTGATGAAGGGGGGCATTGTGGAGATGAAGGGGGCATTGTGGAGATGAAGGGGGCATTGTGGAAGGGGCAATGTGGAGATGAAGGGGGCATGTGGTGATGAAGGGGGGCATTGTGGAGATGAAGGGGACATTGTGGAGATGAAGGGGACATTGTGGAGATGAAGGGGGCCAATGTGGTCGGGGGGGGCCCATGGCAATTCTTGCACCAGGGCCCGGTGGCTTCTAGTTACGCCTCTGGACCCTTGGAAAGATCTCATCTAGAACATGGAGCACAGTTTGGGCACTAGTTCTTAAGAATACGTCATTGAACTATAAAAAGTACAGACACATGCAACATAACAGATAGGGGACTGGAAAAGTTTCATTCTAAAAATATAGTAGCCAAATTGGGTGCATTTTCATTACAGAAAACGTGTCGAGGGGGATAATGTCTTGGAGAACATTTACAATATGACGTTACACATTTATACACAAATAGAAACAAGAAAATGAGCTGGTGCTCAGGAACTTGTCATTTTGTGTAATAAGTTATAAAAGCTCAGGGAGCATGTGGACAGAACAAACAAGAGCCGAAGATCCCACAGTACAGAGAGAGCAAAGGTCAGGATTTCAGAGGAAAGCAACTATTGTATCAAGCTGGGAAATTACAGTGAGTCATTCATTGTTACAAAGTAACCATCCTTTGTATCTCCCAAACCTTATTATAAAAAAAACACTCTCTAATGTATTTACTTCAGCAAATTAAATAATCATTGTGGTAACTGTGTTCAGCAGTGAAAAGTACATATTTTTATTTATAGAAGTAAGAACCATGGCAATACGTGCAGTGTGCTCTGTGTTCCCAGCTCCTTCCTTCCTCATTATTCAACCGGCCACCTCTGCCTTTCGTCCAATTAACCCTTTGGTGCTGTAGAGATCTCTTCACAATGCACTGGAAACTTCTCTAGCATCTAAGGGGTTTGGGGTCTTCTCCTTCTGCTCTTTTCCTTTAGGCAAAGCATAACCCCCGTCCCCCATCTCCAAACATAGTGTTGCTTTTCTACTAATGTGGCCTTCACTGTGTCCTATAGCATTGGTTCTCAGTGAGTGTCCTCAGGAGACACTTACAGGCCAGGACTTTAGGAATTTCCCTGCTAGATCAGAGGCTCATTCATATTGATTAACTCGCCTGTGCTCTGACAAGGAAATCCTCCAATCCTGGCCTGTTAGTGGCCACTGAGGACATGGGTTGAGAACCACTGTTCTATAGAATATCCATGGCATATTGTCATTATGACTTTCAACATCTTAATTAAATTGTAAACTTGATGGAGCCTAATCTCCTTTCCCAGTGGAAGTTTTGACCATGGAACACAGACCTACAGAGCAGAGACCTCCTTTCTTCATGTCACTTTGGTCTGTGGAAGATGGACATCTTTTTCCTTTTGTCTGATTGGTTTATGGAGAGCGGCCCTCCATTCCTAGTGTCTGTTTTTTCTATAGAGCATGGACCTCCTACCCTTGTGACCATTTTGTCTATGTGACATGTATCTCCTTTCCTAGTGGCTGTTTGATGTATAGAGCAGGGCTTACAATGTGAAGTCCTCTGCTACTAGCCAGACCTGAAAAGTTACTCGCCACTGCAAGCCATAACATACCAACCAGGGCTGAATTTCTACTCGCCAGTGCTAAATTTTCACTCACCAATGGCCAGTGGAAATTTTGAGCCCTGTATAGAGCATGGACCTCCTGTCTTAGTTTCTGTTTGATCTGTAGAGCATGAGCAACTCTTCCTACTGTTTAGTTTATGGAGCATAAACCTACTTTCTTAGTGTCTGTTTGGTCTATAGGGCATGGAGCTCCTGTCTTTCCTAATGTCAGGTTGGATTATTTCTTTCGTGGTGTCCATTTGCTATATAGTGCATGGACTTTCCTACAGTCTGTTTGGTCTATGAACCTTGGATCTCCATTCTCAGTGTCGCTTTGTCCTATGGAGCATGAATCGACTTTCCTAGGGTCTGGTCTACGGAGTATGGATTTCCTTTCATCGTGACTTTTTGTTCTATAGAGCATGGTCCTCCTTTCCTAGTGTCTGTTTGATCTATGGAACTTAAACCTCCTTTCCTCATGTCTGTTTGGTCTATAGTGCATGGACATCCTTCCCTAGGGTTTGTTTGGTCTGTAGTGCATGGGTGTCATTTCCTAGTGTCAGTTTGGTGATGGAGAATGGACTGTTTGTTATAGGGAGAATGGACCTCCTTTCTTAGTGGTTGTTTGACCTATGGAGCATGGACCTTCTTTCCTTGTGTTTTATTGTCTATGGTGTATGGACCTCTTTTTTTATTTTTTTTTTAGTTCATGGAATATGGACCCCTTTTCCTAGAGCCTCCTTAGTCTGTGATCATGGACTTTCAAGTGACTCTTTGTCTCATATGGAATGTCCCTAATGCTTGTTTGGTTTACGGAGTATGGACCTCCTTTCCTAGTGTCTTTTTGTCTATGGTGCGTAGACATCCTTCCTAGTAGCTGTTTTGTCTATGAACCATGGGCCTCTTTCCCTTGTGGTTGTTGGACGTATAGTGCATGAACTTCTTGTCCTAGTGTTTGCTTGACCTATGGAACATGACCCTTACTTCTTGGTGTCTCTTTGGTCAAAAAGCATGGACATCCTTTCTTAGTGTCTGTTTGGTCTATAGAGCATGGACCTGTTTTTAGTGTGTTTTGTTCAGTGCAACCTGGGCCTCTTTTCCTAGTTCCTCCTTGGTCTATGAATCAAGGGTCATACTTCCTTGTATCTGTTTGGTATGTAGAGTATGGACCTCCATTTCTAGTTCCTGTTTGGTCTGTGGAGAACAGGCCTCGTTTCCTATTGTCTGTTTGGTCTTTGGAACATAGACCTCTTTTTTAGTGTTTGGTCAGCTGAGCATGGGTCTCATTTCCTGGTGACTAGTGTTGAGCGAGCGTGCTCGGCCGATGCTCGGATCGGCTCGAGCATCGCTCTGCTCGGCACATGGCGGTACTCGTCGAGTACCGCCATGTGCTCGCCCGCCATGTTCGGGTGGCGGGGATCTGTGCCGGAAGAGGCACAGATCCGAAGACGCTCCGCTGGACCACCAGGGACTGGAGGTACGGGGGCATTGCGGAGATGAAGGGGGCATTGCGGAGATGAAGGGGGACATTGTGGAAGAGGGGCATAGACTCTATGCCCCTCTTCCACAATGTCCCCCTTCATCTCCGCTATGCCCGTCTTCCACAATGTCCCCCTTCATCTCCGCTATGCCCCTCTTCCACAATGTGCCCCTTCATCTCCGCTATGCCCCTCTTCCACAATGTCCCCCTTCATCTCCTCTATGCCATAGAGGAGATGAAGGGGGACATTGTGGAAGAGGGGCATAGCGGAGATGAAGGGGCACATTGTGGAAGAGGGGCATAGCGGAGATGAAGGGGGACATTGTGGAAGACGGGCATAGCGGAGATGAAGGGGGCATAGCGGAGATGAAGGGGGCATAGCAGAGATGAAGGGGGACATTGCGGAGATGAAGGGGGCATTTGGAGATGAAGGGGGCATAGCGGAGATGAAGGGGGGCATTGACCAGGCACCCTCCCCTCATCAGAGCAGGGGGTGCCTGGTGAAATGCTCGTGTCGCCCCATGCTTTTCAATGGGGCTCGGGTGCTCGGCCGAGCACTCGAGCCTCAGGGGGTGCTCGGTCAGAGCACCCGAGCATCGGGGTGCTCGCTCAACACTACTAGTGACTCCTAGGAGAAAAATTTTGCCTTTCCATCTATATCCTCCTTTTCGCCTATTTTAACAAATTTTCTGCCTTTGTTAACACATTTTTTGCCTATATTTCCTATAGGTACTACATTTCCCACTGTAGTATTACTTCTTCTGAGAGTTGAAGTTTAGAAATAAGTGGCTGAAAGTCAAAGTTGTGAGTCCTACAGCAAAATATGGCTTGAAAAATGTGTTAGCATGCAGAATGCATTTGTCCTTTGCCCACAACACTTTGTTGCTTAAGTGACACTGGCACATATTCATGATGATATCAAGTAATAAAAAAAATAAAGTACATCCTACAGTGTGGTAGATATGTATTGTAGTGGTGGTGGTGGGGGACTGGCATGGTGTGATTTGTGTATGTATTTTTACCATTGTCATACTCTATCCTCCTTCTCAGATTATTGACACACATTACTTATCGGTCATAGCAGTAGTGCCATTTGTCCTCCACCTCCTCATCTGTGCTGCTGTTAATATATTTGTCCTGGCTTTGTCTGTCATGTGTGGTTTCTGCTACTACTACTACTGGAGCTAGATGTTGATGTAATTCTATTGCCACTACTAATAGGTGTCAAAGGTACAGCACTTACAGCAGCAGCACCAGAGGTACTCATCATATCTAACACTGTGGATGTTAACCTGTGTTGCTGGGTACTCAAAACAGGTGTGTGTGGCTGAGTGGGATTTTGGACTTTGAAGAGGCGATGATGCTGATGATGACTGATAGGGTGACTGTGTGCTTTTTGATATCTGTACTTGTCCAGGGTCAGACTTTCCAATGGCTTTCTCAAACAGTTTATAGACAGACACAGTGTTCCTTAAAAGTGGTGGAAGATACAGCCTTTGACTTTTTGCTAACCTTATAGCCCTGTCATCATCCTCACTCTCAACTTCATCTGTATCTGAACAAGAGAAGGATGATTGAGGGGTATATTCTAGATCTGCATCATCATCAGTCATCATTAGGTCATCCTTAGCAGCATCAACATCACCTGACAGTTCTTGCCCACTACTACCCTTACATTCCTCTAAGCATTTGGAGGTCTCAAACAATTTTATTTTACTTTTACTATAGCAAAATTCACTTGTACTTTAAGGACATGTGTTTTGGTGTCTCACTGTCTGATGCAGCAGGCAGTTCAGCTGCTACACCTTCCTCTATTATGCTGTTTCCAGCATCATCAACACTTGAATGTGACTTGTCATCTTCAGTGTTCTTCTTATATGGTTATGGATCTAGTTTTGCTGGGACCTTGACAAACTGCATCATTCCTTGGAGTAAATGGATCATCATCATTGATTGCACACGCTGCAACAACCATTGCTGCAGTAGGTTTTTGGAATACTACTTTACTGTCACGACCCCACACTGCTCTACCCCTCCTGCTTCCCCTTGTGCGTTTGCTGGACATTCTGCAACTACACTGTGTTTTTTTACTGTACAGTGCACAACACAACTGATGGACCTGTATGATGCCTTGCCTAAGCCCAGTCAGCTGTCTGTCACTGTCTCCTAAGATATTTATTCCTTTTTATATCTTTTTTTTTATTTTATTTATTTTATTTTTTTAAGTTGTCCACCCTGTTGTCTTATCACAGTCTGCTAAAAAAAAAAAAAACATTGTCTTTCCCCAGACTTGCCCACCCAGCACAGGGACAATAACAGCAAGATCAGCAAGCAAATAATTTGCCTGTGTCTTACCTGTCAGTCACATGGAATTTTGGAGTATTTGAGGGACAACCTCCTTCCTCCCTTCTTATCCTCTAGAGTTCCCCCAGACTCCCCTAATACAGAGAACAAATGTCCTACCTAAATGACTTCTAAACTAAGCTTCAGTTCCCCTTTATTTGCCTATCGCCTCTAGCTAAAAAACATGCTGCTCTCTCCTCTCACAAACACAAAATGGCTGCTGTAAGAGCCTGACACCCTTTTATATGGCGGTAGAAAACTTTTGTGTGATGTAGAAATATTCCTTACCATTGATTTCAATGGGCGGAAAAGCCGGGAAAAAGCAGAAAAACTGCACTTTTCACGGGAAATTTTTCGCCAAGCAGAAAGTGCCATTATTTGCCAGTTTCAGGCGAAAATTTTCTCCCATCCATACTCAAATCTGTTTGGTTTATAGAGCATGGACCTATTTCCTAATGTCTCTTTAGCCTATAACACATAGACCTAATTTTCTAATACCTGTTTGGTCTACAGAGCATGAACCTCCTTTCCCTGCACCTGTTTGGTCTATGGTTAATGGACCATCGTTTCTAATAGCTATTTGGTCTATGAAATGTAGACTTCATCTCCTTGTCACCATTTTATCTATGGATCATATACCTACTTTCCTGGTATACCTTTGGTGTAGGGAGCATGGACCTCCTTCTTAATTAGCTGTTTCCTCTATGGAACATGGATATTATTTCAAAGTTTTGCTTATTGTATGGAGTTTATAAATTCTTTACTAATAACTGATTGATTAGAGCACGGACTTCCTTTCCTAATGTCTGTTTGGTCTATAGAGCATGGACCTCCTTTCCTAGCAGTTGTTCGATTGATGGAGAATGGACCTTCCTTTCTAATGTCTGTTTGGTCTGTGGAGCATGGACCTCCATACCTAGTGGTTGTTTGTTTTATGGAGCATTGACCTACTTTCATAGTGTTCAGTCTATGGAGCATGGACTTCCTTTCTTAGTGCCTGTTTGGTCTGTAGAACATGGAACTCCTTCCCTAGTGTTTGATCTATATAACATGGATCTGCATTCCATCTAGCTGTTTATTCTTTTGAGCATGTACTTCCTTTCCTAGTAGCTGATTTGTCTATAGAATATGGATGTCCTTTCCTAGTGTCCTTTTGGTCAATAGAGCCTGTATGAAGCATGGACCTCCTTTTCTAGGAGCTATTTGGTCTATTGAGCATGGACCTCCTTTCATAGTGTAACTCTGGTCTATGGAACACAGACCTCCTTTCTTAGTGTTCATCTGGTTTGTGAAGCATGGCCCTCTGCTTGGACTATGGGTAGGGTCGGATTTACATCTCAGGAGCCTGTAAGCACAGAAATCTGAAGAGCCGCCCCCCCCAATTGGCCATCTCCACAATGCTCCAAATCTCCACATTATCCTCCATATCCATATTGCCCTCACATTGCCCCCATCAGCTCCAACTTGCCCCCATCATCTCCAAGCTCCAACTGTCTTGCCCCCATCATCTCCAACTTGCCCCCATCAGCTCCAACTGCCTTGCCCCATCAGCTACAACTTGCCCCCCTCAGCTCCAACTGTCTTGCTCCCATCATCTCCAACTTGCCCCTATCAGCTCCAACTGTCTTGCCCCATCAGCTCCAACTTGCCCCAATCAGCTCCAAGCTCCAACTTGCCCCCATCAGCTCCAACTGTCTTGCACCCATCAGCTCCAAGCTCCACATTGCCCCCATCAGCTCTAACTTGCCCTCACATTGACATCAGCTCCACATTGCCCCCCCGTATCCGTTTCCTACCTCCCTGGTGGTCCAGCAGCAGAAGATGTCTGTGCCGCCTTCTGCACAGACCTGCAGCTGCTGTTGCACCCCGCGCAGGCTTCTCTTTAGGAATGCAGAGCGTTGGGAGATGATGTCATCTCCCAGCGCTCTGCATTAGAGCCGATGAGGGGGAGCAACAGCAGCTACAGGTCTGTAGCCGAAGAAGGCACAGATCTTAGCATGTGAGGGACGGGCCGGGCGATGGGCTACTGTGAGCAGCACTGTGAATTTAAAAAAAAAAAATGATTTTAATGACAGGCGCCCCTCTGTGGGGTGCACCTATAGGCAGGTGCCTACTCTGCCTTATGGCAAATCCGAGCCTGACAATGGATCATAAATTTCTTCTCCTAGTAGTTGTTTAATGCATGAAGCATGGACTTCTTCTCCTAGTGGCTGTCACACATTGTCGGGCTAGAAGGAGAACTATCACCTTTAAACAAGTATTTTTACAAATTCTAGTTATGGCCCATTGCTCACTGAAACATGAATAGAAGAGTAAGTGCTTTCCCCTCATAGCAGGGCACCAGCTGGGCATACTCAACAAAACACAATGTACAAGGAATCCATGTATCTCCAACCATTCTCTACTCCTAGTATCACTAATGAGTGAGAATAGGGACAGAGTGTGCACAGTCCACATGCATACTAAAAGGTCAGGTTTTAAGGATATCTCTAATTAAGAACCGGTAGAAGAATTACAATTACTGAGCCACTGATTACTAACCTGTGATCAAACAGGAATATCTTGAAAACCTACACTGTTGGTGTCCCAAGGACTTACATTGTGATTCACAGTTTTTTGGGCTATATGCACAATAAAGAGCAGGGCCGGTGCAAGGATTTTTTTATACACAGGCGAAGGTGCATTTTGATGCCCCCCCCCTGACACGGACACAATCCCCTGACCCCCCCCTTGCCACAATCCCCTGCCCCGCCCACATATTCACCTCCACACTCTCTCCACCTCCAAATTGCCCCTTCCACAATGCTCCCTTCATCTCCACAATGCCCCCTTATCTCCGCATTGCCCCTTCATCTCCACATTACCCCCTTATCTCCGCATTGCCCCTTCATCTCCACAATGCCCATTCCACATTGCCCCTTCATCTCCACAATGCCCCTTCCACAATGCTCCCTTCATCTCCACATTGCCCCCTTCATCTTCACATTGCCCCCTTATCTTCACATTGACCCATCCACATTGCCCCCTTCATCTTCACATTGCCCCCTTCATCTTCACTTTGCCCCCTTATGTTCACATTGACCCATCCACATTGCCCCTTCATCTTCACATTGCCCCCTTCATCTTCACAATGCCCCCTTCATCTCCACAATGCCCCCTTCATCTCCACAATGCCCCTTCATCTCCACAATTCCCCTTCACAATGCTTCCTTTATCTCCACAATGCCCCCTCCACATTGACCTTTCCATAATGCCCCTTCGTCCCCCTACCTTGAGTCCCTGGTGGTCTAGCGGCGTGCCACAGCTTAAAGCTCTGTGCCTCCTTCGGCACAGAGCTGAGGCTCCCGCTCGCTGCTCTCAGTAATGCAGAGCGCTGGGAGATGATGTCATCTCTCAGCGCTCTGTATTACTACAGAGCCTGGGTCTCTCTGCGGTATGTAACAGACGCTGCGAGGGAGCGCTGATTTACACTACTAAGCGCTCCCTCGCGGCGTCTTTGTAACACACCGCAGAGAGACCCAGACAGCTATATTTGTAATTAAAAAAAAAAAAAACTTACCTCTTTCGGCGCCCCTCCATTGCGGCACCCTAAGGCAGCTGCCTGTTCTGCCTTAATGGCAGCGCCGGCCCTGATAAAGAGCAATTCTGGGGCTACCCAAACACCCCATAGAGGAGGGGTCAAATAAACATTCCCATTGATTCTATTGCAATGCCCAACAGGTTGCCAACAAATTTTAGGTATTTTTATTTCCCCTATGGTGCAGTTGGTTTGCCCCAGAAGTGGCCCAGTTCTTCTGTGAGATATCTCAGTGGTAAATGCCCTGACTACAGAGCCTCAAGGTTGCAGGTTAAAATCCCGGCAGGGTCAGCCCTTCATCCTTCCAAGGTCAATAAGTGAGTGCCATTGATTGGGTAATAATAACATTGATTATTCATCTGCAGATCTGGTTAATTCTAAGAGCGTGCACTGAACGCGCTTTGAGTCCCACTGGGAGAAAGGCGATATATAAATATTTATTATTATTCTTAGTTCATCGGCCTGAGTAAATGCATCAATATAACTCATCTGATCACTCAAAGGGTTAATGTAAACAATAAGAGTAGCAGATAAGGTGTTACAAGAGTGATTTCCCATCACAGAAATGAATGCTTTTTTAATTACTTTTCTTCCTTGTTCATTATTGATGTTTGTTTGCAAGAGCCAAACAAAACCCAGCCGAGTATTGTGGTCTGTGGCACAGTAAAGTATACAGGGAGCAGAGACACTAATCTCTTCACAATCTCTGCAATAATGACTTAGGGCCATATGCACACAGAAAGAGGATCAATTCTAGGATTTAAAGGAACACTAACGCTTAAAAGTAACCTGCAGTTATACATACCTTGTAGTCCAAGCTAGCGTCTATAAAAAGTATCTGTTTGTTTTCCGAGGCCCAAAATCTATTCTTAGATATGCTCTATGGCCTTTTCCAGGGATCCCATCAGTAGTACCTTGCAATCAGAGAACCCCATACCTCCCATGTGTCCCTCTTTAGGAGGGACAGTCCCTCTTTTAGACCCAAATCCCTCTGTCCTTCTTTCCCACCCTGATGTCCCTCTTTTTAGGAGATAAGACTGGTGAGCTGTGTATATAAGTGTATCATATTACTCTACATCAATAAAACTCACATTAATATTTGTTTAAACATCAGTATGTGTGTTTATAATTTAGTCTGTGTAAATAAAATACTTTGGTCTTGTTATAAGTAATTTATTAGGTCACACAAGGAGGGGTCAATAGGTCATGAAATAGCCTAAACATTCTCGGTAGTGCCCTGCCTACCAGCCACGCCCCCAGCAATACCCCCTAAAACACAAGTGTCCCTCTTTGGCAATTTGAAATGTTGGGAGGTATGGAACCCTGGTACAAATATTTGTTTGGGTCGTAATACAAAAACATACTACTAGGGTAGGGTTTCCAGATCATCCTATGCATTGCAATCTAGTAATAATCCCTATAGCCCAGCAGCAAGTATGTTTCATATGTGTGCCTTTTTTAAAGGGATGATATCCCCACCCTATCCCAGGTTCATAAGTAGAATCTATTGGGCCCTGTTTGATATTGGACTCTAGGGTGACCACATTTCCGTTCTGCTATTCCGGGACATGTGGTCACCCTAAATTTGAGTGGCATCCGGTCCCCTGCGGCTGGCTGGCACTGAGTTCCCTCCTACCCGCCCGCATTATCACGCGCCCCTGCGGGCCGTGATGACATACATACAGAGAAGAGGAAGAGGGCAGAGGCACCGGAAGAGAAGCGCTTGCTGCCAGAGTCCAGCAGCAAGCGCTTCTCTTCCGGTGCCTCTGCCCTCTTCCTCCTCTCTGTATGTATGTCATCACGGCCCGCAGGTGCGCGTGATGATGCGGGCGGGCGGCTACCTTCATTTCGGGACTCTTTATTGTCCCGGTGGGGGATGATCTGGGACGCGGGACATAGAACCCAATTAAGGGACAGTCCCGGACGTTCTGGGACACGTGGTCACCCTATTGGACTCAGTCACAACTGCACCCCTGTAGTTACGCCCTGGTTCTCATTACAATAGCAATCTTAATATGTGGCTTAGAAGTGATAGTGTTTTATTGTCTGTTAACAGGCCTGAGATATCAGTCTTTCTAAATAGAAGAACAGTGGTACTACTCTCAATACATTAACAGCATTGCTTTGCAATGCGTTGTGTACCCCTATGGCACTCAAATGGTTAAGTGGTCACTACCTCACTGCTCCACACGTCGCCACACTCACACGCCTCACTCGCGATGCAATCATGCGCAGTAGAGGCTGCCAAACGCGCGCAGTCTCTACTGCACACGATGGCTTCTGAGAGACATCCTAGCAAATTATTATATAGCATAGGCTACACTTGAATTAAAAATGCATGTTAACCCTTTGAGTGCTAGAGAGGTACACAACGCATTGCATTGCAATGCATTGCGTACCTCTCTGGCACTCAAAGGGTTAATGATTAGATTTTTAGACATGTAACAAAATAAATAACTGAACTTTACAGATCTGGAAGTTCATGATGTTTAAAGAGACAGTAATGTCCCATAAAAAATGATTAGAGTTGTGTAAAGGTTAAAAAAATAAACACTATGACACAAATCCTATTTCTCAAACCGCTATGGTTTGAGAGATATCCTCTGGTAAAGTTCTGCTTCTCCCAATGTCAGCTGTAAAGCTGACAGAAGGAGATCCGTGTCGGCCGACACGAGGAGGCTCTTCAGCAGAGCCGCAATAGCCTGATTTAGAAAGAAATACTTCTTTGGAATGGTCTTAAACATGTGCTTGCAAACCAGACACACTTTGTAGGACGTTCCAAAGAAGTAATTATTTTAAAATTGTGCCATTGCGGCTCTGCTGAAGAGCCGCTTGTCGGTCCCTGGACCAGGAACTCCTACTGTCAGCTTACAGCTGCCGTCAGGGAAAGGGGGGTGGGGGACTTTAACGTAGGACATCTCACAAACCATAGCGGTTTGAGAGATAGGATTTGTATCATATTGTTTATTTTTTTAACCTCTACACAACTCTAATAATTTTTATGGGACATTACTGTCCCTTTAAAACTCTATAACCCATCTTCATTTTTGATGTTATTGTTTCTTTAACCAGATGCACAGTAGGCAATTAATAAAACTTAAGTAGGACTTGTAGCCCCCTGACTGCTATGAGGCTGTATCCTAGTGAAGCATTGATGGGCAGTATATTGGAGATCTCTCTATGTTTTTTCCATGGGAATTTTCAAAGAAACCCCACAAATTTGCCTCTTTTTCTGTAGAAATTCCTGCACATAGTTACCCCATAAAATGTCTGCCTTCCCTCTAATCCTAAGAAATTTCCCATTAGAACTTTGATAATTTCCACTGATGACCAAGAATTCCCCCTGAGGGTGGTCAGTCAGTATGTGTGGTTCTATGGCTGCCAGTGCAGTGGGACAAGGGGGGACTCAGAGGTCAGTATGTGTAGTTCTATGGCTGCCAGTGCAGTGGGACAAGGGGGGACTTAGAGGTCAGTATGTGTGGTTCTATTGCTAACAGTGCAGTGGGACAAGGGGGGACTCAGAGGTCAGTATGTGTAGTTCTATGGCTGCCAGTGCAGTGGGACAAGGGGGGACTCAGAGGTCAGTATGTGTGGTTCTATTGCTAACAGTGCAGTGGGACAAGGGGGGACTCAGAGGTCAGTATGTGTGGTTCTATTGCTAACAGTGCAGTGGGACAAGGCTGGGGGGAGAGTGTCTGTTAAGACCAAACATCTTGCTATCCTGCAATGAATTAGCCCCTGAATGCTAGAGCCATCTACAGCAAACTGTAAACCAATGTACTGGAGCCCTTTCCATATACCAGCACAGTTCTGTCCAAGTTCAATCCTCACACGCCACCAGCAGTTCAGGATGTAAGGATTTTCCTGATTAAGCACAGGTGAGTCAGTCAGAATGAATGATCCAGGGCTCAAAATTTCCACTCACCACTAGCCAACGGCAAGTGAAAATTTAGCCCTGGCGAGTAGAAATTCAGTCCTGGTGGGTATGTTATGACTTACAGTGGTGAGTAACTTTTCAGGTCTGGCTAGTAGCAAAGGACTTAAAATTATAAGCCCTGAATGATCCACTGATAACTCACCTGTGAGGACTGAACTTGGACAGCCCTGGTTTAGATAGACAGATAGATAGACATACCAGGATGTACGGATTTCCCTGATTAATCACAGGTGAGTCAGTCACAATGAATGATCCACTGATAACTCACCTGTGATTAATCAGGGAAATCCTTACATCATGGCCTGTTGGTGGCCCCTGAGGACTGAACTTGGACAACCCTGGGATGCATTTCGTACCACTCTGATATTCAAAGGGTTAAAAGTGTGCCCTTTCTGCCTGTGAGTTGTCTGCTGGAGTAGCTGGTGCTGCTGACTGGGAGATCTCAAGACCCCAAGCCTCTGCCGCCACTTTCAGTTGGGTATCCCTTCCGATTCAGCCTGGAAGAAATACGTGCTCTAAAGCTAGAATGCCACCAAAAATGGCAGATGATGGACAAAAACAGCACTCAATCATTGGGAGATTTGGCACCTCTTTGAAGATTGGGATAGTTGGACGTGTCAGAGACACAGACTGCCAAATGAAGGGAAATCAAGTTTCTTTAATGTGTTGACTAAGAGACAAGAGCTGCATTCTGCACCATTAACTCCAACGAGAGCAGAGCGCCTGTTCCAGATGATTGGTCTGAATTCCTGTGTCACCACCAGCCTCTCTGAATGTGGTGGATATAGTAGGCCTGGTGAATGGAGTGAGTGGAACAAGGCTTGGGGAATGCTTTACTGTCACACATTGGGGCCTGTGATGGAATCTTTCATCTAATGCATGCTATTGATGATGATGATGACGATGATGATGATGATGATGACATCCATGTGGAAGGAAGTGTTAACCCTGTACGTGATATTGAGATCATCCACCAGCAACTTCTCCTGAAGTATGATTAAATAATTGAGGCTGCCATTGATAAACTGGAGAATGGGGCAGTGAGGGAAGAAGACAAAAAGTTCAAATCAGAAAATAACATAATGTGCAAAGTCAAATCTTGGGTTTTCGATGAAAAGAAACACATCTGTTTTTACCACAGTTGGAATGAAAAGAAGATTGACATGTTAAATAAATACTTACGGTTTTCCTGCCCTCCAAACGAATGATTTATTTCGTTAACCGCTCAGAAAAATATTACATTCGCAAGAAAAACAAGTGGTTGCTAAAAATGAAAGAGTTGTGGACAAGCATGACCCTGGTGCTTTGGTCATTCCTTTTAGTGGGGCCTTGGGGCTCAAGCTACAGGACATGAGTGATGAGGAAAAGCATATTTGGAAGACAAAGTGACACAACGTGTCTCATCCAAGATTATTAAAACCTGATACGCAGCCCTTCAGCTTGAATACGTCTTCACAGCAGGCCCCGATGAAGTGCGTGCATGGGCCATCAGGAAAGGGACACAGGCTCCTCAGGCTGCAGGAAAAATTCACACAGATTTCGAGAAGGGTTTCATTACAGCGGAGGTAATGAAATTTGATGATTTCAAAGAAGGCATCACCAGGCCCGGACTGGGACAAAAAATAGGCCCTTGCATTTAAGGCTGAGAAGGCCATTTTAGTGGGGCCTTGGGGCTCAAGCTACAGGACATGAGTGATGAGGAAAAGCAGATTTGGAAGACAAAGTGACACAACGTGTCTCATCCAAGATTGTTAAAACTTGATACGCAGCCCTTCAGCTTGAATACTTCTTCACAGCAGGCCCCGATGAAGTGCGTGCATGGGCCATCAGGAAAGGGACAAAGGCTCCTCAGGCTGAAGGAAAAATTCACACAGATTTCGAGAAGGGTTTCATTACAGCGGAGGTAATGAAATTTGATGATTTCAAAGAAGGCGTCACCAGGCCCGGACTGGGACAAAAAATAGGCCCTGGCATTTAAGGCTGAGCAGCCCATTTTAGTGGGGCCTTGGGGCTCAAGCTACAGGACATGAGTGATGAGGAAAAGCAGATTTGGAAGACAAAGTGACACAACGTGTCTCATCCAAGATTGTTAAAACTTGATACGCAGCCCTTCAGCTTGAATACTTCTTCACAGCAGGTCCCGATGAAGTGCGTGCATGGGCCATCAGGAAAGGGACACAGGCTCCTCAGGCTGAAGGATAAAATTCACACAGATTTCGAGAAGGGTTTCATTACGGCTGAGGTAATGAAATTTGATGATTTCAAAGAAGGCTTCACCAGGCCCAGACTGGGACAAAAAATAGGCCCGGGCATTTAAGGCTGAGCAGCCCATTTTTGTGGGTGGAGCTTATAATCATGTACGGTGTGCCGCATGGCCACACGTTGATTGCCCGCCCACCAGGGAACTTGTAACGAGGTGGCCGTCTTTCAGAAAGTGAAAAACGGCCCAAACTCGTTTAATGATTAATTTTTTTTTAAACACCCGATGGCCAGTCCGGGCCTGGGCGTCACTGATGCAGCTGTAAAGGCTGCGGGTAAATACAGGCAACAAGGTAGAAATGACACTGTGGAAGACGAAATCATTATCTTCTTTAAATTTAATATACCTCAACAATCCTAAAAGAAATAATATTATCCTTAAAACAGAAGTGAACTAAAACCTCAGCTCCTTCTGAAGAACGTTTATAATATGATTTAGGCAGAATATTCTGTTATATAATTATTGACCAGAGAAAACAATTCTCCCCTCCCCGGGCCATAATAAATGAATTGTGTGTTTTTTAGTTAAAATATGTTACCTCCTAGATACAAAAATTGATCCCTGATTTACCTTCTTTATTACCTGAAGCTTATCTGCTTACTCTTCTACACTCCCCTCTTCTTTCTCGGGCGCAGGTTAAAAGACAATGGACGCTAGCCACTTCTCAAGCGAGAACCTGTATACCGTTACACTGGAAATCTACCATTGCTCCAACTGTTGGAGAATGGAAAGATAGACTTGCAACATTATTTACTTTGGAGGTCCGTCACTCTGTTACCTTGGGAACATCTTCTGTATTTGCGGAGACATGGTCCCGTTGGATCTTATATTTTCAAATTTCAGCACCAACACTCCCTTAAAGGGATAGTAATGTTTCATAATAAAAGCAGCTCTAATTAATCATCATAGTATTTGGACTTTGGAGAGTGTTATATCAATTCTGTCAGCGTTGTAGTTCAAGAGTCATTGAATGACAAAGTATCCCCCTCCCGCCCCTTTTACTGATGTAACACTGCTCAGCCAGATCAGAAGGGAGGTGCCCAGGTAGACTGCAGAGAGGGACAATCTTCAATTAAGATAAGGGAAAAACCTGAAAAACTTGTCAAGGGGAGCAGGGCCTTCATTGTTCTCATAGGAAGAAGATTGTCCCCTGCTGTTATCTGTCTGGTCTATGTACTGGATTCCACATCTGAGAAGAGATGGCTTACACTAGGTAAAAGGGGCGGGAGGGGAAACGTTGCTTGTGAATATCTCTCAAACCATAAAGGTTTGCGAGATAAGACTTATATCGTTCTTCATGTTTTTTTAATGCCTACAAAATAAAATAAAGTTAAAACGAAGTATTACTATCCCTTTAAGCATGTACCCTTCCTATTTTTATAAAGTTGGAAATGCCTGGATGGCATTCTCTACAAACATTTTTTTTTTCTCCCCTCCCACCTCTCTTTCTCTTTTCTTTTTTCTCTCTCTCTTTCTTATGTCTTAGTTTTGTGGCTTTTCTACATACGATGGAGACTGTTTCCATAGAAGTGATTGAGTTAGTTTTGAAGTGTATTCTCCTGTATATTTTTTCTTCATGTGGAAGCGCATTTGTATATGTAGCCATCTATTGTAATGACTATGTACCATTTCTTGTGATAATCTGTTACCTTTCCTAATAATGTTGCATTCAATGCAAATTTTTGTTGTACTGCCTACATATTACTTCAATAAAGCTTTTGAAAAACCAAAACAAAAAAAAGTTACCTCCTGCAAAAAAAAAATTAAGTTCAGTAAATGTGCTTTTCAATGATTAAGATCCTACCCCCAAAGCAACAGAAGCTTTTCGAAAGCCACACAAATCTCCTGATTAGGGTGACCACGGGTCCCGGAACGTCCGGGACTGTCCCTTATTTCAGGGACATGTCCCGCGTCCCGGGTCCCCTTCAACCGGGACAATGAAGTGTCCCGGAATGAAGCCAAGCCGCCCTGAATGTCAGCCTGCAAGCGGTGTGTCACATCATGGACGCCGCTTGCAGGCTGACATCCAGGGCGGCAATGCAACTTACCTGATCTGGAGGCAAGCGCTCTAGTAATACAGAGCGCTGGGAGATGACATCATCTCCCAGCGCTCTGCATTACTGAGCACAGCGCGTGGGAGCTTCAGCTCTGTGCCGGAGGAGGCACAGAGCACTCCGCACTCCGCTAGACCACCAGGGACTCAAGGTAAGGCAATAGGGTGACCACGTCCCGGAATGGCAGAAGGGAAATGTGGTCACCCTACTCCTGATACTTTATTAATCTCCAACATGTATGTCAGGAGTGACACATCTGATAGTGAGGACAATGCGGCACCTCTGAATCTACAGATAATGTACGTTTTACAGTACTCCAGATGTCTACACTCAATAAAACATTTGACAAAACAAAAAAATGTGTGGGCCATCAGAGACTCCACCCTATTGTAGCCTATAACTCTCGTTACCCCAGAGAACAGCGGCCTGGGAATGATGGAAAATGTACTCTACAACAGATGGCAAGTCACGGGTTGGCCTTCACCCCCATTCCTGGATTTAACATCATGAGCCACTGTGTTTGTTATGGATACCACCATGCACTGTACTGTAAATGCTATGACTGAATATTTCATGTATTTGTATTGGAATTTACCTCTTAAGCTGCCAATTTGTTGCACTAGTTCTGCTTTATTTATAGCAAACAATAAGGTATTTTGGTGAAGGTAAATAACGATTTTGTAGCCAGGAATTTAACCCTTTGTGTGCCAGAGGGGCTTGCACTGCATTGTTTTACAATGTGTTGTACGTGCCTCTGGCATTCAAAGTGTTAAGCACTGATACATGCTATCGTACTGTTCAGCTTTGTTACAAATGTCCACATGACAAGTCTACAAAAGGAAATATATTTACATGTATACATTTCATTAAATGCCGTGTTTATGTGTTCTAATTGCCTCGTTAAACTGTTTAAACAGCCAAGAAGAGCTAAATCCTGCACCTTCCCTGAGAAAGTTCATGCTGAAGATTGTCAGTGGCGTAACTATAGGGGTCGCACTTGCGACTGGGCCCGGCCTCCCCCTGCGACCCCTCCGCCTGGTGCCTGCAATCTCCCGCCAGCGCCCTAGTAATGCAGAGCGCTGGGAGATGATGTCATCTCCCAGCTCTTTGCATTACTAAGAGGACCGCGCGGGAGCTCCAGGTTGGAGATGGGGGCATTGTGGAGGGGGTCAATGTGGTCGGGGGGACAATGTGGGGGTGGTGGGGCCATGGCACTTTTTGTACCAGGGCCCTGAGGCTTCTAGTTACGCCTCTGAAGATTGTACAGTTGTTTCGCGATGTGCCGGAGACCCGCTCCTGAGCACATTAATCGAGGGGATATCATTTAACTAAACATCAATATTAATCACTTTATGATGTGCCGGAGACCCGCTCCTGAGCACGTTAATCGAGGGGATATCATTTAACTAAACATCAATATTAATCACTTTATGATGTGCCGGAGACCCGCTCCTGAGCACGTTAATCGAGGGGATATCATTTAACTAAACATCAATATTAATCACTTTATGATGTGCCAGAGACCCGCTCCTGAGCACATTAATCGAGGGGATATCATTTAACTAAACATCAATATTAATCACTTTATGATGTGCTGGAGACCTGCTCCTGAGCACACTAAAGGAGCGAACAACATTTAATAAGTAATAACACTAGCAGCTCTGCGATGTGCTAGAGATCTGCTCCTGAGCACACTAATTAAGCAGATAATATTGAATCTACCCCTATACTCTCTCAGGGAGGGTGAAGGATTTAAGGCTGGTTTCTTTTGCAGGTGCTAATTTTATCTCCAGTTTTCTCCATAGGGTGTTAAAGGGACACTAATGCCCCATAAAAAATTCTTCTAGATGTGTAGAGGTTAAAAAAATAAACTAGGTGCCACAAATGCTATCTCTCAAACTGCTATGGTTTGAGAGATATTGGCAATGAAAGTTCCCCCCTCCCTCCCCTTCTACTGACATCAGCGCTGTGCTGACAGCAGGAGATCCCGGTACGAGTACCAGCCGGCGGCTCTGCGGCAGAGCCGAAATCGCATTATTTAAAAAGAATGACTTCATTGGAAATGGTTTGCAAGCACACTTTGTAGACCGTTCCAATGAACGCCTGAACCTCCTCGTGTAGGCCGACTCGTATCTCCTGCTGTCAGCTTTACAGCTGACATCAGGAGAAGGGGAGGGGAGAAATTTAAATGCAAATATCTCTCAAACCATAGCAAGAGAGATAGGATTTGTGGCACCTAATTTATTTTTTTAACCTCTACAAAACTAGAAGAATTTTTTGCGACATTACTGTCCCTTTAACATTTAGCACATGCAATAGAATCTAGCCCTTAGTTACTCTAGTGTAACGGGGCAATTAGTACTGATATACGCAGAGAGCATACGGCCACGTTTTAAATACTATTCACCAGCTTAGCTGTCATTAAAGGGATAGTAATGTTTCATAATAAAAGCAGCTCTAATTAATCATCATAGTATTTGGACTTTGGAGAGTGTTATTTCAATTCTGTCAGAGTTGTAGTTCAAGAGTAATTCAATGACAAAGTATCCCCCTCCCGCCCCCTTTTACTGATGTAACACTGCTCAGCCAGAGCAGAAGGGAGGTGCCAAGGTAGACTGCAGAGAGGGACAATCTTCAATTAAGATAAGGGAAAAAGCTGAAAAACTTGTCAAGGGGGGCAGGAATTTCATTGTTCTCATAGGAAGAAGATTATCCCCTTCTGTTATCTGTCTGGTCTCTGAACTGGATTCCACATCTGAGAAGAGATGGCTTACACTAGGTAAAAGGGGCAGGAGGGGAAACTTTGCTTCTGAATATCTCTCAAACCATAATGGTTAGAGAGATAAGACTTATATCGTTCTTCATGTTTTTTTAATGCATACAAAATAAAATAAAGATAAAACAAACTATTACTATCCCTTTAAGTGGGAAATTATCTCACTAACACAGTGTTTCTCATAACCAATAAAGAGAATCAGCTATAATTTGGGGATAAATCCTCCCAGTTGTCTACACATTAGGCAAGTAATACTGACTTATGGGGGTTACTTCCACCCCGTTGTTGCAGTTGTACAGGGTTAAGTGTTATATTCAGTAAGGGTTAGGTAGCTGTATTCATGATCTGCAAATGGAAACCACCTCTCTAAGCTAGTGTTGCTTACCGTCTTGCCTCTGTCTTATATTTAGTTCAGAATTAGGCTCGCACATATGTGGATGAATTCGGGGAGTTTGAGTTTAGCAAATTCTCTCCCCTTTTTTCACCCATTGAACATATCACTCTGCACTGGTGACTTGAAGTGCAATTTGTATTGTAGCAATCCTCTCGGTGTCTCACCAATACTTTAAAGTGGATCTATCACCTATAGAAAAGTAATACTCATTAGTTAGAGCATTAAGCGAAAAAGTTAAACTTGTTAGTCATTTTTGAAAAAACCCGTTATCTGCGCAAAAATTCAAGTTTAAAAGGTGCCCAGCAGCCTACTTCTGCTTGCCGCTGCAGCAAGCTGCTTGGCGCACAGACGCTGCTCCCGTCCCACTACCCAGCATCTTCCGATGATGGAGGATGTCTGTCTCTAAACTGGAGCGATCTCATTGGCTAGGTATCGATCTCTGCCAATGAGATCGCTCCAGCTTAGAAAAAGAAAGCCTCCGTCGTTGGAGGATGCTGGGTAGTGGAACAGGAGTAGAGGCAGTGCTGCAAGCAGGAAGTAGGCTGCTGGGCACCTTTTAAACTTGAATTTTTGTGCAGATAACGTTTTTTTTTTTTTTTTTTAAATGACTAATATTAAACTTTTTCGCTAAATGCTCTATCTAATGAGCATTACTTTTCTATATGTGATAGATACACTTTAAGTGGAGAGTGGATACAGATGTTGCAAGCTATATAATGAGATAGATATTCTAGCAGTGAGTTCAGAGTCAGTTTAAGGACTTTGCTTTACTGTAGGGCTTATTAAACCTAATATTCACCAGCATAAGATTTTCTCTCTTCTCTTGTTTTAGCACAATTTATCATATAATATTAGCTATCAGCAGGAGATCAGTCTTCGGTCAGTTTTCTGTGTGGCTGTATGTCAGAACACAAATATATTCTTTGCAAAACAAGATATTTTGAATATTAGATCTATAAGTTAGTAGAGCGGGACTCTTTCTTCCTAAAGCGATTGTACTTTGATTGTTTAAAAGTCCATCTTTAAAGGGATAGTAATGTTTCATAATAAAAGCAGCTCTAATTAATCATCATAGTATTTGAACCTTGGAGAGTGTTATTTCAGTTCTGTCAGAGTTGTAGTTCAAGAGTAATTCAATGACAAAGTATCCCCCACCCACCCCTTTTACTGATGTAACACTGCTCAGCCAGATCAGAAGGGAGGTGCCCAGGTAGACTGCAGAGAGGGACAATCTTCAATTATGATAAGAGAAAAACCTGAAAAACTTGTCAAGGGGGGCAGGGCTTTCATTGTTCTCACAGTAATAAGATTGTCCCCTTCTGTTATCTGTCTGGTCTATGGACTGCATTCCACATCTGAGAAGAGATGGCTTACACTAGGTAAAAGGGGCGGGAGGGGAAACTTTGCTTGTGAATATTTCTCAAACCATAAAGGTTTGAGAGATAAGACTTACACAGTTCTTCATGTTTATTTAATGCCTACAAAATAAAATAAAGATAAAACGAAGTATTACTATCCATTTAAAGCATTTAGAGAGATAATTACACTACGTACCAAAGAATCATTAGTAGGATTTTATTGCCAGAGACTCTCATGTGCAGTTGCACTTGGCGATTCTAACATATAGTTACATTGACAATAAGCTAATTTCATTTCTCTATGTGTTGGAACGACATGCCCTCTATATCGCATGTCCCATTTTATCTTATAGGGATCTCAGTTCGGACTGTGTTTCTTTAGAAACAGCAGCTGAGATCATTCACTCTGTCTTTATACTTTTTGTGTATATTGTACACTATTTTATTGTGGCAAGCCGGATATGCCCCATCTTTTTAATATAGATTTAATAAAAGTTCATCTTTAATTGTGTTCAGACATTGGGTACCTGGGGAATATTTAGACTATTTAAGTGTGCTATTTCTGCAGGGTTCTTCTTTCTTTCTGTTTTCTTCTAAAACATTACTCATAATTGACTTGAGAGTGAAGGTCCCATAATATAAGCTTCAGTCCTTAAATAGAGGGGATCATATCCTATACCTTTTTACTTTTGTTAGGAGATTTAATTTGAAATAAAGTTATTTGTTTTAATAATGAATTGGTTTATTATTGAATCAGAGTGCACCTATATCAACATTTTCTTTCTTCTCCCTTGTGTTTACTAAGTATTTCGTGTTGAGGTAGCACCTGAGGACAAAGTAAAACGTGAAAGGTCAGTGACTCATACGAAAGGTCTATGAGCTAAATGACACTTCGTATCCTTTCTCCAAGTGAGAAAGGAAACGTATAATAGTCCAAAAACATAATTGTTTGAAAAAAGACTGTGCAGGTTTCATATAAGATGCATACCCTCCAAGTGTCCATCTTTAGGAGATATTAAGGTCCATATGTCCAAAGTGTCCCTCTTTTGGAGATATTAGCGATCCATACCTCCCAAGTGTACCTCTTTAGGAGATATTAGGGGTCCATAACTCCCAAGAGTTCCTCTTTAGGAGATATAAAGACTCCATACCTCCCAAGTGTCGCTCTTCAGGACATATTAGGGATCTGTACTTCCCCTCTTTGAGATCCAAATCCCTTTGTCCCTCTTTTGTACCCTGTTGTCTCTCCATTTAGGAGATCAGATTGTGTGGTGTGTATATAAGTGTATCACCCTGGTGTCCCTGTGTTTAGGAGATCAGACTGTGTGGTGTGTATATAAGTGTATCACCCTGGTATCCCTGTGTTTAGGAGATCAGACTGTGTGGTGTGTATATAAGTGTATCACCCTTCTGTCCTTGTGTTTAGGAGATCAGACTGTGTGGTGTGTATATAAGTGTATCACCCTGGTGTCCCTGTGTTTAGGAGATCAGACTGTGTGGTGTGTATGTAACTGTATCACCCTGGTGTCCCTGTGTTTACGAGATCAGACTGTGTGGTGTGTATATAAGTGTATCACCCCGGTGTCCCTGTGTTTAGGAGATCAGACTGTGTGGTGTGTATATAAGTGTATCACCCTGGTGTCCCTGTGTTTAGGAGATCACACTGTGTGGTTTGTATGTAAGTGTATCACCCTGGTGTCCCTGTGTTTAGGAGATCAGACTGTGTGGTGTGTATATAACTGTATCACCCTGGTGTCCCTGTGTTTAGGAGATCAGACTGTGTGGTGTGTATATAAGTGTATCACCCTAGTGTCCCTGTGTTTAGGAGATCAGACTGTGGGGTGTGTATGTAAGTGTATCACCCAGGTTTCCCTGTGTTTAGGAGATCAGACTGTGTGGTGTGTATATAAGTGTATCACCCTGGTGTCCCTGTGTTTAGGAGATAACACTGTGTGGTTTGTATGTAAGTGTATCACCCTGGTGTCCCTGTGTTTAGGAGATCAGACTGTGTGGTGTGTGTATATAAGTGTATCTCCCTGGTGACCCTGTGTTTAGGAGATCAGACTGTGTGGTGTGTAGATAAGTGTATCACCCTGCTCGCCCTGTGTTTAGGAGATCAGACTGTGTGGTGTATATATAAGTGTATCACCCTGGTGTCCCTGTGTTTAGGAGATCAGACTGTGTGATGTGTATATAACTGTACCACCCTGGTGTCCCTGTGTGTAGGAGATCACACTGTGTGGTGTGTATATAAGTGTATCACACTGATGTCCCTGTGTTTAGGAGATCAGACTGTGTGTTGTGTATATAAGTGTATCACCCTGGTGTCCCTGTGTTTAGGAGATCAGACTGTGTGGTGTGTATAGAAGTGTATCACCCTGGTGTCCCTGTGTTTAGGAGATCAGACTGTGTGGTGTGTATATAAGTGTATCACCCTGGTGTCCCTGTGTTTAGGAGATCAGACTGTGTGGTGTGTATATAAGTGTATCACCCTGATGTCCCTGTGTTTAGGAGATAAGACTGTGTGGTGTGTATATAAGTGTATCACCCTGGTGTCCCTGTGTTTAGGAGATCACACTGTGTGGTGTATATATAAGTGTATCACCCTGGTGTCCCTGCGTTTAGGAGATCAGACTGTGTGGTGTATATATAAGTGTATCACCCTGGTGTCCCTGTGTTTAGGAGATCACACTGTGTGGTGTATATATAAGTGTATCACCCTGGTGTCCCTGTGTTTAGGAGATCAGACTGTGTGGTGTATATATAAGTGTATCACCCTGGTGTCCCTGTGTTTAGGAGAACAGACTGTGTGGTGTGTATATAAGTGTATCACTCTGATGTCCCTGTGGTTAGGAGATCAGACTGTGTGGTGTGTATAGAAGTTTATCACCCTGGTGTCCCTGTGTTTAGGAGATCAGACTGTGTGGTGTGTATATAAGTGTATCACCATGGTGTCCCTGTGTTTAGGAGATCAGACTGTGTGGTGTGTATAGAAGTGTATCACCCTGGTGTCCCTGTGTTTAGGAGATCACACTGTGTGGTGTATATATAAGTGTATCACCCTGGTGTCCCTGTGTTTAGGAGATCACACTGTGTGGTGTATATATAAGTGTATCACCCTGGTGTCCCTGTGTTTAGGAGATCAGACTGTGTGGTGTATATATAAGTGTATCACCCTGATGTCCCTGTGTTTAGGAGATCACACTGTGTGGTGTGTATATAAGTGTATCACCCTGATGTCCCTGTGTTTAGGAGATCACACTGTGTGGTGTGTATATAAGTGTATCACCCTGGTGTCCCTGTGTTTAGGAGATAAGACTGTGTGGTGTGTATATAAGTGTATCACCCTGGTGTCGCTGTGTTTAGGAGATCACACTGTGTGGTGTATATATAAGTGTATCACCCTGGTGTCCCTGCGTTTAGGAGATCAGACTGTGTGGTGTATATATAAGTGTATCACCGTGGTGTACCTGTGTTTAGGAGATCACACTGTGTGGTGTATATATAAGTGTATCACCCTGGTGTCCCTGTGTTTAGGAGATCAGACTGTGTGGTGTATATATAAGTGTATCACCCTGGTGTCCCTGTGTTTAGGAGATCAGACTGTGTGGTGTATATATAAGTGTATCACCCTGGTGTCCCTGTGTTTAGGAGAACAGACTGTGTGGTGTGTATATAAGTGTATCACTCTGATGTCCCTGTGTTTAGGAGATCAGGCTGTGTGGTGTGTATATAAGTGTATCACCCTGGTGTCCCTGTGTTTAGGAGATCAGACTGTGTGGTGTGTATATAAGTGTATCACCCTGGTGTCCCTGTGTTTAAGAGATAAGACTGTGTGGTGTGTATAGAAGTGTATCACCCTGGTGTCCCTGTGTTTAGGAGATCACACTGTGTGGTGTATATATAAGTGTATCACCCTGGTGTCCCTGTGTTTAGGAGATCACACTGTGTGGTGTATATATAAGTGTATCACCCTGGTGTCCCTGTGTTTAGGAGATCAGACTGTGTGGTGTATATATAAGTGTATCACCCTGATGTCCCTGTGTTTAGGAGATCACACTGTGTGGTGTGTATATAAGTGTATCACCCTGATGTCCCTGTGTTTAGGAGATCACACTGTGTGGTGTGTATATAAGTGTATCACCCTGGTGTCCCTGTGTTTAGGAGATAAGACTGTGTGGTGTATATAAGTGTATCACCCTGGTGTCCCTGTGTTTAGGAGATCACACTGTGTGGTGTATATATAAGTGTATCACCCTGGTGTCCCTGCGTTTAGGAGATCAGACTGTGTGGTGTATATATATAAGTGTATCACCCTGGTGTCCCTGTGTTTAGGAGATCACACTGTGTGGTGTATATATAAGTGTATCACCCTGGTGTCCCTGTGTTTAGGAGATCAGACTGTGTGGTGTATATAGAAGTGTATCACCCTGGTGTCCCTGTGTTTAGGAGAACAGACTGTGTGGTGTGTATATAAGTGTATCACTCTGATGTCCCTGTGTTTAGGAGATCAGGCTGTCTGGTGTGTATATAAGTGTATCACTCTGATGTCCCTGTGATTAGGAGATCAGGCTGTGTGGTGTGTATAGAAGTGTATCACCCTGGTGTCCCTCTGTTTAGGAGATCAGACTGTGTGGTGTGTATAGAAGTGTATCACCCTGGTGTCCCTGTGTGTAGGAGATCAGACTGTGTGGTGTGTATAGATGTGTATCACCCTGGTGTCCCTGTGTTTAGGAGATCAGACTGTGTGGTGTGTATAGAAGTGTATCACCCTGGTGTCCCTGTGTTTAGGAGATCAGACTGTGTGGTGTGTATAGAAGTGTATCACCCTGGTGTCCCTGTGTTTAGGAGATCACACTGTGTGGTGTATATATAAGTGTATCACCCTGGTGTCCCTGTGTTTAGGAGATCACACTGTGTGGTGTATATATAAGTGTATCACCCTGGTGTCTCTGTGTTTAGGAGATCAGACTGTGTGGTGTATATATAAGTGTACCACCCTGATGTCCCTGTGTTTAGGAGATCACACTGTGTGGTGTGTATATAAGTGTATCACCCTGATGTCCCTGTGTTTAGGAGATCACACTGTGTGGTCTTTATATAAGTGTATCACCCTGGTGTCCATGTGTTTAGGAGATAAGACTGTGTGGTGTGTATATAAGTGTATCACCCTGGTGTCCCTGTGTTTAGGAGATCACACTGTGTGGTGTATATATAAGTGTATCACCCTGGTGTCCCTGCGTTTAGGAGATCAGACTGTGTGGTGTATATATAAGTGTATCACCCTGGTGTCCCTGTGTTTAGGAGATCACACTGTGTGGTGTATATATAAGTGTATCACCCTGGTGTCCCTGTGTTTAGGAGATCAGACTGTGTGGTGTATATATAAGTGTATCACCCTGGTGTCCCTGTGTTTAGGAGATCAGACTGTGTGGTGTATATATAAGTGTATCACCCTGGTGTCCCTGTGTTTAGGAGAACAGACTGTGTGGTGTGTATATAAGTGTATCACCCTGGTGTCCCTGTGTTTAGGAGATCAGACTGTGTGGTGTGTATATAAGTGTATCACTCTGATGTCCCTGTGTTTAGGAGATCAGGCTGTGTGGTGTGTATAGAAGTGTATCACCCTGGTGTCCCTCTGTTTAGGAGATCAGACTGTGTGGTGTGTATAGAAGTGTATCACCCTGGTGTCCCTGTGTGTAGGAGATCAGACTGTGTGGTGTGTATAGAAGTGTATCACCCTGGTGTCCCTGTGTTTAGGAGATCAGACTGTGTGGTGTGTATAGAAGTGTATCACCCTGGTGTCCCTGTGTTTAGGAGATCAGACTGTGTGGTGTGTGTATAGAAGTGTATCACCCTGGTGTCCCTGTATTTAGGAGATCAGACTGTGTGGTGTGTATATAAGTGTATCACCCTGGTGTCCCTGTGTTTAGGAGATCAGACTGTGTGGTGTGTATATAAGTGTATCACCCTGGTGTCCCTGTGTTTAGGAGATCACACTGTGTGGTGTGTATATAAGTGTATCACCCTGATGTCCCTGTGTTTAGGAGATCACACTGTGTGGTGTATATATAAGTGTATCACCCTGGTGTCCCTGTGTTTAGGAGATCACACTGTGTGGTGTATATATAAGTGTATCACCCTGATGTCCCTGTGTTTAGGAGATCACACTGTGTGGTGTGTATATAAGTGTATCACCCTGGTGTCCCTGTGTTTAGGAGATCACGCTGTGTGGTGTGTATTTAAGTGTATCACCCTGGTGTCCCTGTGTTTAGGAGATCACACTGTGTGGTGTGTATATAAGTGTATCACCCTGGTGTCCCTGTGTTTAGGAGATCACACTGTGTGGTGTGTATTTAAGTGTATCACCCTGATGTCCCTGTGTTTAGGAGATCACACTGTGTGGTGTGTATATAAGCCACACCCATAGCAATGCCACTTGAAACAAAAGTGTCCCTCTTTGGCCATTTGAAATGTTGCGAGGTATAGGAATATGTCTCAAAGCTTTGTTTTCTAAGGTCATATCTCTGTCTACTACTGTGGAAACTGATTAAACCATCTATGATTATTTAGCTGAAAATGACATGAGTCCATCAAAACTTATCATTGAAATATTTATTTGTTCCCTAGAAAACAGTTGGTTTGCTCCATTACTGCTTAAAGATAGATATTAAAGGCACAGTAATACTTAAAATGTAAAAAAAAATATGTTGTAGGGTTTATCCCCCTGAGTAAAATAAGGGTACTCCCACTGCTGAGAGGTGTTTCATTAAAAAGTTATTAATTTTCAAAGTTGAATTTTTTAGGTGCAATATCACAGTGGCCTGAAATTGTGCAGTGGCGCTGTTGCTACATGATCCTATGGACAACTCTGGTCTCGGGACCATAAATTTTCATAGGATGGTGTAGCAACAGCGCCACTGTACAATTTCAGGCCACTGTGATATTGCACCTAAAAAATTGAATTTTGAAAATTAATAACTTTTGAATGAAACACCTTTCAGCAGTGGGAGTACTCTTGTTTTACTCAGGGGGATAAACCCTACAACATATTTTTTTTTTACATTTTTTAGTATTACTATCCCTTTAATACATCAGCCCTGTGTTTTAATGTGGACTTGAATTCCGTGCTACTAGGGGTCATTAGCTTTTATAAAACCCTGGTTATATTAGGTCTGTTTCCTTGACAAAGGTCCAAATGGAAGTGAAACGCTATTTTGTAATTAAACTTTCAAACTTCTTCTCAAGACCAATGAGTGACCAACTGCTTTACTGCTTTCTAGAGGGTTGGAAGCCTGGGCTCCTGTTCCTGAGGTTAGTTCAATACCTTATGGACAGGTTATTTATAAATGGTGGTGGTGTATGCAATTTGCATCACAGTCCTCATTGGGCTTAATAGGAGTGGACAGGACTGGGAAAAGGAAGGTGCGTTTACCCCTCAAAATCGGTGGACCCAGGCAGGGAGTGGGCAGAGCAGGCAGGAAAGTGTGAGAACATGGGTGGGGGTTTCCAATGTTCTCACTAATCCACAGTATCACCTGAACTGTAAATTAAGGGCTTGATCCAAATGTTGGAGATAAAAAGCCATTAGGGCAAAATGGATACCGACCGACAAAAAAAAATGTCTTGGTTGGTATTCAAATGTCCTACCGACTAAAAGCAACCAATGTTAGGCCACAAAAATGATCTTGTGGCCAAACATCCGTTTAGTGCGTTAATGGCGCGATGTAAGAAATGTGCGCATCTTCTAAAGGCATGTTTGTGCTCAGATAGGTTTTGCGCATGTTCTAATCCAGGAAGCTGAATACCGAACGCTTCTTGAATTGCGCATAAAAAAACTATTTTTTACGGCAACACTACACAGAGTTATACATTCGTTCATAATAGCACTTCCTGCATTAGGCGCATTCGCTATTCCACTCACACAGATTTGTTAATCCTGGCCACGCCCACAAAAAAATATGTGCAGCTGTTCGCTAATCTTGATTTTTTATGCACAATTCAACAAAATCATGCGCAAACCTATTCCCTAGTGGTTTTTACATGGGAAATAGTGATTGCGGATGTTTCCTGCATTCCGCCATAAGTTCCCAAAATGCCGCTAAATAACAGCAGTATTGGAAACTTAACCCCTTAACGCCCCTTGACGTACCAGGACCGTCAAGAGTAAATTTGCTTTTAGGACCAGTGACGGTCCTGGTACGTCAAGAGTTAAATGGTAGCAGCGCACCGCCGTGCACGCTGCTACCATTCAATCCAGGCTGAGACTGAGCGGTCCAGTACCGGACCGTTCAGTCTCAGCCTCTGTCAGTAGTGCCGGGTCATGTGATTGCTGCGTTAGCGATCACATGTACCGGCATTCTAAGTCTGTGAATGAGGCAGTGCTACTCACTGCCTCTAGTGTCTCCTCTCTGCTAATGCGTCCCTTACATCAAAGTAAGGGACACAGAAGCAGAGAGGAGACACCTAGTGGAAATACAAAATACAGCAGCTGGGGGTGTTAACCCCTTCACTGCTGGTACAGGAGGATGGCTAAATGCAGGTCAATTTCTGACCTGCTAAATACACTTTTTTTTTTTTTAAATAAAAACAACACACTTTTTTTTTTTTTACAAATAAAATGTTTTATTAAAAAAAAAAAACATCTCAAGAAACAAAATTGGAAGTGTGATTGTTGTGGAGTCATGTAATACACTTACACACACCGCCAAATGTAATTAACAAAAAAGTGGGAAAATAGGGTGGGAAAAAGGGACATGGGGATTTTCACCCAGGGGGGACAGTGGCCACTTTAAACTGCACATTTTGTAGGTATGACTGACTAGTCATACCTTTCATGCAGTCTCCATAAATATTTAACCCTTTGCGCCCAATTGATCCCAAGAGAAAAAACAAAAATGATGTTTTTTTTACATTTTTTTTACCTTTTTCTTTAATTTTAATAAAGTAAATGGTGGGTTATCCATATACATAGGGTATCAAAGGAAAGCCCTATTTGTTTGTAAAAAAACAGTATATAATTTATGGGGGTGAAATAAAAGCCTAAGAGGGAAAACACTGTTGAACAAAGACATAGTCAAAAAGGTCAGAATTGCTCCGGTCCTTAAGTCAAATCCACCTCTAATTTTCCCGGTCCTTAAGGGGTTAAAGGGATAGTAATACTTTATTATTACTATTCCCCATATTGCAGATATTTGTAAAATAATTTAATAGCCCCCAAGTTCATCTCTCAAACCTTTATGGTTTGAGAGATAACAGAAGGCAAAATTCCCCCTCCCTCCCCCTTCCCGTTGTACTGACTGCAGTGGAAGTCTGTTGTACGACAGGCTTGTGGCTCTGCAGCTGAGCCGAGATCGTGTTACTGACAAAGAATTATTTCACTGAAACGGTCTTCTACATGTGCTTGGTTTGTGCTTGGTTTGCAAGTACATGTAGAAGACCGTTTCAGTGAAATAATTATTTTTCTCTAACAAGATCGCGGCTCTGCTGCAGAGCCGCATGATGAAAGTCAGACCGGATATCCCTGCAGTCAGCACAATGCTGACTTCAGGGAAGGGAGAGGGAGGGGGAAACTTTGCCTTCGGTTATCTCTCAAACCATAAAGGTTTGAGAGATGAACCTGGGGGCTATTGCATTATTTTGCAAATATCTACAATATGGGGGATAGTAATAATAAAGTATTACTATCCCTTTAACAGTAAAAAAAAGCTAACAATCGGTGCCTGACATACTGCCAAGCACCGATCGTTAAGTCATCTGTCTTACACTTACCTGTCATCCACTGTCCTTCTCCTTCAGCCTTCTCGTCAGTCTTCTGTCTTCTGTCCTTCTCTTCAGTCTTCGCTTCTTTCTTCTCTTCCTTCTATCTTCTGCCTGTAAAATAAAAGAACAATATTATTACAAAGCATTAACAATGACATTGTATAACCCATTGAGTGACAGAGGAGTATGTGTTTTGTACCTCACTGGCACTCAAAGGGTTAAAATATATGCCATTCCTTAAATTAAATGCCTCTATTCAGTGCCAAAGTACATTAAAATATATTGTGCCATTCCGTAAATTAAATGCCTTTATTCAATGCCAAAGTAATAAAAATGCCATGAAGAAATATGATCCATCATGTAGCAATGTCATGCATAAATGCTAAGTAAATATACTTAGCTTCTATCTTCGTGCCTCTGCCGCTTGGTATGGCTGCGGTGGATGCATCGGAGGAGACACAGATGAGCTGCATGGTGCACTTCAGTCCTGCACGGACCGATGCCCGTAGCATTGTAAGTGAGTCTGCCTTTATATATGGGCAGTCTCACTTCCATTTCCCTCACAGTCATTGGCTATGATGTTCTTACGCACATCCCAGCCAATCAGATTTGAGCGGCTGTTCTTTAAACTGATTGGCTGGGATGTGCGTAAGAGAGTGTGAGGGAAATGGAAGTGAGACTGCCCATATATAAAGGCAGGCTCACTTCCAATGCCCTCAGTGCGCTACAGGCATCAGCCCGTGCAGTACTGTGAAGGGCACCGTGCGGCTTATCTGTGTCTGTGCAACAAGCGGCGGAGACATGACAATAGAAGCTAAGTATATTTACTTAGCATTTATGCATGACATTTCTACATGATGTATCGTATTTCTTTGTGGCATTTTTATTACTTTGGCATTGAATAGAGGCATTTCATTTACAGAATGGCACAATATATTTTAACCCTTTGAGTACCAGTGAGGTACGCAACACATTGCTTTGCAATGCATTGCATACCGCTCTGCCACTCAAAGGGTTAAACAATGTCATTGTTAATGCTTTATAATAATACTAGTTGAACAGCCCGTTACACGGACCACAGTGCCACTGCCACCCGGTCGCGGGGCAGTCACGCGCAGTAGAGACTGCCCGCACCGCTGCTGATACAGAGCTGGACGCTCATTCGGAGCGCCCAGCTCTGTATCAGCCGCGGTGCGGGCAGTCGCTACTGCGCATGAGTGCAGCATGCGCAGCAGTGTCTACTGAGCATGTCGCTACGTTTTACACAATTTAGCGAATTATTATATAGGATTATTCTTTTATTTTACAGACAGAAGACAGAAGGAAGAGACGAAAGAAGAGAAGACTGAAAAGAAGGACAGAAGATGACCAAGAAGCTGAGGACTCCACTGGACATTAGGATTAATGGTGTTACTTTTAATGGGATGTTTTGTTTAACTTAGTCGGGTTAACCCTATAAATGCCGGCATGGTAATTATACCCCACTGGCACTCATAGGGTTAATTCTACTAAAGTCTGATACATTTTTCATACTTTGGATGTATTGATATGGGGCTTAGAGCAAATTCCATTGGAAATCAATGGGGAAATTGCAAATAAAATCAGTGCTAAAGTTTTTCACCTTTGGCTTACATTCAATAGAATGTAAGCCAAAGAGAGAAATAGCTGTTGTTTCAAAACATAGAGCCACTGTACTAGGTGCACAATGCAGGCCTGGATTTACATCTCAGGCAACCCTAGACAACCTAGCCTTGGGTACTCTTAGTCATAGTCACCTTGGGTATCATTGCCTCCACAACCTTGGGTACCCTTGCCTCCACAACCTTGGAAATCCTTGCCTCCACAACCTTGGGTACCATTGCCTCCACAACCTTGGGTACCTTTGCCTCCACAACCTTGGGTATCCTTGCCTCCACAACCTTGGGTACCCTTGCCTCCACAACTTTGGGTATCCTCGCCTCCACAACCTTGGGTACCATTGCCTCCACAACCTTGGGTATCCTTGCCTCCACAACCTTGGGTACCATTGCCTCCACAACCTTGGGTACCCTTGCCTCCACAGCCTTGGGTACCCTTGCCTCCACAACTTTGGATATTCTTGTCTCCAAAACCTTGGGTACCCTTGCCTCCACAACCTTGGGTATCCTCGCCTCCACAACCTTGGGTACCCTTTCCTCCACAACCTTGGGTATCCTTGCCTCCACAACCGTGGGTACCCTTGCCTCCACAACCTTGGGTATCCTTGACTCCACAACCTTGGGTACCCTTTCCTCCACAACCTTGAGTACTCTTGCCTCCACAACCTTGGGTATCCTTGCCTCCACAACCTTGAGTACTCTTGCCTCCACAACCTTGGGTACCCTTGCCTCCACAGCCTTGGGTATCCTCGCCTCCACAACCTTGAGTACCCTTGCCTCCACAACCTTGGGTATCCTTGCCTCCACAGCCTTGGGTACCCTTGCCTCCACAACCTTGGGTACCCTTGCCTCCACAACCTTGAGTACTCTTGCCTCCACAACCTTGGGTATCCTTGCCTCCGCAACCTTGAGTACTCTTGCCTCCACAACCTTGGGTATCCTTGCCTCCACAACCTTGGGTACCCTTGCCTCCACAACCTTGGGTACCCTTTCCTCCACAACCTTGAGTACCCTTGCCTCCACAACCTTGGGTACCCTTTCCTCCACAACCTTGAGTACCCTTGCCTCCACAACCTTGGGTATCCTTGCCTCCGCAACCTTGAGTACTCTTGCCTCCACAACCTTGGGTACCCTTGCCTCCACAGCCTTGAGTACCCTTGCCTCCACAACCTTGGATACCCTTGCCTCCACAACCTTGGGTACTCTTTCCTCCACAACCTTGAGTAATCTTGCCTCCGCATCCTTGGGTATCCTTGCCTCCACAACCTTCGGTATCCTTACCTCCACAACCTTGGGTACCCTTTCTTCCACAGCCTTGAGTACCCTTGCCTCCACATCCTTGGGTACCCTTGGCCATGACCCTTGCCTCCATTTCCACAGAATCAATCAAAATGTATTTGGTCAGTATCAACTTTTTTATTCAGTATTCCCTGAAAATCACAAATATTTAACTTCTAAATTAGATTGCTAGGTAATCAGTAGACTCCATCTCCCATCCCATTACATATCAAGATAAAGGGTTTTGTGTGCACTTTGATAACTAGGCAGCAAGAATAGAATGGAAAGCATTTTCTGACTGAAGCTTTTAGCCAGTGCTTAATAAACTTGTATGGCTTTTATGCCATTTTGTTCTCCAAAAGGTTATTGTTTTGTTAAATAATATGATCATTCATGGTATATATGTTCCTGGTTAAAGGGATAGTAATGGTTAATTTTAAGTTGATTTAATATTGTAGACAATAAAAAAAATAACATCAATGTAAGTCTTATCTCTCAAACCTTTATGGTTTGAGAGATATAACTTGCTAAAGTTACCTTTTCCTGGCTGTTTTACTCAAGTCTGCCATCTAGCTGACAGCTGCAGATTCCAATCATTTGACCAGACAGAGGCTCTTCAGCAGAGCTGAATTCAAGCTATTTAGAAATAAACACTTCATTGGAATGGTCTACAAAGTGTGCTTGCAAGTCAGGCACACTTTGTAGAGCATTCCAAATTAAGTATTAATCTTTAGATATCGTTATATCGAAGCTGCTGAAGAGCCACATTTGGTCAAGCGACCAGAATCTGCTTCTGACAGCCTTACAAATAATAATAAAAATATCTATAATAGATATTAAAAACAAAGGCTTGCTAAACAATAATGTTTCGTAGTCCCCTGACTACTTCCTCAGATCTAGCATCAGCCACATGAAAAAAGACAAAGCAGCACTCAGCAAACCATTTTTAAATATCCCACCATCCCTCGTGATTGGATAATTGAAATATTACCTCAGTATTGGTCTAAACAGTATAAAGATGAAATGTTATATATGGTTAAGCAAATCTATCTGTATAATAGAGGTTTATAGTGTCATTTACCTACTATAAATAACCTTAAACCAAAAAAAAATGATTAAATATCACACTGGAAGTATAGACTGATCGATGTCTACACTGGAAGTTGTTTTGCGTCACCACTACTGTTGTGACCTGGAATTCCTCATATATATATAAAATTATGAGCACATGACTAAGAGTACCCAAGGCTGTGTTGTTTATGGTTGCCTGAGATGTAAATCCAGGCATCACTATCAATGAGGCTGATCTACTATTGGACTAACACTGAAGCCAACCAACTGCAACGTAATGACAAAATAAAATGTCCCCATTGAGTTAAAGCGGAACTATCATCACACTTATACTGAGCCCCAAATCCTAATTAGAATAGTAATATGCATATACGTACTTGTATTTTCAAGAATAATTGCAGCATTAGGGACAACTAGAACTTAGGCAGACAGGCATTAGGGAACAGCGCAGACATCTTGCAGAGCCGGCATCTCTGGTCTGCACTGTCTATCCCCTTCTCTTCCACAACTGGTGAGTTGAATGTCTGGTTACCCTAAAGGGATAGTAATGGTTAATTTTAAGTTGATTTAATATCGTAGACATTAAAATAGGTTAATATCGATGTAAGTCTTATCTCTCAAACCTTTATGGTTTAAGAGATATAACTTGCTAAAGTTACCTTTTCCTGGCTGTTTTACTCAAGTCTGCCATCTAGCTGACAGCTGCAGATTCCAGTCATTTGACCAGACAGAGGCTCTTCAGCAGAGCTGAAATCACACTATTTAGAAATAAATACTTCATTGGAATGGTCTACAAAGTGTGCTTGCAAGCCAGGCACACTTTGTAGACCGTTCCAAATTAAGTATTTATCTTTAGATATTGTTATATCGGTGCTGCTGAAGAGCCACATCTGTCAAGCGACCAGAATCTGCTTCTGACAGCTTTACAGCTCGTCAAGCAGAAAGGGGAGGGACCAGAGAACTTTATTTTCCTATAACTCTCAAACCATAACTGTTTGAGAGATACGAATAAGTGCAAGTACTGTCTTTTAATTGTATATACCATATAGTTAATACTTTTTTTCTGATATTACTATCCCTTTAAGCTGACTAGAAATGTATTATGCTGACCTTTTTGTGATGACATATTGTTTTCTTCATTTGATTTATGTGAATATTTAATTTCCAGTCTTGTCAGTTATCCATCTTCTGTCAACATTTTTTCAAGTTATCAGCAGGTATAGAATTTTAAAAACTTTCATCTAGAAAATATCAATGTTCATAATAATGGAATCCAAAAATTTTACCCAAGGAAATAAGTAGCTGTCAACTTTAAACAAATTAGGTGATTGTGAAAGAAGTGTCAGTCACCTATATGTTCTTTAAAGGGATAGTAATACTTTATTATTACTATCTCCCATATTGTACATATTTCTAAAAATAAGTTAATAGCCCCCAGGTTCATCTCGCAAACCTTTATGGTTTGAAAGATAACCAAAGGCAAATTTCCCCCCTCCCTCTACCTTCCCTGAAGTCAGCGTTGTACTAACTGCAGGGGAAATCTGTCATACGACAGGCTTGCAGCTCTGCAGCTGAGCCGAGATCCCGTTAGTGAAAAAGAATTATGTCACTGAAACGGTCTTCTACATGTGCTTGGTTTGCAAGCACATGTAGAAGACCGTTTCAGTGAAATTATTATTTTTCACTAACAAGATCTCGGCTCAGCTGCAGATCCGCCTGACGAAAGACACACCAGATATCCCTGCAGTCAGCACAGGGAAGGGGGAGGGAGGAGGAACTTTGCCTTCAGTTATCTCTCAAACCATAAAGGTTTGAGAGATGAACCTGGGGGCTATTACATTATTTTGCAAATATGTACAATATGGGGGATAGTAATAATAAAGTATTACTATCCCTTTAAGCTGTTTTTATGTACTGTAAGTGTATATTTTTAGAAGCAAAAGCACAACATCTTTTTGTCCACTATTGCCTTTAAAGGGATAGTAATGCCTTAAAATAATAACAAGTAGTATTGTAACTAAGGAAAAGAGAAATCCATTTGTGTAAGTCCTATCTCTCAATCCTTTATTGTTTGAGAGATAGAACTTTTTAAAGTTCCCCTATAAAGCTGACAGCAGGAGAATCAAGTCGGCCGATTCGAAGTGGCTCTTCAGCAGAGCCATGATACCAAAATCTAAAAAGAAATACTTCATTGGAACGATCTACAAAATGTGCCTGGTTTGCAAGCACACTTTGTAGACCGTTCCAATGAAGTAGTTCTTTTTAGATTTCGGTATCTCAGTTCTGCTAAAGAGAGGCCTGGCGGTCCCCGGACCAGGATCTTATGATGTCAAGTAGACGCTGATGTCAGGGAAAGGGGAGAGAACGGTGAACTTTAAAACCTTCTAGCTCTCAAACCATAAAGGTTTGAGAGATAGGACTTGCACCAATGGATTTCTGTTTTCCTTATCTACAGTACTACTTATTATTTCAAGCTGTTGACTAACCTTTAAAGAGAATCCGAACCTTATTCTCAGTGGTTTGGATTGCAAGAGACTTATCATTCCTGTTTGTCCCTGATAACTGTATTTAAAATCATATCGTTCCTTCCAAAAAAAATTAAGTTCAGTAAATGTGCTTTTCAATGATTAAGATCCTACCCCCAACGCAAAAGAAGCTTTTCGAAAGCCACACAAGTCTCTTGATACTTCATTAATCTCCAACGCGTATGCCAAGAGTGACTAGGGTGACCACACGTCCCGGAATGCCTAGAACTGTCCCCTATTGGGGGTCTGTTTCCCGCGTCCTGGGTCACCCCCCACCGGGACAACAAAGAGTCCCGGAATTGAGCAACACACGCCAGTCCAGCCAGCCAATGAAGACCATATAGCAAATACATTTCATTGGCTGGCTGGCTGGACTGGTACGTGCGAGACAGCTGGGGTGGGGCAGGTAAGCTGGCGCTGCAAGTGAGACCTGCGGCTGAGGCTCTCGCCGTCGCTGACCATCTTTCTGAGGCTGTTCCCACTGTGATCTCTTACTCTGTGTCAGCCTCAGAAAGATGGTCAGCGCCGGCGAGAGCCTCAGCTGCGGGACTAGGGTGACCACATGTCCCGGAATGACTGAATGGAAATGTGGTCACGCTAAGAGTGACACATCTGATAGTGAGGACAATGCGGCACCTCTGAATCCACAGATAATGCACGTTTTACAGTTCTCCAGATGTCTACACTCAATAAAACATTTGACAAAACAAGAAAAAAAAAAGAAAATGTGTGGGCCACCATAGACTCCACCCTATTGTAGCCTATAACTCTCATTATCCCAGAGAACAGCGGCCTGGGAATGATGGAAAATGTACTCTACAACACATGGAGAGTCACGGGTTGCCCTTCACCCCCATTCCCGGATATAACAATATCAGCCACTGTGTTTGTTATGGATACCACCATGCACTGTACTGTAAATGCTATGACTGAATATTTCATGTATTTGTATTGGAATTTACCTCTTAAGCTGCCAATTTGTTGCACTAGTTCTGCTTTATTTATAGCAAACAATAAGGTATTTTGGTGAAGGTAAATAACGATTTTGTAGCCAGGAACTTAACCCTTTGTGTGCCAGAGGGGTGTGCAATGCATTGCTTCGCAATGTGTTGCACGTGCCTCTGGCATTCAAAGTGTTAAGCACTGATACATGCTATCGTAGTGTCCAGCTTTGTTACAAATGTCCACATGTCAGGTTAACAAAAGAAAATATATTTACATGTATACATTTCATTAAGTGCCGTGTTTATGTGTAGAACCTGCACACTCTGATGAAATGCATTTCTTAGGTAATTAGGAGTATAGTTATGCCCCTCTTTAGGAGATATTGGGGTCCATACCCCCAAGTGTCCCTCATTAGGGAATATTAGGCCTCTGTACCTCCAATGTGTCCCTCTTTAGGAGATATTAGGGGTACATAACTCCCAAGTGTCCCTCTTTAGGAGATATTGGGGTCTATACCCCCAAGTGTCCCTCATAAGGAGATATTAGGGCTCCATACCTCCAAAGTGTCCCTCTTTAGTAGATATTAGTGGTTCGTACCTCCCAAGTGTCCCTCTTTAGGAAGGAAAGCCCCTCTCTGAGACCCAAATCCCCCTGTCCATCTTTCCTACCCCATTGTCCCTCTGTTCAGGAGATCAGACTGTGTGGTGTGTATTTAAGTGCATCACCCTGGTGTCCCTGTGTTTAGGAGATCAGACTGTGTGGTGTGTGTATATAAGTGTATCACCCTGGTGTCCCTGTGTTTAGGAGATCAGACTGTGTGGTGTGTATATAAGTGTATCACCCTGGTGTATCTGTGTTTAGGAGATCAGACTGTGTGGTGTTTATATAAGTGTATCACCCTGGTGCCCCTGTGTTTGGGAGATCAGACTGTGTGGTGTGTATATAAGTGTATCACCCTGGTGTCCCTGTGTTTGGGAGATCAGACTGTGTGGTGTGTATATAAGTGTCTCACCCTGGTGTCCCTGTGTTTGGGAGATCAGACTGTGTGGTGTGTATATAAGTGTATCACCCTGGTGTCCCTGTGTTTGGGAGATCAGACTGTGTGGTGTGTATATACGTTTATCACCCTGGTGTCCCTGTGTTTAGGAGATCAGACTGTGTGGTGTGTATATAAGTGTATCACCCTGGTGTCCCTGTGTTTAGGAGATCAGACTGTGTGGTGTGTATATAAGTGGATCATCCTGGTGTCCCTGTGTTTATGAGATCAGACTGTGTGGTGTGTATATAAGTGTATCACCCTGGTGTCCCTGTGTTTAGGAGATCAGACTGTGTGATGTGTATTTAAGTGTATTATCACCCTGGTGTCCCTGTGTTTATGAGATCAGACTGTGTGGTGTGTATATAAGTGTATCACCCTGGTGTCCCTGTGTTTAGGAGATCAGACTGTGTGGTGTGTATTTAAGTGTATTATCACCCTGGTGTCCCTGTGTTTAGGAGATCAGACTGTGTGGTGTGTATATAAGTGTATCACCCTGCTGTCCCTGTGTTTAGGAGATCAGACTGTGTGGTGTGTAGATAAGTGTATCACCCTGGTGTTCCTGTGTGTAGGACATCAAACTGTGCGGTGTGTATATAAGTGTATCACCCTGGTGTCCCTTTGTTTAGGAGATCAGACTGTGTGGTGTGTATATAAGTGTATCGCCCTGGTGTCCCTGTGTTTAGGAGATCAGACTGTGTGGTGTGTATATAAGTGTATCACCCTGGTGTCCCTGTGTTTAGGAGATCAGACTGTGTGGTGTGTATAGAAGTGTATCACCCTGGTGTCCCTGTGTTTAGGAGATCAGACAGTGTGGTGTGTATATAAGTGTATCACCCTGGTGTCCCTTTGTTTAGGAGATCAGACTGTGTGGTGTGTATATAAGTGTATCGCCCTGGTGTCCCTGTGTTTAGGAGATCACACTGTGTGGTGTGTGTATAGAAGTGTATCACCCTGGTGTCCCTGTGTTTAGGAGATCAGATTGTGTGGTGTGTATATAAGTGTATCATCCTGGTGTCCCTGTGTTTAGGAGATCAGACTGTGTGGTGTGTATAGAAGTGCGTCACCCTGGTGTCCCTGTGTTTAGGAGATCAGACTGTGTGATGTGTAGAGAAGTGTATCACCCTGGTGTCCCTGTGTTTAGGAGATCAGACTGTGTGGTGTGTATAGAAGTGTATCACCCTGGTGTCCCTGTGTGTAGGAGATCAGACTGTGTGGTGTGTATAGAAGTGTATCACCCTGGTGTCCCTGTGTTTAGGAGATCAGACTGTGTGGTGTGTATAGAAGTGTATCACCCTGGTGTCCCTGTGTTTAGGAGATCAGACTGTGTGATGTGTATAGAAGTGTATCACCCTGGTGTCCCTGTGTTTAGGAGATCAGACTGTGTGGTGTGTATAGAAGTGTATCACCCTGGTGTTCCTGTGTTTAGGAGATCAGACTGTGTGGTGTGTATATATATGTATCACCCTGGTGTCCCTGTGTTTAGGAGATCAGACTGTGTGGTGTGTATATAAGTATATCACCCTGGTGTCCCTGTGTTTAGGAGATCAGACTATGTGGTGTGTATATAAGTGTATCACCCTGGTGTCCCTGTGTTTAGGAGATCAGACTGTGTGGTGTGAATATAAGTGTGTCGCCCTGGTGTCCCTGTGTTTAGGAGATCAGACTGTGTGGTGTGTATAGAAGTGTATCACCCTGGTGTTCCTGTGTTTAGGAGATCAGACTGTGTGGTGTGTATATATATGTATCACCCTGGTGTCCCTGTGTTTAGGAGATCAGACTGTGTGGTGTGTATATAAGTATATCACCCTGGTGTCCCTGTGTTTAGGAGATCAGACTATGTGGTGTATATATAAGTGTATCACCCTGGTGTCCCTGTGTTTAGGAGATCAGACTGTGTGGTGTGTATAGAAGTGTATCACCCTGGTGTCCCTGTGTTTAGGAGATCAGACTGTGTGGTGTGTATATAAGTGTATCACCTTGGTGTCGCTGTGTTTAGGAGATCAGACTGTGTGGTGTGTATATAAGTGTATCACCCTGGTGTCCCTGTGTTTAGGAGATCAGACTGTGTGGTGTGTGTATATAAGCGTATCACCCTAGTGTCCCTGTGTTTAGGAGATCAGACAGTGAGGTGTGTATAGAAGTGTATCACCCCGGTGTCCCTGTGTTTAGGAGATCAGACTGTGTGGTGTGTATATAAGTGTATCACCCTGGTGTCCCTGTGTTTAGGAGATCAGACTGTGTGGTGTGTATATAAGTGCATCACCCTGGTGTCCCTGTGTTTAGGAGATCAGACTGTGTGGTATGTATATAAGTGTATCACCCTGGTGTCCCTGTGTTTAGTAGATCATACTGTGTGGTGTGTATATAAGTGTATCACATTGCAGTCCTGCCACGTCATTGAAGTCAGGGTTCCCTGTGCGGCTGCACACCACTCGGGGAGCCCTGAATCAGATTTTAAAAAAATGCCCCATGGTCCTCAAGTGCCGGCCTCTCCTGCGAGCGCTGGTTGTTAAGGGGTTAAACTTCAGTATATGTGTTTATATATTAGTCTGTGTGAATAAAGTACTTTGTTCTTGCTCTAAATAATGTATTCAGTTACAAAAGTAGGTGTCAATAGGTCATGAAATAAAAATTCTCAGTAATGCCCAACCACCAGCCACACCCATAGCAATGCCACTTGAAACAAAAGTGTCCCTCTCTGGCCATTTGAATTTGTTTTCTATGGAGATGCAAAAAGGTCATAGCTCTATTTACGACCATCAAAATTAAAGCATAAATGGTTACATCGGTGAAAACAACAAGAGTCCATCAGAACTTGTCATATGGCCTTTGTTAATCCAGGGGAAGGCAGTGTGGTTGGAGACCTGTCTAGAATTCAGGGTGTTAAAATCCCCAATTAAATGAGTGAATTATTTATTTGTTCCCTAGAAAACAGTTGTTTATTCCATTACTGCTTAATACATCAGCCCTGTGTTTTAATGTGAACTTGAATCCCGTGCTACTAGGGGTCATTAGCTGTTATAAAACCTTGGTTATATTAGGTCTGTTGTAAAGAAACAAAATTTTCGGGCGGCTCAAGGAGACCTGATAAAAACATCAAACCTCCAGCAAATGCCAAAATCTGGAAAAGTGTTGTTTGTGCTAAATGGATAAATGACCCTCCCGGGACTATGTCATAACTATAACACACACTAATCCATAGCACTAAACTAGTCACTAATCCATAAAATAAAATTACAAAAACTTTATTCATTCAGTCAACGACAAATATTTCACGTGACCGGAGAAAGAGGCTACATCAACGCATTTCGCGTGTCACTGCTTATTCATGATGTCCATACGAGTTTATGCATGTGAAATATTTGTCGTTTTTATGACTGAATGAATAAAGTTTTTGTAATTTTATTTTATGGATTAGTGTCTAGTTTAGTGCTATGGATTAGTGTGTGTGTTATAGTTATATTAGGTCTGTATCCTTGACAAAGGTCCAAAAGGGGGTGAAACGCTAGTTTCTAATTAAACTTTCAAAGTTCTTCTCAAGACCAATGAGTGACCATTGCTTTACTGCTTTCTAGAGGGTTGGACGTCTGGGCTCCTGTTCCTGAGGTTAGTTCAATACCTTATGGACAGGTTATTTATAAATGGTGGTGGGGGTGTCGAATTATGCAATTTACATCACAATCTACATGGGGCTTAATAGGAGTGGACAGGATTGGGAAAAGGAAGGTGCATTTACCCCTCGAAATCAGTGGAACCAGGCAGGGAGTGGGCAGGACAGGCTGGAAAGTGTGAGGACACGGGTGGGGGTTCTCACTAACCCAGGGTATCACCTGAACTGGTAATAAAATCAGAAAAACTGAGTCTCCGGGCAGATCTGTAGAGTTTCCAAGATAGACTCAGCTTGGGCATCTGGACAGATACAAATAGAATAATGTATATTTTACCAACCAAATGTTCTCCATCCCAAATGGACTTCCATTGTGATTACAGAGAATGGAGCTGCTGTCTTCTTCACTACAGTCCTGTTGGCTAGTGACAACCCATGTATAAATAATGGCTTTGGCTGAAAGCACCACAACAAAAAGAATTAACCCTTTGAGTGCCAGAGTGGTACGGAACGCATTGCAAAGCAATGAGTTCCGTACCACTCTGGCGCTCAAAGGGTTAAAGATAAACTACCACCGCTAAACAACTTGAGCTCAAATAATTATTATTATTTATTATTCGTGCTGACAGGCAGGACGGAGTGCAGACATCTTTCCATAATGATGTCTGCGAGCCTGCGCTGTCAGTCCCAGGCGGCTTGAGAAGGAGTTGCTAGGAGCCGTTTGGCTCCAAAAGGAACTGACAGCGCAGGCGTGCAGGCGTCACTATGGGAAGATGTCTGCGCTCCATCCTGACTGTCAGCCCGGGAACAATGGATAATCCTATTTAACAAGGTAATCATTCTGGTGACTAGCGCTACAAAGCAGCTAGTCGCCAGATGGGGAATTATTTGGGCTCAAGCTGTTTATAGGTGGTAGTTCCACTTTAAATGAAAAAAACAAACAAATTGCTTTGTTTATACTCTCACCTTGTTTGGTCATATAACCTATGCCTTGTTTTGTTCCTGTTTTTCTTTTATTTGATACCTCTCTAGCATTCCGGGGGTTAAACATCTCATTTAAAGAGGAACTTTCATCACATTAATATTAAGCCCCAAATCATAATTACAATAGCGATATGCATACACGTACTTGTATTTTCAGGAATAACTGCTGCATTAGTGAAAATAGAACTTTTAGGCACACAGTCAGCGGCAGGGATCTTGCTGTAGGTGCTCTCTGCACCTGAGCTGTCAGTCCCTTCCGGTGCCTTAAAGGGATAGTAATGTCAGAAAAAAGTATTAACTATATGGTAGATACAATTAAAATAGAATACTTGCACTTATTTGTATCTCTCAGACCGTTATGGTTTGAGAGATATAGGAAAATAAAGTTCTTTGGTCCCTCCCCTTTCTGCTTGACGAGCTGTAAAACTGTCAGAAGCAGATTCTGGTTGCTTGGTCAGATGTGGCTCTTCAGTAGCGCTGATATAACGACATCTAAAGAGAAATACTTAATTTGGAACGGTCTACAAATTGTGCCTGGCTTGCAAGCACACTTTGTAGACCGTTCCAATGAAGTATTTATTTCTAAATAGCGTGATTTCAGCTCTGCTGCAGAGCCTCTGTCTGGTCAAATGACTGGAATCTACAGCTGTCAGCTAGATGGCAGACTTGAGTAAAACAGCCAGGAAAAGATAACTTTAGCAAGTTATATCTCTCAAACCATAAAGGTTTGAGAGATAAGACTTAGATCGATATTAACCTATTTTAATGTCTACGATATTAAATCAACTTAAAATTAACCATTACTATCCCTTTAGGGTAACCAGACATTCAACTCACCAATCGTGGAGGAGAACGGGATGGACAGTGCGGACGCAGAGATGCCGGCTCTGCAAGATGTCTGCGCTGTTCCCTAATGCCTGTCTGCCTAAAAGGTTCTGTTTTCACTAATGCAGCAGTTATTCTTGAAAATACAAGTACGTATATGCATATTACTATTCTAATTAGGATTTAGGGCTCAGTATAAGTGTGATGATAGTTCCACTTTAACTCAATGGGGAAATTTTATTTTGTCATTACGTTGCATTTGGTTGGCTTCAGTGTTAGTCCAATAGTAGATCAGCCTCATTGATAGTGATGCCTGGATTTACATCTCAGGCAACCATAAACAACACAGCCTTGGGTACTCTTGTCATGTGCTCATAATTTTATATATAAATGAGGAATTCCAGGTCACAACAGTAGTGGTGATGCAAAACAACTTCCAGTGTAGACATCGATCAGTCTATTCTTCCAGTGTGATATTGAATCTTTTTTTTTTTTTTTTGGTTTAAAGTTATTTATAGTAAGTAAATGACACTATAAACCTCTATTATACAGATAGATTTGCTTAACCATATATAACATTTCATCTTTATACTGTTTGGACCAATACTGAGGCAATATTTCAATTATCCAATCATGAGGGATGGTGGGATATTTAAAAATGGTTTGCTGAGTGTTGCTTTGTCTTTTTTCATGTGGCTGATGCTAGATCTGAGGAAGTAGTCAGGGGACTACGAAACATTATTGTTTAGCAAGCCTTTGTTTTTAATATCTATTATTGATATTTTTATTATTATTTTGCATTGTGTTTTATATATTAAATACTTGGAAGACAAATTTTCAGCACCTTGTGGACTTTTGTCTTCAAGTTATGGTTGCCTGAACACAGACAGGAATATATCTCTGTATGCCTGGTTTGTTGTAGTTGGGTATATACCCTTCAACAACCAGCATATTTGTGAGTATAGTCTTGATCCAGATCAATATTTCTGTTAGAAAGATAACAGGAACCACTGGACGCATTGTTTTGTTTTTTCTGCATATTCCAAACCTCCGGTGAGCTGTGTTGAGGAGCTGCCCAGCTAAGGGGCAAATATCAGCTGTAGACTTGTGCACGGCAAAAATTTTCGGTAAAATTCAATTTCTGACAAATTTTTTTCCCATTCGGAGGATCCGAATCTTGGGCGGGACCTGTTAGACTCGGACGAAATTCAGCAATAGTCCGAATTATTCGGACAAATTTAAAAAAACTGTAAAATATTTAATAAAAAATTAAAATTAAACAAATAAAAAAATACATTAACCCCTTAAGGACCATTGCCGTGCCAGGACCGTCACGGCGGTCCGGCACTTAAGGACCTATGACGGTCCTGGCACGGCATGGAGTTCAGGGCTCCCGGCGCGGCTGCACGCCGCTCCAGAAGCCCTGAACTGGAAGCCATAGTAAAAAAAAATGCCCCGTGGTCTGCAAGTGCCGACCGCACGGGATCGCGCTGGTCCTTAAGGGGTTAAAACTAAATTAATAATAATATTAAATCTCTATTGAGACAGGAAGGGGTATTTTATAAAGATTTACACACTTATTAACCCTTAATAGGGCAAATATGGGTGAGTGGCAGCAATGTAACATGGCTGTGTGATACAAATACAACAAACACACAAAATAAAGCCCTGCGCTCAAACTCCCAGTACTCGTATGCAGCAGCAATGGGTATAGTATACAATAGCCCAAAATACATAGTACAAAAAACAAAGAGTTACCTGCGCTCTGTCCCAAATCCCTATGCACATTTAACTAATTGGAGGCTTTTAGTTTCACTCCAATGGCCAGCTGAATGTAACTCACCTGCCGTGTCAAGGCAAGCCTCATAGGTGAGTCCATCAGGACAATTACATTATTTTGAATTACTTTTCTTAAGCTGCACCCATTATGTAACACATTATTACTGTTTTTTTTTATTTTGTAATTTTTGTAATAATAAATGAGAATTTATATATGTATATATCACATCAAATTAAAGCCCTTTCTGCCCTTTAAAAAATGGTATATAATATGTGTTTGTGCAATAAATAAAAAAGATAGGAATTAGGGTTGAACACACAAATAGCAAAAATGCCAAAATTGCTTGTGTCCTAAAGTAGTTAATATCTGCACTTTGCATTAACTGTAAAGCACCTGTTTTACCACATCTATTTTTAGCAGCATGTAGCAACATTGTAATAGTTTCAGGCAGGAAAGCGCCGTGCTGTCTATTTTTAGCAGCATGTAGTAGCAACATTGTAATAGTTTCAGACGGGAAAGCGCTGTTCGAATTTCAGAAAATTACACCGAAATTTTGGACTAGGTCCGTTTCGTTTTCTGATTTTTTTTTGGTGGGCGGACCTTGGCTTTCGGAACGTCTGAATGATGCCAAATACGCTTTATTCGTCCGAATTCCGAAATTGGCCAAACCGAATCGCACAAGTCTAATCAGCTGACACATACATGTTAAGTTGACAATATCACTTTGTGAGTATATTTCTAGAGTTGGTGACGGGCTGGTGAAAAAAGATCTGCAAAGATGTTATTGCACCAGAAGTGCCTTCTTTTTGTTTTTTCTTCCATGTTCCTGTTTAAGCTGGCTTGAAATGTATTATTCTGACCTTTGTGTGATGACATATTGTTTTCTTCATTTGATTTATGTGAATATTTAATTTCCAGTCTAGTCAGTTATCCAACTTCTGTCAATGTTTTTTCAAGTTATCATCAGGTATAGAACTTTAATTGTTCTATATGGAAAAAACAAATATATTAGATCTTCATCTAGAAAATATCAATGTTCAAATGTTCATCATAACGGAATTCAAAAATTTTGCCCAAGGAAATGAGTATGCTGTCAACTTTAAACAAATTAGGTGATTGTGAAACAAATGTCAGGCACCTATATGTTCCTTAAGCTGTTTTATTTACTGTAAGTGAATATTTTTAGCAGCAAAAGCACAACATCTTTTTGTCCACTATTTCCTTTAAAGAGAAGCCAGACCTTATACTCAGTGGTTTGGATTGCAAGAGACTTATCATTCCTGTTTGTCCCTGATATGCGCAGGATGCCGCTGCTTCCTTCCTCGTCGTCTGCGCATGCGTCCGGTTCAGTGGTGTATTGGAGCACTTTCCCCTATCCCGTGCAGTTCCCAGACGAGCCCCCCTCCTGACCCCTTTCCATTGGCCATTACTGATATTTAAACAGGCTGCTCCAGCTCTTGGGTGCCCGTTCCACGAGCTTCAGTGTTTGTTCTGGGTTCTGATTATTATTTTGCTCCTGACTACTGACCCTTGGCTACATCCTGGCTATTCTGTGTCTACAGTTCCTGGATATGACCCTTGGTTACATCATGGATATTCAGTGTCTCCAGCTCCTAGCTACTGACCCTTGGCTATGTACAGACCATTCTGTATCTCCAGCAAGAGCACAACATCTTTTTGTCCACTATTGCCTTTAAAGAGAAGCCAGACCTTATACTCAGTGGTTTGGATTGCAAGAGACTTATCATTCCTGTTTGTCCCTGACATGAGCAAGATGCCGCCGCATCCTTCCTTGTTGTCTGCTCATGCGTCCGGTTCAGCGGTCTATTGGAGCACTTTCCCCTATCCAGTGCAGCTCCCAGATGAGTCCCACTCCTGCCCCTTTCCATTGGCCATTACTGATATTTAAACAGGCTGCTCCAGCTCTTGGGTGCCTGTTTCACGAGCTTCAGTGTTTGTTCTGGGTTCTGATTATTATTTTGCTCCTGACTACTGACCCTTGGCTACATCCTGGCTATTCTGTGTCTCCAGTTTCTGACTAGTGACCCTTGGCTACATCCTAACTGTTCTGTGTCTCCAGCTGCTGGCTATGACCCTTGGCTACATCATGACTGTTCAGTGTCTCCAGCTTCTAGCTACTGACCCTTGGCTACGTACAGACCATTCTGTATCTCCAGCTCCTGGCTACTGACCCTTGGCTACGTACAGACCATTCTGTATCTCCAGCTCCTGGCTACTGACCCTTGGCTACGTACAGACCATTCTGTATCTCCAGCTCCTGGCTACTGACCCTTGGCTACGTACAGACCATTCTGTATCTCCAGCTCCTGGCTATTGACCCTTGGCTATGTGTAGACCATCTTGTCTCCAGCTCCTGGCTACTGGCTACGTTCCTGACCATGTCTTGTCTGCGCCCTCTTCTCCCCTCGCTCTGCTTCCAGCTTGTCTTTTCTGCCTGGTTCTCAACGGTTCCCAGGGCACTCCCATCCTGGTTGCACCCCAGCTCAACTGGAGTAGAACAATCTGGTATCCTGACCAGCAACTTTACTCAGCTTCGACTGCAGCAAGGGAGTCCCTAGCACGCTGTCACTGATCCCAAGCTTCGCTCCCTAGCACCTCTCTCTAGCTACTGAACCAGTGCCGGCACCACACGGGTTCCTACCAACCACGTGGTGACAGTTTAACTTCATGTTGTTCCTTCCATTCTAAATTGACAATATAAAAGGAGTGTCAGTACATGTTGTCAGTCTGTGCTTATGAGAAAGAGACATCTGCTGATGTTTAGATGCTGGCTAGTGTATCCTCATCATAACCCAACTATAATGTGGGAGTAAGTGAATTACAGGCCAACAATCTAGCCCATGAGGAATGGAGACACCTAATCATACTGTTACTGTAGATTTTTGTGATCCATAAATATTGTATCTCTTTCCTGTCAAAAGGGTAATATCCACAAAAAACATTATTTGCCAGATTCTCATTTTATATCTCCTATCATCCTGGCTCAAAGAATGAGAAGGCCGATGCTCTATCTAACATTTATTCTCAAGACCCTTCAACCGATTCTAAGTCAGACACCATTTTTTCATTCCAGCCATTCCCTTTGTATTACTCCTTCCTTCCTGGACCTGATCAAACAGAAGTTTACTTAACAGCAACAATTAACTCATAACAAACAATTGACCCAGAAAAATGGCAACTGTTATTGGAATAAACAAATCTTTGTCCCTGTATGTAGAAGCTCACACCCTTTTGGATGGCCACATTTGGGCTTGTGAAACCACGGGTCTCAACAAAAGGAACTGGTGACCCAATTTGGTATACTCAGTATTTGCATAATTCAGATCCTTTGACAATTGTACTTGGGCCAAAAGCCTCCATTCTTGTCCTTTGGGATTCATGTTTCCACTCTCCTACCAGTTTACATCCCACTTCTGGAAACAAAATTGTGTAAACTGAAAAAATCCAACTATCCACTTGCCATCCACAATACAAAATAAAATGTACAAATAAAACTTTGGAACAATAACTATACTGTTACTCAGCACATCTTCAGGTCTGTTGGGTCAACCTTTTACCCCAAGTTGAGTTTGCATAAATATTTTAATCTTTTGAGTGACAGAGGGGTACGCAACACATTGTGGAGCAATGCATTGCTTTCCCCTCTGGCACTCAAAGGATTAAGCACATCACTGGGACATAATCATTCTACTCCAACTTTGGATACATCCAGTACCGCTAGTCGCCACAATTATTACCTTGTTAAATAGAATTATCCATTGTTCCCGGGCTGACAGGCAGGAAGGAGCACAGACATCTTTCCATAGTGACATCTGCACGCCTGCACTGTCAGTCCCAGCCGGCTCTACGAGGCGTTCCTAGGAGCCGTTTGGCTTCAAAAGGGACCGACAGCGCAGGCGTCCAGTCACTATGGAAAGATGTCTGCGCTCCTTCCTGCCTGTCAGCCCGGGAACAATGGATAATTCTATTTAACAAAGTAAACATTCTGGTGACTATCGCTACTGAGGAGCTAGTCGCCAGATGGGGAATTTCAAGTTTTTTAGCGGTGGTAGTTCCGCTTTAATATTTCTCAAACTAGAGAAATCTTAATTCATTGGCCAGATAGAATTTCTTAGGAACTGGAGAGTTTATCACACCGGAGAAGTCATCTCCACCTTATTGTAACAGGTTTTCAAGTTTCAGAAGTCAAAAATTCTTCCAACTGCTATCTCAAAACTTTCAGTTTCTGAAGCAAACCATACCCCATCTCCAGTTATGCTGCAAGAGCACGTGAAACATAGGTCATTACCGGACTTCAAGGTCAGAAAGGTCTGATTATGGTAGAAAAAAACAAGAAACAAGGTATATTGTTCGACTTACAATACTACCTCAAACTCAAATCAATCTAGTTGCCTTTGGAATACAGTTACCTGCTCATTTGTTTCAGATTTACACTCCCAAGCTCTTCTTTGTACATCAGGTCACTGAGTAGGTAAGTTTCCCTATGCTATTAAACCGCCTTTGGTCTCACTTTCCCTTAATCCACAAACGTAAAGGGACACTAACAACGATAAACAAAGATTTTCCTATTACATTAGTACTAGTAACAGTAACCTGGAGAAGCCTAAATTTTTCTGTTATGTCCAGTGTGCCATACAGAGCCTTCTCCTCCACTGAAACAATCACAACCACCACTTTCCTGGGAGACAAGTTGGCCACTTGAAAAGCAGTCTCTCTCCTTCCTGATAAATAGTTTACTCTGAGACATACAACTACTTCCAGGAGCACATCTATTAACTTTAATAGCTTATGCAGAAGCCTGCCATGTGTCATCATGTCGATGGGGAACCCGAGATCCCGTTAACAAGGGAGGTGGCTGCTGTCTTGGTTTTCTTTAGGGTTCCAGTTATTGTTCCATCTGGTGCATGGGTTCCCTGGAACTATTTATGTGTCTCTAGGATGTGTCTCTACTAGTATTAGAATACATGGGACACCTTTGTGTATCGATGTTAATGTCCCTTTAACATTGCTACTTTACAATAAGAGTATGAGCAAACAAAATAAATTACATTACCAACACTTACATAGATTGGTTGGCACTAGTGTTGAGCGAGCATGCTCGGCCGATGCTCGGATCGGCTCGAGCATCGCTCTGCTCGGCACATGGCGGTACTCGTACGAGTACCGCATGTGCTCGCCCGCCATGTTCGGGTCTCCTCCCCGCACGTTTTGTGGCTGCTGCGCAGCCAATAAACGTGCAGGGAGGCTCTGACATCGGTGTAATGCCAGCAGCCATGTTGGCTGCTGGCATTACACTGATTGGCTGGCCAGAACCCGTGGTCAGGTGCTGTATAGCACCTGACCAGCGAGTTCGGCTCAGTCTGAGCCAGGGAGAGCTGAGGATAGGAAGGGAAAGGCAGTGTAGGGAGGAAAAAAACAAAAATTGTGAAAAAAAAAGAACCAAAAGTCCTTTTTAGGACTACTGTGTGTGGGGGCAGCAGGTTATTTGGTGTGGGGGGAAAAAAACAAAAAAAAAAAAAAAAAAATATATATATTCTGTTTAGTGTGCAAAGTTGCAGATTAGAGCACATTCTGTTTAGTGTGCACAGTTGCAGATTAGAGCACATTCTGTTTAGTGTGCAAAGTTGCAGATTAGAGCACATTCTGTTTAGTGTGCAAAGTTGCAGATTAGAGCACATTCTGTTTAGTGTGCAAAGTTGCAGATTAGAGCACATTCTGTTAAGTCTTCAAACTAAAATATCAAAGTCACGTATTCCATTCAGTGTGCGTCGCCGCAGTTTAGCAGCACATTCTGAGTACTGTGCAGAGTTGCAGAATAGGAAGAAATACTGTTAAGTCTTCAAACTAAAATATCAAAGTCACATATTCCATTCAGTGTGCTTCGCCGCAGTTTAGCAGCACATTCTGTGTACTGTGCAGAGTTGCAGAATAGGAAGAAATACTGTTAAGTCTTCAAACTAAAATATCAAAGTCACATATTCCATTCAGTGTGCTTCGCCGCAGTTTAGCAGCACATTCTGTGTAGTGTGCAGAGTTGCAGAATAGGAAGAAATACTGTTAAGTCTTCAAACTCAAATATCAAAGTCACATATTCCATTCAGTGTGCTTCGCCGCAGTTTAGCAGCACATTCTGTGTACTGTGCAGAGTTGCAGAATAGGAAGAAATACTGTTAAGTCTTCAAACTAAAATATCAAAGTCACATATTCCATTCAGTGTGCTTCGCCGCAGTTTAGCAGCACATTCTGTGTAGTGTGCAGAGTTGCAGAATAGGAAGAAATACTGTTAAGTCTTCAAACTAAAATATCAAAGTCACATATTCCATTCAGTGTGCTTCGCCGCAGTTTAGCAGCACATTCTGTGTACTGTGCAGAGTTGCAGAATAGGAAGAAATACTGTTAAGTCTTCAAACTAAAATATCAAAGTCACATATTCCATTCAGTGTGCTTCGCCGCAGTTTAGCAGCACATTCTGTGTACTGTGCAGAGTTGCAGAATAGGAAGAAATACTGTTAAGTCTTCAAACTCAAATATCAAAGTCACATATTCCATTCAGTGTGCTTCGCCGCAGTGTAGCAGCACATTCTGTGTACTGTGCAGAGTTGCAGAATAGGAAGAAATACTGTTAAGTCTTCAAACTAAAATATCAAAGTCACATATTCCATTCAGTGTGCTTCGCCGCAGTTTAGCAGCACATTCTGTGTAGTGTGCAGAGTTGCAGAATAGGAAGAAATACTGTTAAGTCTTCAAACTCAAATATCAAAGTCACATATTCCATTCAGTGTGCTTCAACGCCGTTTAACAGCCTATTCTGTGTACTCTACAGAGTTGCAGAATAGTAAGAAATACTGTTAATTTTTCAAACTCAAATATCAAAGTCACATATTCCATTCAGTGTCTTTCACCGCCGTTTAACAGCCTATTCTGTGTACTCTGTACAGTTGCAGAATTATAAGAAATACTGTTAAGTTTTCAAACTCAAATATTAAAGTCACATATTCCATTCAGTGTCTTTCACCGCCGTTTAACAGCCTATTCTGTGTACTCTGTACAGTTCCAGAATTATAAGAAATACTGTTAAGTTTTCAAACTCAAATATTAAAGTCACATATTCCATTCAGTGTGTTTCAACGCCGTTTAACAGCCTATTCTGTGTACTCTGCAGAGTTGCAGAATAGTAAGAAATACTGTTAATTTTTCAAACTCAAATATTAAAGTCACATATTCCATTCAGTGTCTTTCACCGCCGTTTAACAGCCTATTCTGTGTACTCTGTACAGTTCCAGAATTATAAGAAATACTGTTAAGTTTTCAAACTCAAATATTAAAGTCACATATTCCATTCAGTGTGTTTCAACGCCGTTTAACAGCCTATTCTGTGTACTCTGCAGAGTTGCAGAATAGTAAGAAATACTGTTAATTTTTCAAACTCAAATATTAAAGTCACATATTCCATTCAGTGTCTTTCACCGCCGTTTAACAGCCTATTCTGTGTACTCTGTACAGTTCCAGAATTATAAGAAATACTGTTAAGTTTTCAAACTCAAATATTAAAGTCACATATTCCATTCAGTGTGTATCACCGCCGTTTAGCAGCCTATTCTGTGTACTCTGAACAGTTGCAGAATAGTAAGAAATACTGTTAAGTTTTCAAACTCAAATATTAAAGTCACATATTCCATTCAGTGTGTTTCACCGCCGTTTAGCAGCCTATTCTGTGTACTCTGCAGAGTTGCAGAATAGTAAGAAATACTGTTAAGTTTTCAAACTCATATATATTAAAGTCATATATATCGTGTAAGATGAAGAAGGCGGGTAAAAAGGGACGGGGAAGTGGACGTGATCCTGAAAGTTCAGGGCGCGGGTCAGGACGCGGAGAAACTGTGCCTGGTGCCAGAGCACAAGAAAGAAAGACATCCACCATACCTAGCTTCATGTCTGATTTCACAGGGCGTCGCAGGACATCACTCTCGAGGTCCGACCAGTGCGAACAGGTGGTCGGTTGGATGACAGCTGATACTGCTTCCAGTCGGTTAAGCACCACCCTGTCTTCCACCAAGTCCACTCTCAGTAGCCAAGAGTCTGGTCAACATAATCCTCACTCTGATCATCCTTCCTCCCACCATACACGGTCTGGTCAAAGAAGTGATCCCACACTGGGATATAGTGATGAGCTCGTCTCATCACCAATCCTTCATTTGACCCTCTCTCCAAGCACGCTTGCAGAGGAACATGACATCTTGTGCCCTGATTCACAACCTCTAGAGGCTACCCAATCACAAGAAGATGACAGATGTGAACGGCATTTAAGGTCAAAGGAAGTAGTGGATGATGATGATGATGATGAGACACAGTTGCCATTAAATCAACCACTATTTCCTTCTCAAGACCTTGTTGAGGAGAATGTTATACAGTTGTCAATGACCGAGTATGTGGTGGGATCAAGACTTGAGGAGGATGATCAGAGTGAGGAAGTGGAGGAGGACTTGGTGGACGATGAGGTGACTGACCCCACCTGGGAAGGTGTAGAGCCGAGCGATGACAGCAGTCCTGAGGGTGAGCCATCTGCAGCACCGCAACAGGCTGGAAGAGGCAGTGGTGTGGCTACAGAAAGAAGGCGGACCGCACCAAACCGGCCCGCAAATGTTCCACGGAGCACCCCCTTGCGTAAATCTACCTTGCCAAGGGGTAGGTGTTCCGCGGTATGGCGTTTTTTTAAGGAAAGTGCGGACGACAAAAGATTTGTAGTTTGCAACCTGTGCCACACCAGAATGAGCCGAGGCATGAACACTAGAAACCTCACCACCACCAGCATGATCCGACACATGGCATCCAAGCACCGTAGTAAGTGGGAGGAACGCCTGGATCGCCCATCTGTGTCTGCAGGCCACACCACTGCCTCCTCTTCCCCTGTTTTCGGTGCCGGCCAATCGCCTGTCGAAGGCGCAGGCCCGCATACCTCCCGCCCTGCACCTGTACCATCTGAAGCACCATCAGCGACCACATCCACTTCCCTGTCCCAGCACAGCATCCAAATGTCGTTACCCCAGGCATTTGAGCGCAAGAGAAAATACCCAGCCACCCACCCACAGGCCATAGCACTAACCTCACACCTTTCAAAATTACTGGCCATCGAAATGCTGCCATTTAGGCTTGTGGACACTGAGTCCTTCCGCAGCCTGATGGCAGCAGCTGTCCCTCGGTACGCGGTCCCCAGCCGCCACTACTTTTCCCGGTGTGCCATCCCCGCATTACACCACCATGTGTCCCGTAACATCACCCGTGCCCTGACCAACGCAGTTACTGGGAAGGTCCACTTAACGACTGACACATGGACAAGTGCTTGTGGCCAGGGACGCTACATTTCCCTGACGGCACACTGGGTGAATGTCGTGGAGGCTGGGAGCGACTCGGACCCTGGGATGGCACGGGTGCTACCCACGCCGAGGATTGCGGGCCCTACCTCCATCAGGGTTTCCACCAGCACCTACGTTATTGGCTCTTCCTCCTCCGTTTCCACCTCCGAATTCTCTACACACACCGCCACTCCCCCATCAGCCAGTAGCTGGAAGCAGTGTAGCACTGCAGTGGGGAAGCGTCAACAGGCCGTGCTGAAGCTGATCTGCCTTGGGGACAAACAGCACACGGCCTCAGAGCTGTTGCAGGGGATTAGTCACCAGACCGAGCAGTGGCTCTCGCCACTCAACCTGCAAGCAGGCATGGTTGTGTGTGATAATGGGCGTAACTTGGTGGCGGCTTTGGAGCTCGGCAAGCTCACACACGTACCATGCCTAGCGCATGTATTTAATTTAGTGGTGCAGCGATTTCTAAAAACCTACCCCAATGTGCATGATCTCTTGACCAAGGTGCGCCGCGTGTGTGCACATTTCCGTAAGTCATCTACAGCTTCGGCCGGCCTGTTGAAGCTGCAGCAGCGCTTACAATTGCCAGCTCACCGGCTGCTGTGTGACGTGAGCACGCGCTGGAACTCCACCTTCCACATGTTGGCCCGGCTTTGTGAGCAGCAGAGGGCAGTAGTGGAGTACCAGCTGTTACACGGTCGTCGCCTCTCCGTTCAACTTCCTGTAATCAGAAGTGAGGAGTGGGAATGGATGTCAGACCTCTGCGAGGTTTTACGCAATTTTGAGGAATCGACACAGATGGTGAGCGGCGATAACGCTATTATCAGTGTAACCATCCCACTTCTGTGTCTACTGAAACGCTCGCTGCTCACAATTAAAACCGACGCTTTGCATGTGGAAGAGGTGGAAATGGGGGAGGAAGAGCTTACACAAGGTGATAGCCAGAGCACCCTCACTTCGTCTTCTCAGCGACAATTGGAGGAGGCGGAGGAGGAGGAGGAGGAGGAGGAGGAGGAGGAAGACACGGTTGCCTCCGCTACAGAGGGTAGCCATGGAACTTTAGTTCCATCTCTTCAGCGTGGGTGGGCAGAAGAGGAGGAAGAGGATGAGGATATTGAGAGTCAGCCTCCTGGTGAGGACAGCGAAATCTTGACTGTTGGTACTCTGGCACACATGGCTGACTTTATGTTAGGCTGCCTTTCCCGTGACCCACGCGTTGTACGCATTTTAGACAACACGGATTACTGGGTGTTCACCCTTCTGGACCCCCGCTACAAAGAGAATTTCTCATCTCTCATTCCTCCGGTGGAGAGGACAAGCAAAATGGTGCAATACCAGAAGGTTCTTGTTGAAAAATTGCTCCAAAATTTTCCATCTGACAACGCTGGCGGCAGAGTACGTGCTACCTTGGCCAACCGAGAAGGGGAGAAAAGGGGAGCACACAGCAGTTCCGACAAAGGCAGGGCAACACTCTCCAAGGCGTGGGACACCTTCATGACACCCCGCCAGCACCCTCACCCTGATGCGCAGCCTAGTGTCACAAGGAGGGAAAAGTTTTGGAAGATGGTGAAGGAGTACGTAGCAGACCGTGTCAGCGTCCTCAATGATCCCTCTGTGCCTTACAACTACTGGGTGTCCAAGCTGGACACGTGGTATGAACTGGCACTCTACGCCTTGGAGGTGCTGGCCTGCCCTGCCGCCAGCGTTCTGTCTGAGCGGGTATTTAGTGCTGCTGGTGGCATCATAACAGATAAGCGTATCCGCCTTTCCACCGACAATGCTGATAGGTTGACACTTATAAAAATGAACAAGGCCTGGATTTCCCCTGACTTCTCCACTCCACTGGAGGAAAGCCCCGGGGGAACATAAACTCACTTTATATATGTTATTTACAATGATGGGAATACTCTGTATTCCCATTCACCCCTTCCACCCCAAAAACGGGTATATGGTTGACTCTTAATGTTCTCATCCTCCTCCTCCTCTTCCATATGCCCTGGGATATAATTTTTATATAGGGCCAGCTCACCAGCGTGCCCTGGGATATAATTTTTATATAGGGCCAGCTCACCAGCGGGCCCTGTGATATAATTTTTATATAGGGCCAGCTCACCAGCGGGCCCTGTTTGACAATTTTTATATAGGTCAGCTCACCAGCGGGCCTTCTCATATAATGTTTTATTGGGTCAGCTCTCTAGCGGGCCCTCTCATATAATGTTTTATAGCGTCAGCTCACTAGCGGGCCTTCGCATATAATGTTTAGGATGGTCAGCTCTGCAGCAGACCCTCACCCATAATGTTTTAGATGGTCAGCTCAGCGCACGTTTCCCTCTTAATCATGGCCTCAGTTCTGAAAATCAAGGAAATTTTTGGGAGAATTTGCCTCTGCGCACGTTTCCCTCTTAATCATGGCCTCAGTTCTGAAAATCAAGGAAATTTTTGGGATAATTTGCCTCTGCGCACGTTTCCCTCTTAATCATGGCCTCACTTCAGAAAATCGATGAAATTTTTGGGAGAATTTGCAGATGATATACAAGTAAATATACAGCAAATACTGTTTGGTAACAATTTTTCGCCTAAAGTCGTTTTTATTTTCCTTTTTGTGTGTTTTACGGTCAGTCTGTAAAAATGGCGTACTACGGGCGAAAGATCGTTCCCAGCAGCGATGTTGGAGTCCAAGGTGCATCCAGACATCCTCCCTATGCTGTCCCTGAACCATTTCTGTAGTGTTTCCATCTTTTTCTGCCCTTTTCCTATGGACCAGGCACCCTCCCCTCATCAGAGCAGGGGGTGCCTGGTGTAATGCTCGAGTCCTCCCATTGACTTCAATGGGGCTCGGGTGTTCGGCCGAGCACTCGAGCCTCAGGGGGTGCTCGGTCAGAGCACCCGAACATCCGAGCATTGGGGTGCTCGCTCATCACTAGTTGGCACAGAAACCTTGAGTGGTAGTCTTTATATGCACCTAATTATATTCTACAAATATTGACTTGGCAAAATGACAGCAGCAGCTATAATCCACTCGTATTTTGGAGCATTATCTGATGCATCTGAGGACACTTCCCTCTGTTTCATCTAGTCATGGGGAATTTTATTATCCACTTAAAGGGACAGTAATGTTTCAAAATAAAAGCAGCTCTAATTAATCATCATAGTATTTGGACTTTGGAGAGTGTTATTTCAATTCTGTCAGAGTTGTAGTACAAGAGTAATTCAATGACAAAGTATCCCCCTCCCGCCCCTTTTTCTGATGTAACACTGCTCAGCCAGATCAGAAGGGAGGTGCCCAGGTAGACTGCAGAGAGGGACAATCTTCAATTAAGATAAGGGAAAAACCTGAAAAACTTGTCAAGGGGGGCAGGGCTTTCATTGTTTTCATAGGAAGAAGATTGTCCCCTTCTGTTATCTGTCTGGTCTATGGACTGCATTCCACATCTGAGAAGAGATGGCTTACACTAGGTAAAAGGGGCAGGAGAGGAAACTTTGCTTGTGAATATCTCTCAAACCATAAAGGTTTGAGAGATAAGACTTATATCATTCTTTATGTTTTTTTAATGCCTACAAAATAAAATAAAGATAAAACAAAGCATTACTATCCCTTTAATGACAGTGAGATGTATCTGTTTTTGAAATGTTAATATGGAAAGCATTTATTTAAAAAGTTTTACTATTTTGCAATATGATCTAAATACCGTATAAAATATTGTGGGTGTATTATGTATGTGGTAATTCCTGATTCAAATATTTTAAGAACTCATATTTTGTCAATTTATCCCCTTAGACACTAGTGATGTCTCCAGTGCACTGTGAAAGTAATGCATTGAGGAAATTTTGGTCACCCAAAGGGTTAAGAGGAACAGGATACAGATATGCAGAGTATGCATCTGATAATTACATAGTTTACTGAAATGTAATCTCATGGTTTTTTGGATTATACAATATTCAAATCTTTAAGCGTATTTTGTAAACGTAATTCCTCAGGATTAAGAGGAATGGAATAGAGATATTTTAACTCCTCTGGCACTCAAAAGGTTAAACAATCGCGTAAACAGTTGATAATTACACAATATACTGAAGAATGTGATCTCATCGTTTCTTGAATCATATGTGCCTTTAAAGGGGATAGTAACACATAACAGTTAATATGGAAACAATGTATTGCAGATTTTAACCTACTGAGTAAAACTAGCCACTCCTGAGAGGCGGTTTATTCAAAAGTTATTGTAGTTTGAACTTTCAGTTTTAGGTACAGTGCTTCCATGGCCTGAAATGTTACAGTGGTATGTTGGTACAGCAATCTATGGACATCTCTGCTTAGTTGATCATAAACCTCCTTATGATTCTGTAGCAACAGCGCCACAGCAAAATTTCAGGTTATTGAGGTGTACTGCACCCAAAAAATGTAAATTTGAGATTTAATAATGGGAGAATCCATGTTTTACTACCCCCAGTTACTTTACTATGGTGAGAAAATCCCAGTGGACTCTAGGATTGTTGCCCTTGTGTCTTTGTTCAATCAGTCCTGGATTTCAGGTCCATGGGGTAGACGTTAGCTTGATACATGAGCTCACTAAACCCTTTAAGGTACACCCACTCCTATGAAAACCATCACCTCTGATTTTCTGCCTGCTGCCAATCTCCCCCCCCCCAGCACTGAAATTTTGTAATGATGTTTTAGGACATTTTCATTCAAGTAAAGCAAGGGGACTCCCACAGCTGACAGTTGTTTTATTCAAAAGTTATAACAGTTTAAAACTATTATACTATATGGAAACAGAGATCCAGGGAGCATATTTCCTGAAGGTCCATACGAATAAGAAGTAATAGGGCTGCTATTATAACATTCTATTTAAAACTGCTGTCAGTGACGCACCTGTCCCATAGATTGTAACAGAATAGCTATCTGAAATCTGTCCACTAGATGGCAATCCTGATATAAAAAAACAACAGTTTAAGTTATAATGAATCTGGAAAGATTTAACTGCATTAGGGGACCCTTATTTTATTCATGAGGAAAAGCCCTGCAATATATTTGTTTTTTCATTAAAAAAAGTTATCTTCTCCTTTAATTAAGCGAGAGTCTTTAAACCATTTAAGTGAAAAAAAAATTCTCATTAGTACATTTGTCATATAGAGACATATTTCAAAACCTGACTTCTTAATAAATATGACCCATCCTTCAAGATTTTAGCAATAGTAGTTAAAGTGGAACTGTTTCAAAACCATCTATATTTATTTTAGCCATTCTTTATTTAACACTATAATGTATTATACATATATTTTGCTTGTCAAATTAGGCAGTATTGGCTCACAGTCTGGGGTGTCAAATACAGTCTACTCTCCCTCCCAACTGCCATTTCCAACCAGCAACTAATGGATAATTTGAGTAAACTGACATATAAATAAATCCAAATATCTAATAGCCTGTAGATTTAAGGAACAATAACCCCAACAATGAAATATATTATCATCACTTTACATATCATGTACTTATAATTAGCATATGTGAACATTCATAAATATCATTATTCAGTAGACATGACATCTATGACTGAATGAAGAAGGTATCTGTTGAACAAAGACACAAGAGCAAATCTCAGAGGGGTCCTTAGGATTTTCTGGCCATAGTCAGGTATGTGGGGGATGATTATTAGAAGGAATTCATTCTCCATAAATGGTTAATAATGGCTTACTATAACGAAAATAAATATAATGTAAAGTTTGATCACTCCTTATAATGTGTACTCCACCATCGGTAATGTTCATAGCACTATAGTTTCTATGGAATTATATTAAAAAATTTTCCCCTCCCACCCCTTTTCAATATGTCAATCTTCCATCTTCAGAGGTGGAAGCCAGTCCGTACGGATTGCGGAGAGGAACAATCTTCTGTCAGTATAAGGAAAAACCTGCCGTCCTTCGTTTTCCTTATATTGATGGACAGAAGATTGTCCCTCGTTGCTATCTGTCTGGTCAAGTGACCATATTTCATATCTGAGGGGAGGCTGCTTGACATATTGAACAGGGGCGGGAGGCAGAAACTGTATAATATAATTTCATAGAAATTAGAGCGATATAAACATTGCCAACTGTGGAGAGCGTTAGTAAACACTATGAGTGATCGAACCTTACGTTATATTGAGCTATTACCAACCCTTTAATATACACAGAAAGGTGGAAAATAAATACTATTTTAATTCATTTGCAATGCATTCCATACCACTCTGGCACTCAAAGGGTTAATGGTGTTATAAAGGGGACTCTTCCTTACCATGGGAAATGCTAACTGAGGTTTGGCGGATGGTAAAACTGACTAGGGCTGACTAAGGTTGGGCTGCTGGCAAAACTGCTTAACCCTTTGAGTGTCAGAGGGGTTACGCAATGCATTAAGAGAATGCTAACATCTCTTAATCAGGGGTCAAGTCCTGGAAAAAAAAGTGTGGGAAATCACCCAAAATCCCCTCCCCGACAAAATAAATATGTATGGCTCACGTCAAGTGTTTCTCTCTCTATACATGTGTGTGTGTGTGTGTGTGTATCATTGCATGTATGAGTGTGTCTATCTCACTCTGTGTATGTCAGAGCATGTGTGCGGGAGTTTCTGTGTCTATATGTGTGTATGCGTGTTGCATGTGTCTTTGTCTCTATCACTGTTGCATGCATGCACACACATTGCCCCCCATCATCTCCACCTTGCCCTCACATTTCCCCCCATCAGCTCCAACTTGGCCCCCATCAGCTCCACTTTGCCCCATCAGCTCCACTTTGGCCTCACATTTCCCCCCATCAGCTCCAACCTGCCCCCATCATCTCCACTTTGCCCTCACATTTCCCCTCATCAGCTCCAACTTGCCCCCATCAGCTCCAACTTGCACCCATCAGCACCAACTTTGCCCCAAACCAGCTCCAACTTGCCCCCATCAACTCCACTTTGCCCCCATCAGCTCCAACTTGGCCCCCCATCAGCTCTACTTTGGCCCCAACCAGCTCCAACTTGCCCCCATAAGCTCCACTTTGCCCCCATCAGCTCCAACTTTGCCCCCCATCAGCTCCAACTTGTACCCATCAGCTCCAACTTTGCCTCCCATTAGCTCCAACTTTGCCTCCCATCAGCTCCAATTTTGCCCCCTATTAGCTCTAACTTGCCCCCCATCAGTTCCACTTTGGCCCCTATCAGCTCCAACTTGCCCCACATTAGCTCCACATTGCCCCATCAGCTCCACATTGCCCCCCATCAGCTCCACGTTGCCCCCCCCCTTGTTCGTTTTCTACCTCCCTGGTAGTCCAGTGGCAGGAGAGGCCTGTCATCTGTGCCTCCTTTGGCACGGACCTGTAGCTGCTGCAACTCCTGCCTGGTCTTCAGTAATCCAGAGCACGCTGAGAGATGATATCATCTCCCAGAGCTCTTCATTACTAAAGAACCGATGGAGACAAGTGAGCTCAGTAGCTACAGATCTGTGCTGAAGAAGACAGACCTGACTGTGTTACGTTGCCTAGCGGGGAGTCCGGCCAGCAGGAACGGCGTTCCCACACGTTCCTGCAGGACTCGAGCCCTGCTCTTAATAAAACATTCCAATTAATTAATTCTAGGTAGACTGGTTCCTCAAAATCAGTATTTAATTTGTACTCAATAATACCTCCACTGAAGTGGACATGATACTTTGTTGCCAGAATCCAACATCTGATCTCCTCCCAGGAAAACTTTAGTGGGAGGAGTTTGGTGTCCTTGGAGGAGATGCACTAAGGAGAGATAAAGAGGTGATAAAGTGAAGATGACTTCCACATCACTTGTTCCTATGTTACTCTAGGGGTTTGAATTCTCACTTGCGAAAGGTCTTAGGGGTAGATTTAATGGCAGCCGTTAAGTAAAAAAGGCACATCAGCCGCAAATAATGCATGATTTACGGCGGATTTAAAAGTAAGTGTACGAGAATAGCTAACGAGCGTAGGCACAACAAAAACACGTAACACAAAACCAGTGTCGCACCTGTTTCACATCACCGTGTGTCCCAAACACACATTAAAACACAACTTAAGTCAAAATGTAACATTACGGCTGCCGTTGGCTAGCAACCCTGATAGATGCACAAACAAAGTTCAAACCTACAGCCAATTCCAAGGCCCCAAAGTAGCAAACATGTTCAAATACACCTATATACCCCAAAATAACGGTTACACCCTGTCTGTGTTTCGAGTTTTAGCGAGCTAGATCACAGGACCCAGGAGTGGAGGCTAGTGATTGAGAGAGAGAGAGAGAGAGGCGTGTACACTTGAAGCAGAAGGAGTTTTTGGAGTTTGGAGATAGGTGCACTTAACTATACACATATTACACTTTTGCACATATTACATACACCCATACAAACACAAACACATACACATACATACACAGTCATTTTTTTAACACTTTACACATATCTTAAATTTTATTTTTACAGTGTGAATCTGTGAGTGAAAGAGTGTGACAGAGAGTGAATGTGATTGAGTGTGTCTGTGAGGGCCTGTGGGAGGGCCTGGGTATGAGTGGATGAATGATGGCCAGAAGAGGAGGACAGGACAGAGGGATAGGGAGAGTAGCGGAGGAGGAGGAAGGAGAGCAGGACATCCCTGTTGAGAGTAGGGGTGGGAGAGGGAGATCCACAGGGCGGAGGGGGAGCCGTCCCAGAAGACCAGAAACACAAAGGACAGAGACAGAACCTGCAGTGGGACGAGCGTTAAATGGTGGGGACCAACATACACAGAAAGGGCAGCGCAGGCAGGGCAGTCTGGTTCAGATCCTTGCAGGCCAGAGGTGAGGAGGAGAGGATCAGGGATCCCCGTTATACTGAGGAGGAGAACAGGGTCCTCGTGGAGGCTGTGCTTGAGAGGGAGACCATCCTGTTCCCGAGGGAGACGGGTCGCTGGACTGGCTATGAAGAGGAAGGCTGCCTGGGACCAAATATGCAGCAAGGTGAACGCGGTGGCCAGCTGCAGACGGGACATGGGCTCAGTAAAAAAGAGATGGGGCAACTGCAAGAGGCAGGTGAAAAAGAAGATGGGGGATGCCGCACTGCACGCCCGAGGCACCGGATGTGGTCCACTGGTAGACATCACATACAACCGCTGGGAGGAGATGCTGCGGCAGACCATGTCCTCCACATTCATTGAGGGGGTCCCTGGAGGATCGGACACTGAGGATGAGAGGAGCCTCCACACTACCGGTGAGTGCATCATCACATAACCACACACCACATCAAACAATACAAGCTGCAAACACAGTCACACCTCCACACATGCCCATCAGTAGTGTTGAGCGAGCATGCTCGGCCGATGCTCGGATCGGCTCGAGCATCGCTCTGCTCGGCACATGGCGGTACTCGTACGAGTACCGCATGTGCTCGCCCGCCATGTTCGGGTCTCCTCCCCGCACGTTTCGCGGCTGCTGCGCAGCCAATAAACGTGCAGGGAGGCTCTGACATCAGTGTAATGCCAGCAGCCATGTTGGCTGCTGGCATTACACTGATTGGCTGGCCAGAACCCGTGGTCGGGTGCTGTATAGCACCTGACCAGCGAGTTCGGCTCAGTCTTAGCCAGGGAGAGATGAGGATAGGAAGGGAAAGGCAGTGTAGGGAGGAAAAAAACAAAATTTGTGAAAAAAAAGACCCAAAAGTCCTTTTTAGGACTACTGTGTGTGGGGGCAGCAGTTTATTTTGTGTGGGGGGAAAAAAAAAAAAAAAAAAAAAAAAATCATATATTCTGTTTAGTGTGCAAAGTTGCAGATTAGAGCACATTCTGTTTAGTGTGCAAAGTTGCAGATTAGAGCACATTCTGTTTAGTGTGCAAAGTTGCAGATTAGAGCACATTCTGTTTAGTGTGCAAAGTTGCAGATTAGAGCACATTCTGTTAAGTCTTCAAACTGTAAAATATCAAAGTCACATATTCCATTCAGTGTGCTTCGCCGCAGTTTAGCAGCACATTCTGTGTACTGTGCAGAGTTGCAGAATAGGAAGAAATACTGTTAAGTCTTCAAACTAAAATATCAAAGTCACATATTCCATTCAGTGTGCGTCACCGCAGTTTAGCAGCACATTCTGTGTACTGTGCAGAGTTGCAGAATAGGAAGAAATACTGTTAAGTCTTCAAACTAAAATATCAAAGTCACATATTCCATTCAGTGTGCTTCGCCGCAGTTTAGCAGCACATTCTGTGTACTGTGCAGAGTTGCAGAATAGGAAGAAATACTGTTAAGTCTTCAAACTAAAATATCAAAGTCACATATTCCATTCAGTGTGCTTCGCCGCAGTTTAGCAGCTCATTCTGTGTACTGTGCAGAGTTGCAGAATAGGAAGAAATACTGTTAAGTCTTCAAACTAAAATATCAAAGTCACATATTCCATTCAGTGTGCTTCGCCGCAGTTTAGCAGCACATTCTGTGTACTGTGTAGAGTTGCAGAATAGGAAGAAATACTGTTAAGTCTTCAAACTAAAATATCAAAGTCACATATTCCATTCAGTGTGCGTCACCGCAGTTTAGCAGCACATTCTGTGTACTGTGCAGAGTTGCAGAATAGGAAGAAATACTGTTAAGTCTTCAAACTAAAATATCAAAGTCACATATTCCATTCAGTGTGCTTCGCCGCAGTTTAGCAGCATATTCTGTGTACTCTGCACAGTTGCAGAATAGGAAGAAATACTGTTAAGTCTTCAAACTAAAATATCAAAGTCACATATTCCATTCAGTGTGCTTCGCCGCAGTTTAGCAGCACATTCTGTGTACTGTGCAGAGTTGCAGAATAGGAAGAAATACTGTTAAGTCTTCAAACTAAAATATCAAAGTCACATATTCCATTCAGTGTGCTTCGCCGCAGTTTAGCAGCACATTCTGTGTACTCTGCACAGTTGCAGAATAGGAAGAAATACTGTTAAGTCTTCAAACTAAAATATCAAAGTCACATATTCCATTCAGTGTGCTTCGCCGCAGTTTAGCAGCATATTCTGTGTACTCTGCACAGTTGCAGAATAGGAAGAAATACTGTTAAGTCTTCAAACTAAAATATCAAAGTCACATATTCCATTCAGTGTGCTTCGCCACAGTTTAGCAGCATATTCTGTGTACTCTGCACAGTTGCAGAATAGGAAGAAATACTGTTAAGTCTTCAAACTAAAATATCAAAGTCACATATTCCATTCAGTGTGCTTCGCCGCAGTTTAGCAGCATATTCTGTGTACTCTGCACAGTTGCAGAATAGGAAGAAATACTGTTAAGTCTTCAAACTAAAATATCAAAGTCACATATTCCATTCAGTGTGCGTCACCGCAGTTTAGCAGCATATTCTGTGTACTCTGCACAGTTGCAGAATAGGAAGAAATACTGTTAAGTCTACAAACTAAAATATCAAAGTCACATATTCCATTCAGTGTGCTTCGCCGCAGTTTAGCAGCATATTCTGTGTACTCTGCACAGTTGCAGAATAGGAAGAAATACTGTTAAGTCTTCAAACTAAAATATCAAAGTCACATATTCCATTCAGTGTGCTTCGCCGCAGTTTAGCAGCACATTCTGTGTACTCTGCACAGTTGTAGAATAGGAAGAAATACTGTTAAGTCTTCAAACTAAAATATCAAAGTCACATATTCCATTCAGTGTGCTTCGCCGCAGTTTAGCAGCATATTCTGTGTACTCTGCACAGTTGCAGATTTGCAGCACATATTCCGTGTAAGATGAAGAAGGCGGGTAAAAAGGGACGGGGAAGTGGACGTGATCCTGATAGTTCAGGGCGCGGGTCAGGACGCGGAGAAACTGTGCCTGGTGCCAGAGCACAAGAAAGAAAGACATCCACCATACCTAGCTTCATGTCTCATTTTACAGGGCGTCGCAGGACATCACTCTCGAGGTCCGACCACTGCGAACAGGTGGTCGGTTGGATGTCAGCTGATACTGCTTCCAGTCGGTTAAGCACCACCCTGTCTTCCACCAAGTTCACTCTCAGTAGCCAAGAGACTGGTCAACATAATCCTCACTCTGATCATCCTTCCTCCCACCATAGACGGTTTGGTCAAAGAAGTGATCCCACACTGGGATATAGTGAGGAGCTCGTCTCATCACCAATCCTTCATTTGACCCTCTCTCCAAGCACGCTTGCAGAGGAACATGACATCTTATGCCCTGATTCACAACCTCTAGAGGGTACCCAATCACAAGAAGATGACAGATGTGAACGGCATTTAAGGTCAAAGGAAGTAGTGGATGATGATGATGATGATGAGACACAGTTGCCATTAAATCAACCACTATTACTGTCTCAAGACCTTGTTGAGGAGGATGATATACAGTTGTCAATGACTGAGTATGTGGTGGGATCAAGACATGAGGAGGATGATCAGAGTGAGGAAGTGGAGGAGGACTTGGTGGACGATGAGGTGACTGACCCCACCTGGGAAGGTGTAGAGCCGAGCGATGACAGCAGTCCTGAGGGTGAGCCATCTGCAGCACCGCAACAGGCTGGAAGAGGCAGTGGTGTGGCTACAGAAAGAAGGCGGACCGCACCAAACCGGCCCGCAAATGTTCCACGGAGCACCCCCTTGCGTAAATCTACCTTGCCAAGGGGTAGGTGTTCCGCGGTATGGCGTTTTTTTAAGGAAAGTGCGGACGACAAAAGAATTGTAGTTTGCAACCTGTGCCACACCAGAATGAGCCGAGGCATGAACACTAGAAACCTCACCACCACCAGCATGATCCGACACATGACATCCAAGCACCGTAATAAGTGGGAGGAACGCCTGGATCGCCCATCTGTGTCTGCAGGCCACACCACTGCCTCCTCTTCCCCTGTTTTCGGTGCCGGCCAATCGCCTGACGAAGGCACAGGCCCGCATACCTCCCGCCCTGCACCTGTACCATCTGAAGCACCATCAGCGACCACATCCACTTCCCTGTCCCAGCGCAGCGTCCAAATGTCGTTACCCCAGGCATTTGAGCGCAAGCGAAAATACCCAGCCACCCACCCACAGGCCATAGCACTAACCTCACACCTTTCCAAATTACTGGCCATCGAAATGCTGCCATTTAGGCTTGTGGAGACTGAGTCCTTCCGCAGCCTGATGGCAGCAGCTGTCCCTCGGTACGCGGTCCCCAGCCGCCACTACTTTTCCCGGTGTGCCATCCCCGCATTACACCACCATGTGTCTCGTAACATCACCCGTGCCCTGACCAACGCAGTTACTGGGAAGGTCCACTTAACGACTGACACATGGACAAGTGCTTGTGGCCAGGGACGCTACATTTCCCTGACGGCACACTGGGTGAATGTCGTGGAGGCTGGGAGCGACTCGGACCCTGGGATGGCACGGGTGCTACCCACGCCGAGGATTGCGGGCCCTACCTCCATTAGGGTTTCCGCCAGCACCTACGTTATTGGCTCCTCCTCCTCCGTTTCCACCTCCGAATTCTCTGCACGCAGCGCCACTCCCCCATCAGCCGGTAGCTGGAAGCAGTGTAGCACTGCAGTGGGGAAGCGTCAACAGGCCGTGCTGAAGCTGATCTGCCTTGGGGACAAACAGCACACGGCCTCAGAGCTGTTGCAGGGGATTAGTCACCAGACCGAGCAGTGGCTCTCGCCACTCAACCTGCAACCAGGCATGGTTGTGTGTGATAATGGGCGTAACTTGGTGGCGGCTTTGGAGCTCGGCAAGCTCACACACGTACCATGCCTAGCGCATGTATTTAATTTAGTGGTTCAGCGATTTCTAAAAACCTACCCCAATGTGCATGATCTCTTGACCAAGGTGCGCCGCGTGTGTGCACATTTCCGTAAGTCCTCAACAGCTTCAGCCGGCCTGTTGAAGCTGCAGCAGCGCTTACAATTGCCAGCTCACCGGCTGCTGTGTGACGTGAGCACGCGCTGGAACTCCATCTTCCACATGTTGGCCCGGCTTTGTGAGCAGCAGAGGGCAGTAGTGGAGTACCAGCTGTTACACGGTCGTCGCCTCTCCGTTCAACTTCCTGTAATCAGAAGTGAGGAGTGGGAATGGATGTCAGACCTCTGTGAGGTTTTACGCAATTTTGAGGAATCGACACAGATGGTGAGCGGCGATAACGCTATTATCAGTGTAACCATCCCACTTCTGTGTCTACTGAAACGCTCGCTGCTCACAATTAAAACTGACGCTTTGCATGTGGAAGAGGTGGAAATGCGGGAGGAAGAGCTTACACAAGGTGATAGCCAGAGCACCCTCACTTCGTCTTCTCAGCGACAATTGGAGGAGGAGGAGGAGGAAGAAGACACGGTTGCCTCCGCTACAGAGGGTAGCCATGGAACTTTAGTTCCATCTCTTCAGCGTGGGTGGGCAGAAGAGGAGAAAGAGGATGAGGAGATTGAGAGTCATCCTCCTGGTGAGGACAGCGAAATCTTGACTGTTGGTACTCTGGCACACATGGCTGACTTTATGTTAGGCTGCCTTTCCCGTGACCCACGCGTTATACGCATTTTAGACAACACGGATTACTGGGTGTTCACCCTTCTGGACCCCCGCTACAAAGAGAATTTCTCATCTCTCATTCCTCCGGTGGAGAGGACAAGCAAAATGGTGCAATACCAGAAGGTTCTTGTTGAAAAATTGCTCCAAAATTTTCCATCTGACAACGCTGGCGGCAGAGTACGTGCTACCTTGGCCAACCGAGAAGGGGAGAAAAGGGGAGCACACAGCAGTTCCGACAAAGGCAGGGCAACACTCTCCAAGGCGTGGGACACCTTCATGACACCCCGCCAGCACCCTCACCCTGATGCGCAGCCTAGTGTCACAAGGAGGGAAAAGTTTTGGAAGATGGTGAAGGAGTACGTAGCAGACCGTGTCAGCGTCCTCAATGATCCCTCTGTGCCTTACAACTACTGGGTGTCCAAGCTGGACACGTGGTATGAACTGGCACTCTACGCCTTGGAGGTGCTGGCCTGCCCTGCCGCCAGCGTTCTGTCTGAGCGGGTATTTAGTGCTGCTGGTGGCATCATAACAGATAAGCGTATCCGCCTTTCCACCGACAATGCTGATAGGTTGACACTTATAAAAATGAACAAGGCCTGGATTTCCCCTGACTTCTCCACTCCACTGGAGGAAAGCCCCGGGGGAACATAAACTCACTTTATATATGTTATTTACAATGATGAGAATACTCTGTATTCCCATTCACCCCTTCCACCCAAAAAACGGGTATATGGTTGACTCTTAATCTTCTCATCCTCCTCCTCCTCTTCCATATGCCCTGTGATATAATTTTTATATAGGGCCAGCTCACCAGCGGGCCCTGTGATATAATTTTTATATAGGGCCAGCTCACCAGCGGGCCCTGTTTGACAATTTTTATATAGGTCAGCTCACCAGCGGGCCTTCTCATATAATGTTTTATTGGGTCAGCTCTCTAGCGGGCCCTCTCATATAATGTTTTATAGCGTCAGCTCACTAGCGGGCCTTCGCATATAATGTTTAGGATGGTCAGCTCCGCAGCAGACCCTCACCCATAATGTTTTAGATGGTCGGCTCAGCGCACGTTTCCCTCTTAATCATGGCCCCAGTTCAGAAAAATCGAGGACATTTTTGGGAGAATTTGCTTTTGCGCACGTTTCCCTCTTAATCATGGCCTCAGTTCAGAAAAATCAAGGAAATTTTTGGGAGAATTTGCCTCTGCGCACGTTTCCCTCTTAATCATGGCCTCACTTCAGAAAAATCGAGGAAATTTTTGGGAGAATTTGCAGATGATATACAAGTAAATATACAGCAAATACTGTTTGGTAACAATTTTTCGCCTAAAGTCGTTTTTATTTTCCTTTTTGTGTGTTTTACGGTCAGTCTGTAAAAATGGCGTACTACGGGCGAAAGATCGTTCCCAGCAGCGATGTTGGAGTCCAAGATGCATCCAGACATCCTCCCTATGCTGTCCCTGAACCATTTCTGTGGTGTTTCCATCTTTTTCTGCCCTTTTCCTATGGACCAGGCACCCTCCCCTCATCAGAGCAGGGGGTGCCTGGTGTAATGCTCGAGTCCTCCCATTGACTTCAATGGGGCTCGGGTGCTCGGCCGAGCACTCGAGCCTCCGGGGGTGCTCGGTCAGAGCACCCGAACACCCGAGCATTGGGGTGCTCGCTCATCACTACCCATCAGTCATCCACACAACTGCACAAACACAGCACCCTGAGGGTTAAAAACAGGACACAACACAAGGACAAATGGCAAGGTTCAACCAGGCCCAAACCTGTCCAAGTTCAAATCTCTTGTTGCTGTGCTGATCACACACAGTCCACACCAACTATACTGTTTAAATTGTTGTCTGTTAAACATCATTACTGTTCCTCCACAGTGTCACCCATGTACCCACAGGAAAGTCAGCACATAACCCCTTAACTGCTAGAGGGTTTATCAATGCATTGCTCAACAGTGCTTTGGGAACCCCTCCAGTACTCAAAGGGTTAGGCACTGCGTACACTGTGTGGCACCATATAAATAAAGATATACATACATACATACAAACACAAATCGACAGGGTTAGGATTTAATGCTACACAGGGGACATTCACTAATAATACAAATGCACTTTGAGCAAGCTTGGCGTTCATAAGATCATAAATACAGCTGAGTTATACAGGTTAATGTCACTAGATGGCACTGTTTGCAGGTTATGCATAGTGCTACGAACAAAGAATTGTTGGAATTATAAGACATTGTTAGGAAGCTCATAAAGAACATTACATTAAAAATATCTATTGTTTGCATCAGCTTCTTTCAGCTTCTCAAGACTATAACATCCATTCTGTACCTATCTTATATAAGAGCCGCAGTCATGGACAGAGAAACAAGAGTAAGCATGGGTTTCAGGTTCTGGGTGCACGGATGGGAGTCCACTGAATGGGTTATAGATGGAGCTCACAGAAATAATGCCATTTGTCCTGGGTACAGACTGGAGATAGCAGAGATGAGGCTGTTGTGATCTGCTAAGCCACCATCTGCCTTAGGAGTTGAACCCCTGATTGTGGACATAGAGGCAAAAGCAGAAAAGCAAGTTCAGTGACAGGCCTAAGTCAGCGCAGGGTTCAATCCTGGGCCCAGTGCTTTTTAATTTGTATATTAAAGGGATAGTAATGTTTCATAATAAAAACAGCTCTAATTTGGACTTTGGAGAGTGTTATTTCAATTCTGTCAGAGTTGTAGTTCAAGAGTAATTCAATGACAAAGTATCCCCCTCCCGCCCCTTTGACTGATGTAACACTGCTCAGCCAGAGCAGAAGGGAGGTCCCCAGGTAGATTGCAGATAGGGACAATCTTCAATTAAGATAAGGAAAAAACTGAAAAACGTGTCAGGGGGGGCCGGGTTTTCATTGTTCTCATAGAAAGAAGATTATCCCCTGCTGTTATCTGTCTGGTCTATGGACTGGATTCCACATCTGAGAAGAGATGGCTTACACTAGGTAAAAGGGGAGGGAGGGGGAAACTTTGCTTGTGAATATCTCTCAAACCATAAAAGTTTGAGAGATAAGACTTATATTGTTCTTCATATTTTTTAATGCCTACAAAATAAAATAAAGATAAAATGAAGTGTTGCTATCCCTTTAATGATCTAGAAGTGGGAATTGGAAGTGGTGTCTCAATAATTGCTGATGACACTAAGCTATGTAAGGAAATACGTACAGAGCTGGATGTTTTTTCCCTACAGAAGGATTTAGATAAACTAAGTGAATGGGCAGAAAAGTGGCAGATGACATTTAATGTAGATAAATGTAAGGTTATGCATTTGGGCTGTACAAACAAACATTCTACATATACTCTAAATGGGAAGCAACTTGGGGAATCCTCATTGTAGAAAGATTTAGGAGTACTGATAGACAATAGACTTCGCAACAATGTGCAGAGTTACTCAGCTGCTGCAGGAGCAAATAGGGTACTAGCCTGCATAAAAAGGTATTTAGATATACGGGATACAAATATAATTCTACCTCTTTATAAATCCTTGGTAAGGTCTCATGGGCACCAGTTCTTAAAAAATACATTATTGAACTGGAAACAGTACATATATGTGTAACAAAACTGATAAAGGGATAGGAGGATCTGAGTTATAAAGAGAGACGAGAAAAACTGGGTTTGTTTACATTAGAGAAGAGATGTCTAAGGGGTGATATGATTACCATTTTCAAATATATTCAAGGTCAATACAAAGAACTATCCAATGAATTATTTACACAGTCTGAGCTAAGAACGAGAAGTCATCCATTAAGACTAGAGGAAAGGAGCTTATCGACTAAAACAAAGGCAGGGATTTTTTTTAAAGTAAGGATGGTAAAGCCATGGTACTCTTTGCCTCGGGATGCTGTGCTTGCAGAGACTACTTTCAAAAAAAGTAATGAATACCTATCGAGCACAGAGCAATATTGAGAATTATGAGCAGTTAGGATGTTGATCCAGGGAAATATCTGACTGCCATTTGGAGTCAGGAAGAATTTTTTTAATTAGGGGTTTAATTAGAAATGACTTCAATGGGTTTCCTCTGGATCAAAAGGGGTGATTTGGCATGGGCTGATCTTGATGGATGCATGTCTTTTTTAAGCCTCATTAACTATATTTATGGGAAAAGCAGGCTCACCAGGAACAGCCTCACTTCTCCCTGACCATCTGACCACAGGGTTACCATACCAGAGAACCTTCTAGTACCAAGTCCATGGAGAAACACTGTAGAGCTGAAGATGGGAGTGATCCCAATGATCCGTTTTGTCTCATAATGTAGGTGGGGCTTCACTGGGTGGGAGTGGTTGAATGAAGGCGTTTACCATGAAATGGGTGGGCAAGAAGGCTAAATTGGGAGGGAATGGACTGAATAGACTGGAACGTGGGTGGGGCTACAGCAAAACTCACCAAGCTGGAGAATCAGCCTCTGTCCCCCCATTAATTCAATCTGAAAACCAGAGTCTCCCGTGCAGATCTGGAAAGTTCCCGGGTATGTTGGGAACCCAAGGTGAGACCCCCTAAAGCAGAAGAAGGTCTCAGGCAAATACTACATAGCCAGTGCATTAAAGGGATAGTAATGTTTCATAATAAAAGCAGTTCTAATTAATCATCATAGTATTTGGACTTTGGAGAGTGTTATTTCAATACTGTCAGAGTTGTAGTACAAGAGTAATTCAATGACAAAGTATCCTCCTCCCCCCCTTTTACTGATGTAACACTGTTCAGCCAGATCAGAAGGGAGGTGCCCAGGTAGACTGCAGAGAGGGACAATCTTCAATTATGATAAGGGAAAAACCTGAAAAACTTGTCAAGGGGGCAGGGATTTCATTGTTCTCATAGGAAGAAGATTGTCCCCTGCTGTTTTCTGTCTGGTCTATGGACTGGATTCCACATCTGAGAAGAGATTGCTTACACTAGGTAAAAGGGGCGGGAGGGGAAACTTTGCTTGTGAATATCTCATAAACCATAAAGGTTTGAGAGATAAGACTTATATTGTTCTTAATGTTTTTTAATGCCTACAAAATAAAATAAAAATAAAATGAAGTATTACTATCCCTTTAAAATGCGATTGGATTACTCCAAAATGACACCACTTTAATTTGATATAGGAGAGATGATAAGTTGCCAAAAGACCCCAGACTTGGGCAATCCTAATGCTTTATTATTGCACAGCAACGCTCAATTGCTCCATTACTAGTAAGGAGATTAGCACCATTACCTGCTCCAAGCTAGCAACAATACCTGTGGGGCTATGCACTAAGATCGTTCCCACTTGACAAATTCCAGTGCATTGGCTCCATAGAATGACACAGAAAGTGGAGAAGTGATATCTCCACTTTATCACCTCTTTATCACACCTTAGTGCATTTCACCACTGAGGTTGTAAGCATGAGACCCCAACACAGCCATTCCCCAGCAATGACCTTGGTCTGATGTATAGTATATCCTATACTTACTAGTATGACTGTTGTTCTATATGAAAGGTTTTTCCTTGTGTCTCTAGACCGGGATACGTTACTCCTGAGTTCCCCACAGATGGGCACGTAGCACACACACAATGACATCTCTAAATATCATGGCATGAGGAGGGAATGGGGGACTTATTTCTGATCATCTTTATTTGTGATTTTTCCTTTTTTATCATTGGATTTCGGGGCCCATTGGATACAAAGACCATGGGTCCCCATCCTGGTGGGCCAGGCAGCTGACAAGAGGGTGGGGTCATTTTGACCCAACCCCTTTCAAACACTGGAATGCAGTCAGGGCCTCTGCTTCCCCCCTCCCCTTGCTACAGGGGTTACTGGTTATAAGACAATGTATGTATGGATCTTTGATGGCCAGTGGATGTGTGGAACACTGGACCATTTCACACTACAATTTTGTTCTCTGCAATATTTGTCTTATGCGGAGGATTATAACCTTATTCCAGCTATGAAAACAATGTTATCAGCTATAATTACATAATATCTGTTATCCAATACACTCTAGCCTAACAGTTAAGTCTTAAGTTGCGGGTACCAGTTTACATTCTAATAAATATAATATTGATTCAGTGTTAACCCCTTGAATACCAGAAAGGTCTCCAACGCAAGGCAAAGCTCTTTAGCATTCAAGGGGTCAAAGTGTTTAACTGTGGAGATTTGGCAGGGATTTCATTTCAAACAAAATGATTTTACCACTGTACAAGTTTGGAAACCAATGAGCTACATTATTATTCAACACCCTTAAAGGGATAGTAAAGTCCCAAAAAAGTATGTTCTAAATGGTAGCTGCACTAAAAAAACATTTAATGTGCTTAATCCTTTCTCTCAAACCGTTCTGGTTTGAGAGATGTAATAAAATAAAGACCTCCGCTCCCTCCCCCTTCTCATGTGTCCGTTGTACAGAAGACATCATGAGATCCTGCTTCCGGGACCAGACGGCGGCTCTTCAGGAGCGCTGTTATCAAGATATCTAACTATTATTACTTCATCGGAATGGTCTACATCATGTGTTTGCAAGCCAGGCACATGTAGACCATACCAACGAAGTAATTATAGTTAGATATCTCGATGTCAGCACTCCTGAAGAGCCGCCTACAGTCGGATGACCGGATTCTGCCTCTGACAGCTTTACAGCTCGTCAGGCAGAAAGGGGAGGGAGCGGAGACCTTATTTTCTTATATCTCTCAAACCATAACGGTTTGAGAGAGGATTAAGCACATTAAATGTTTTTTTAGTGCAGCTACCATTTAGAACGTACTTTTTTGGGGACTTTACTATCCCTTTAATTAATCCCTTGAGTGCCAGAGGCACTCAAAGGGTTAATGCCTCTCTGGCACTCAAAGGGTTGATACTCTTGAAAAATAATAAATCAGATGAAAATAACAAAAAGAAATGAAAGGAAAGAAATAATCTGGGCCAATCACAGTCTATAGAAGTTTAACCCCTTGAGGGCCGGCAGGTAAGAACCACGGGGCATTTTTTTTTCGGCACTGAATTCAGGGGTTCCAAAGCGGCGTGCAGTGTGGGGGGACCCCTGAATTCCATGACGTGCCAAGACCATCACTGGCCCTTAACCCCTTAACAACATGTTGGAGCGGTCAATTTCACTCTCACTTTGTGGGGGGATGGTTGGAGAGGTCAATTTCACAGTCACTTTGCTGTAAGTAAAATGTACGTGACGTGCTATGACTGTCACTGGACCTTAAGGGAAAACCGTGTGATGATCATAGTGCGGCACACAGGCGTTAAGGGGTTAAGTGCAGGACAGCCGTGACAGTCCTGGCACATCATTGGTCCTTAAGGGGTTAAGACGTGTATGCCAGTGGCTGTTTACAGGATGTTTTGCAGACTTGACACATTTTTGTTTTTCCAAGACAAAGAATCAAACACTGAAGTGTAAATAGGAAAACAACATCAATGTTATTATATTTATTCAAACGCTCACATTAAATCAAACAAAACAAACAACTCCAAAGTATGCTTCAAGACTGTTTATTAAATCAGGGAAAACAACTGTAAATATTTGCAAAACCAGAAAAGTTAAATTTGTACCAAACAAAAAGATGCTGAGGCCGGCGAGATACAATTCTGGGCCAAACCAACTTCACCATAGGGGACAAATAAGCATTTTCACTGGAACAAATTTCATTTGTAACCCTTTGAATGCCAGAGAAGACTCCAATGCACAATTAATGTGCCGGGGCCGTCATGCAGGTTCAACAATTAAGGACCAGTGCCGGTCCGGACACAATATGGAATTCCGGGGTCCCAGCACGGCTGCACACTGCTTGGGGACCCTGTAATCCATTATAGCAAATAAATAAATAAATAATGACTTGTGTTCCTTACCTCTCATTAAGGGGTTACGGTAATTTTGTGAAATTTTTTGTTCCAGAGTTGCATCAGAGCAAATATCAAAGAATATTCCAAATACCAAATATTAAAAAATGAAGAGTTAAGTATCACATCCATCTGGAATAAGTTATCACCAACTTTAAAGTGATAGTAATGTTTCACAAAAACAGCAGCTCCAATTAATCTTCATAGTATTTGGGCCACAGAGAGTGTTATTTCAATACTGTCAGAGTTGTAGTTCAAGAGTAATTGAATGATAAATTATCCCCCTCCCACCCCTTTTACCTAGTGTAACACTGCTCACCTCAGATGTGGAATCTGGTTGTAAGACCAGACAGATAACAGCAGGGGACAATCCTCTTCCTATGAGAACAATGAAAACCCTGCCCTCCTTGACAAGTTTTTCAGGGTTTTCCCTTATCTTAATTGAAGATTGTTCCTCTCTGCAGTCTACCTGGGCACCTCCCTTCTGATCTGGCTGAGCAGTGTTACATCAGTAAAAGGGGCGGGAGGGGGATACTTTATCATTGAATTACTCTTGTACTACAACTCTGACAGAATTGAAATAATACTCTCGAAGGTCCAAATACTATGATGATTAATTAGAGCTGCTTTTATTATGAAACATTACTATCCCTTAACTTTTAATCCTTGGACTATATTAACCCATTGAGCAAGATTTCCAACGTATTGGCACTCAAAGGGTTAAACATTTCTGTGTGCATTGGTTCCCCAGCATTAATCTTTAATTAGTTTTTGATTACATATCCACAGAGGCAGACATTATTCTGTGTTGCAGGACTCCCAGGACCTTAAGCCCCTCCCACTGAACTCTTTCTTTCTTCCTTCCTTTTTAAAAATCCTTCAGGAGGAGGAGTTTGGTTCCATGAATCATGTCTGCCCCCATGGACATGAAATGCAGTACTAATTAAAGATTCATTTTGGGAAATCAGTCCCCACGGGATTGATTCGTAGAGGCCATTAGGATTTTTTTACCCAGATAAAGATAAGTGGGGCTATTATTAGGATGTGTTAATGTTCCTTTGACCCCTTAACAACTGCCCAATCCGGCAGGGGGCGGTTGTTAAGGACCACTGCACTTTTTTTATTTTTGCAATTAATTCAGGGATGGCAGAATGTCATACGCTGGTCCTTAACCCAAATCCACCTGTGCTTAACCTAAATCCACTTGTGACGGTCCTGGCACATCACCAGTCCTTAAGGTGTTAAACATGAGACCTGAAGCTTAAGCCTCTTTACCTACTACCTAGCAATGCTTCTGCATCCAACGCTGAGTGACTCTTCATTCATAAGTCATTCCCATAGCTGGGAACCCTCTGGACTTGCCCCAGAGACTCTGGTTTTCACACTGCTTTAACGGGTCTCTGGGGCAGAGGCTGATTCTCGGTATGTGGGGATTTTCTACTGAAACTCTGCCCACATCTACTCTTTCCCATTCTGTTCCTCCTTCCCTAGCTTATTTTTGTTTGTGTCACCCCTGTTAAGCCCTGCCATCTCACGCTCGCATTAAACCCAGCCCTTTTTGACGTGATTCGCGTCATTTTCCTCACCCCTTCAGCAGCACAGGACTTCCCTACAGGGAGACAATAATTTGAAGTTCCCAGGTATGGTCATTCAAGAGACACAAGATCTCCACAGATAGCAAGCTCAGCAGTGTTCTTTAAAAGGGATAGTAATGTTTCATAATAAAAGCAGCTCTAATTAATCATCATAGTATTTGGACTTTGGAGAGTGTTATTTCAGTACTGACAGAGTTGTAGTTCAAGAGTAATTCAATGACAAAATATCCCCCTCCGGCCCCTTTTACTGATGTAACACTGATCACCTCAGATCAGAAGGGAGGTGCCCAGGTAGACTGCAGAGAGGGACAATCTTCAATTAAGATAAGGGAAACACATCAAAAACTTGTCAAGGGGGTCAGGGCTTTCATTGTTCTCATAGAAGAAGATTGCCCCCTTCTGTTATCTGTCTGGTCTATGGACTGGATTCCACATCTGAGAAGAGATGGCTTACACTAGGTAAAAGGGGCGGGAGGGGAAACTTTGCTTGTGAATATCTCTCAAACCATAAAGGTTTGAGAGATAAGACTTATATCGTTCTTCATGTTTTTTTAATGCCTACAAAATAAAATAAAGATAAAACGAAGTATTACTATCCCTTTAATATTTTGATAACAGAAGTGGGCAAACTTAATTTTTCCACCAATTGTTGACCTGCAACTCTCCATCTCTGCTTTATTCTAGTACTCCATTGATATGTATATGTTTCGTGTATAGGAAAAATACATTTCCACTAGTCACAGAAGCCGTATAGACTGTCTCATTAGAACATGTCCTTGTAACAATTTTCATTGGAACACAGGTTATATAGAGAGGTTATATAAAAAGAAAAGTCTTCACATCAGATCCTGACCAATATCAATAAATAACCTGAGATATACTAAAGAAAAGTAAAAGATGAAGTATACTTTCATGTTTTTGGCTTGCCTGTCAATGTCAAGTACTTCAGAATGGGCAAGTACCTCTCTGCCTTAATCCATTGAGTGCCAGAGTGGAATCCAACATCCGCAATGCTTTGGTTTCCCCTCTGGCACACAACAAGTTAAATCTGGGGGGGGCGGGTTTAGTAACACAGGAAGTATTAAGTTTGGCCTGGAACAGAGCCCATTAGCATACTATACTGGGCATTAACATAAAATGCCATATAGTGCCACTAAAATATAAAAGTCAGTTTCTCAAAAACAATGATTTACCTCTCAGAAAAATGGCTAGCACAACATATAGGTAGCGTTAAATTAAAATCTACCTATATGTTGTGCTAGCCTTCTTTCTGAGACATAAATCGTTTTTTGAGAAATTAACTTTTATATTTTAGTGGCACTATATGGCATTTTATGTTAACGCCCAGTATAGTATGCTAATGGGCTCTGTTCCAGGCCAAACTTAAAACTTCCTGTGTTACTAGACCCCACCCCCCACATTTAACCTATTGTGTGCCAGAGGGGTATCCAATGTATTGCGAATGTTGGATTCCCCACTGGCACACAGTAGGTTAAGGCAGATAGGGACTTGCCCATGCTTGACGTTGACAGGCAAGCCAAAAACATATAAGTAAACTTCATCTTTTATTTTTCTTTAGTAAAATAAACATATAGGTAGATTTTAATTCCTTGTAAAATGGACTAAACTTGTCTTAAATTGAAATTAAGAGTATCGATACTGGGCCATGTGTACAATGGAAATGGAACAATTCTGGGGGGAATTAAACTGCTTCACAGGGACTTAATACCAATTCCCTAAATCCCCTTGATGTAAAGTGTTGTTTTAACACGTTGAAGGATAGAGAGGTCTCCAGAAGACCTCTATAGCATTCAAGGGGTTAAAACTCCAGTTTTGATCAACAGAAGTTTTTATTTGCCTCCTATAAGGCAGATGGTTTCCTCAGAATTGCTCCACTTGCTTTGTAGGTATGGCTGACTATCTTATCTCTGCTGTGAGCAAATCCTAGTGAGGGAGGCAACATAGGCCTTTATACATTCCCTGTTTAATAAATCACCTGTGTACAATGGGTAAGGTGACCACGGGTCCCGGAATGTCCGGGACTGTCCCTTATTTCAGGGCTATGTCCCGCGTCCCGGGTCATCTCCTACCGGGACAATGAAGTGTCCCGGAATGAAGCCAAGCCGCCCTGGATGTCAGCCTGCAAGCGGTGTGTCACATCATGGACGCCGCGAGGGAGCGCTTGGTAGCATAAATCAGCGCTCCCTCGCGGCGTCCATGATATGACACACCGCATGCAGGCTGACATCCAGGGCGGCAATGCAGCTGAGCCTGGTCTCCTGGAGGCAAGCGCTGTAGTAATACAGAGCGCTGGGAGATGACATCATCTCCCAGCGCTCTGCATTACTGAGCACAGCGCGCGGGAGCTTCAGCTCTGTGCCGGAGGAGGCACAGAGCACTTTCCACACCGCTAGACCACCAGGGACTCAAGGTAGGGTATCAAGGGGCAATGTGGCGATGAGAGGCTTTATGGTAGGGTGACCACGTCCCGGAATGGCAGAACGGAAATGTGGTCACCCTAACAATGGGTAATTTTAACAAAACGGCAAAGTGGACAGCTAGAGCACAACGAAGGGAAGGGGCCCCTACAATCATGAACTCTGATTCTCATACATCCCAGTCTGGGAATACAGATCTCCAGAGTTTCAAACAGGCAAGTATCCGAATGATGTGGGGGCTTAATCAGGGTGAGCGGGATTATGACATGGAAAGGCAGAGCTGGCCCTCAAAAGAGTGAGGAAGTAGGCAGAATAGGGAGCAGAGGTGTAACTAGAGGCTGCCCAGCTCTGGTGCAAAATTTGCCATGGCCCCCCCACCATATTGACCCCACTGTCCACCTCCACAAATGTGCCCCCACTGTTCACCTCCTAACTGTCTCAGAAGGAGGGTGCCTCATCATCCCTGGTGATCCGTCGGCTTGACAGGAAAGGTCTATGCCACCTTCTGCACAGACCTTTACATGCAGCTCCCGTGCAGTCCACCAGTAATGCAGAGCGCTGGAAGATGATGTAATCTCCCAGCGCTCTGCATTACTAGATGGCTAGGGACCACGAGGAAGCTGCTCACAGCTTACTGGTGGGGAGAGCTGTGAGATCTTCCCACCGGCAAAGCTTTTTGTAATGCTGGCAGCGACGGTGGTAGCAGGGGGTGGCCGGGCCCCTGGAGTGACGGGCCTGGTCGCAGTTGCGACCACTGTTGATATGCCACTGATAGGGAGGGGGTTGAACCAGGCTGGGAGTAGGCGGGGTTATCAGGGAACTCAGCAAGACAGAAAAATCAGCCTCTCAGATAACTCTGTAATTAAATCTGGAAAAAAAGATGGTACCGTGTTAGCCAGTGGAGTAGATAGGATTCAGTGTAGCAAAATGCTCACAAGAGTGGTATAAAGGTGATATCTTTTAATGCTAACTGATAACATAACAAGTGCTAGCTTTCAAGACACTAAGGCCCCTTCTTCAGGCGTGGGTTATCAAATAAAGCGAGAATAACACTGCATTTATATTTACAGAGTATGACATCCATTTGAAACAATATATATGAGTACACAGTGGGGGTCAATTAACTTAGTAAATATACAGTCTACATAGATATGAAATGATATGCACAGGGTTAGATCAGAGTTCTGGGAACAAGGAAATGTTCAATAAAGGGATAGTAATGTTTCATAATAAAAGCAGCTCTAATTAATCATCATAGTATTTGGACTTTGGAGAGTGTTATTTCAGTTCTGTCAGAGTTGTAGTTCAAGAGTAATTCAATGATAAAGTATCCCCCTCCCGCCCCTTCTACTGATGTAAAACTGTTCAGCCAGATCAGAAGGGAGGTGCCCAGGTAGACTGCAGAGAGGGACAATCTTCAATTACGATAAGGGAAAAACCTGAAAAACTTGTCAAGGAGGGGCAGGGCTTTCATTGTTCTCACAGTAAGAAGATTGTCCCCTTCTGTTATCTGTCTGGTCTATGGACTGCATTCCACATCTGAGAAGAGATTGCTTACACTAGGTAAAAGGGGCGGGAGGGGAAACTTTACTTGTGAATATCTCTCAAACCATAAAGGTTTGAGAGATAAGACTTATATCATTCTTCATGTTTTTTTAATGCCTACAAAATAAAATAAAGATAAAATGAAGTATTACTATCCCTTTAGCACAGAGGTGTGAAGAGCCTGTGCAGTTATTCTAGCTTTATTTGATAACCCACACCTGAAGAAGGGACCTTAGTTTCCTGAAAGCTAGCACTTGCTATGTCCTCAGCCATTAAAAGGTATCACCTTTATACCACTCCTGTGAGTATTTTGCTACACTGAATGCTAATTAAATCTGAAAACTGAAGTCTCACAGCAGATCTGAAAAGTTCCCGGGTAGGATTATATATAGATAGATGTGAGAGTTCATTACTTTTTTAAGCTACTATAGGTGTGAACCTAGGAGTGATCTCTACAGGCTATTGAGTAGATTTAACCCTTTGAGTGCAAGAAAGGAATCAAATGCATACCTTTCTGGCACTCAAAGGGTTAATGCAATTTCAAATTGTGTTATTATTAGTTTGATTGCTCACTTTTAGAAAGAAGAGGAAAAACAGGTGTAGCCAATATAAGGTGACCACATATCCCTTTAAATCAGGGACACTTATAAAATACACACATTGCAGGACAGCACAGGGATCAAAGCAACCCTGCAATGTGTGTATTATATAAGTGTGCCTGCTGTAAAGAGATATGTGGTCACCTTAAAGGGATAGTAATACCTAAAATGTAAAAAAAAATATGTTGTAGGGTTTATCCCCTGAGTAAAACAAGAGTACTCCCGCTGCTGAAAGATGTTTCATTCAAAAGTTATTAATTTTCAAACTTGAATTTTTTAGGTGCAATATCACAGTGGCCTGAAATTGTACAGTGGCGCTGTTGCTACACGATCCTATGGACAGCTCTGGTCTCAGGACCATAAATCTCCATATGATGGTGTAGCAACAGCGCCACTGTACAATTTCAGGCCACTGTGATATTGCACCTAAAAAATTCAACTTTGAAAACTAATAACTTTTGAATGAAACATCTTTCAGCAGCGGGAGTACTCTTGTTTTACTCAGGGGGATAAACCCTACAACATATTTTTTTTTTACATTTTAGGTATTACTATCCCTTTAAGCCAATACTTAACTCCTTAAATGTTAGAGATGTTTACAAGGCCCTGGAGACTCTTGTTTTCTGAGGTAATTGCGGCTTGACAGGTGGTGATTCTCCTGGTAAGTGAGTTTCCTGGTAATCTCACCCTTTCTCCCACTTCCTGTCCCATTCCACCCATTTTTAGGGCAATCCCTGCCTTTTCTCCATCCAACTCTGGCTGCTCCCATTAAGCTCCACCCACATTATGTCTTCAGTCATACAATTTGGACACTCCCAACCTCAGCTCCAGTTGTTACACCAGGGACTGTGGACTTCAAAGTACCCAGGTAAATAAATAAGGAACTCACCATTTTTTTGTATACTTTGTACAAGGTATATAGCAGTGAGAGGCAACCATACTTCCCAAGTGTCCCTCTTTAGGAGGGACAGTCCCTCTTTGAGACCCAAATCCCTCTTTCCCACCCAGGTGTCCCTCTTATTAGGAGATCAGATTATGTGTGTAAATAAGTGTATCCCATTGCTCCACGGCCATAAAACTTACATTAATGTTTATATAAATGTCATTATATGTGTTTATAAATTAGTCTGTGTAAATAAAATAATTTGATGTTGCTCTAGATCATTTATTAAGTTACACAAAGAGTAGGTCATGAAATCACCTATAAGCTATTGGTAATGCCCCGTCCACCAGCCACGCCCCCAGTAACACCCCATAAAACAAAAGTGTCCCTCTCTGGCCATTTGAAATGTTGGGAGGTATGGGCAACTAACAGTGATCCCAAGCACTAGCGATTTGGCCCTTGAGTTCCCCAAAGGGCCACACATGTTTTAATCCTTTGAGTGGCAGAGGGGTGTACAATGCATTGCAAAACACCCATCCAGCTTAACGTTATAAATGGAGGTTGAAAAAGGCAGATTAACCCCTTGGATTAAACATTTCCTCTCTTCTCACAACAGGAGAAAAAGACTCTGAGGGCCATATATAGCCTGTCGCTAGTATTTACAATATAATCAATGAGATATCATTTTTCTGGGAATTTTCCTCTTCAAAAAGCAACTGACGATTCTGCTATTTGTTCCTCACTTCCTGCATGTGTTCCATGTAAGGAGAGTTACAAGACAGACTTCCAGTAATCAGAATAGTGTAAATATAAAGGGCTATTCAGGGCAACGTGATGAAGTGGTCTGCCCTGTATCTTATGAAACATCAAAATGACTAGTTATGTTTTATTTATAAAATTCCACATTATTCTGCAGTCCAAAAGACGAGAGATAAAAAAACAAAACCATTATAAAATGTAGATGCAGACTGATACAAATGATGGGAGAGGGATCTAAGGGCCATATGCACAAAGTCAAAAGATAAACAGTTCCAGGGTCAAACCAACAATGTGCAATAAGGGGCAAATAAAAATTCCTATTGCTTTAGGTAGGGTGTTTAAAGTGATATTAAACTTTTATTTTGACATGACATATTTTGCAAATGCACAATATGAAAAGTCTGATTCACCATGCTTTTAACCCCAAAAGGACTACGTGACGTGGTATGACCGTCACGGTCCTTATACCCTTAAGGACTAGTGACGGTCATAGCATGTCACGTACTTTTTACTTACAGCGCTCTACCGGGAGCGCTGTAAGTAAAAACAGGGCCTAAAATTGATCGCTCCAAGACCGGAGAGATCTCTCTTAGGCCTCCAAGCGGCGCGCCGGTATGTGTAACAGGTCACGTGTACCGGCGCGTCGGCAAAGATCAAAGCGGTCCTTAAGGGAAGGTAACTTCCCTGGACCGCTGGTACTTAAGGGGTTAATATTAATCTTTCATTTTTACCTATTTGTTTAACCTATTTGTTTACAATTTAATGTTCCTGACAATGAGCTCTCTCTATCTCATTTTCAGGGAGATTACTGGTTAGTGACTATGAAACCAGGATAGTGCGAAAATCTAGCAGAGAAAAGGGGGGTAAACAGCGCAAGAAGTATCCACTAAGAGAAGTACGTTATGAAAAAGAGTATATGCATATCTAAATAGTCATAATATGGTTGCCATATAATATGCTTTAATCAAAGGTATAAAGAACAACAAATATAAGTATATCAGGCATTCAAAAGAAGGACTGATAGGCAATATATAAACATATTTAAAGACAAGGAATAGAATCCTATTAGCACATCTTAGTGTGGTATATAGAAATGTTCTCAGTCTTGTACAGATCCACTGTACACAAGGTAATGAGTATTGCATATATGGGACATACTAACCCCATCCACATCCACCTCATGGACTTCCATGTAGTGGATAAATCTGCCTTTTATTCGCGTTGTGCAACGCCTTGTGCAATTCGTCCCTTTGCACAAGGCGTTGCACAACGCGACGTCAGGCAGCTGGGCACAATGCCAACGCAAGAGGAGAGGTATTGGAGGAAGCGGGCAGCAAATACAAGCCTACCACCCGCTTCCTCCAATGTCTCTGCCCCTCCTCCCGCTTTCTCCAGTAGCTCTCTAGTGAGCATGGCTTTATTATGCTGCGGGCTTCACAGCCGCCCGCAGCAAGGGGGTTAATAAGAAATACATTATAATAGGAAATAAATAAAAAGAAATAAAGACTACTAATGAATACATAATGAATAATAAAAAAAAAAAAGTATGAATAAAGCTGAGGGAAGCGCTGCCGTCACAGGGCAGCCTGCTCCCTCAGTTGTATTTAACCCTTTGAGTGCCAGAGTGGTACTCAACGCATTGCTTTGCAATGCGTTGCGTACTACTCTGGCACTCAAAGGGTTAATTTAGATCTCATCCATTCATCATGCCCTACTTACTGCGTCCCTTTGCTTTTAGTACTTTTGCTCCACTCTCAGTTTGAAGAAGAGTGGAGCAAAAGTACTAATAGCAATGGGACACAGGAGGTAGGGGGTTAACAATGAATGAGATCTAAGTTAAACTGTCTAATCACAGTATTTTAATTCAAAAAAGTTTAAAACACACACACACATATATATATAGGCAATGTATGTAGTCCATACGTTGCCTATTAACCCTTTGGGTACCAGAGGGGTAGGAAACATGCTAAGCAATGCTTTCCTACCTCTCTGGTACTCAAAGGGTTAATTGTGGAATAAAAGGCAGATTTATCCACTACATGGAAGTCCATGAGGTGGATGTGGATGGGGTTAGTATGTCCCATATATGCAATATATGTGACATACTAAGGGGGGGATGTGGAAGGGGGCATTGTGTAGTGCTTGGTGTACTAGTTTTATTGATTTTAACCCTTTGAATGCCACAGGGGTGAGCAGTGCACATCCCTATGGCATTCAAAGCTGTCCATGGTGCTGAAAGCCTTCTCTGTGTTCCCCTAGTGGCTGGGTAGGGAAAAGCACAGAGAATGCTGTTCAGAACTGGAGACGTGAGTTTTCTACTCTTACTTGTGGACTGTACTCCAAAAAAAATAGGCGTTAGATTTCTGGAGAGAAATGTTGCAATTTAACTCGCGTTAGCCCTAACTCCAACATTTGAATCGCTTTTGGCGTCGCTTGTACATTATCCTCTATGGGTGAGATCTTGCTGTTCTGGCGACGGGCGATGTCTGTTTCAGAACTGGCATCGCTTGTTTCTAGTAGAACATTTGCATTGCTCAATTGACGTTAAAACCAGCGTCTTCAGTTTTTTCTGGCGACGCCAACATTTGAATCGAGCCCTTAATTCCCACAGATCCAGTGTTAATAACAGAAAGACAGAGAAACCAGTGGGAGAACATTTTTGCCAAAATGGGCATAGTGTCAAGGATATTAAGTTAACTGTATTGATGGGAGTGTTTCGCACTCAGAGGGAGAGAAAGGTATGGGAGGTAAAATTAATGTTCAAATTTAATGCAATTTGTAGTGGTTTGAACAGGGATAAGGAAGCAAAGCCATAATTCTAGCATACAATGTATTAATAATGTCTAACTTAAAGGGATAGTAATACTTGAAAACTACTAATCCCCATATTGTAGCTTTGTTAAAAAGAAACTTATTGCCCCCAGTGTCATCTCTCAGACCCTTATGGTCTGAGAGATGATAGCGCTCAAAGTTCCCCCTCCCTCCCCCTTCCCTGACTGAACGCTGACTACACGGGAAGCTGTCGTACGACAGTCTTATGTGCATCAGGCGGCTCTGCAGCAGAGCCAAGATTGCGTTTATAAATAATAATTATTTCACTGAAACGGTCTTCTACGTGTGCTTGGTTTGTGATTGGTTTGTGATTGGTTTGTACTTGATTTGTGCTTGGTTTGTGATTGGTTTGTACTTGGTTTGCAAGCACACGTAGAAAACCGTTTTAGTGAAAGATTTATTTTTTATAAACACGATCTCGGCAATGCTGCAGAGCCACCTGATGCAAGTAATACCGGATATCCCTGCAGTCAGCGTTCAGTCAGAGAAGGGGGAGGGAGGGGGGAACTTTGAGCGCTATCATCTCTCAGACCATAAGGGTTTGAGAGATGACACTGGGGGCAATAATTCTCTTTTTAACAAAGCTACAATATGGGGATTAGTAACTTGCAAGTATTACTATCCCTTTAAAGGTTTATACATCAAGATCCAGCAGCCTCCTAGACTGACTTACAAATGGTTAAAGGGATAGTAATACTTAAAATGTAAATAAAAATATGTTGTAGGGTTTATCTCCCTGAGTAAAACAAGGGTACTCCCACTGCTGAGAAGTGTTCTGTTCAAAAGTTATTAATATTCAAAGTTGAATTTTTTAGGTGCAATATCACAGTGGCCTGAAATTGTACAGTGGCGCTGTTGCTACACGATCCTATGGACAGCTCTGGTCCCGGGACCATAAATCTCCATAGGATGGTGTAGCAACAGCGCCACTGTACAATTTCAGGCCACGGTGATATTGCACCTAAAAAAATTCAACTTTTAAAAAGAATAACTTTTGAATGAAACACCTTTCAGCAGTGGGAGTAACCTTGTTTTACTCAGGGGGATGAACCCTACAACATATTTTTTTCACATTTTAAGTATTACTATCCCTTTAACCAGGAAAGCTAAATTTGCCCTTTGTCTCATTTGAAATGAAAATGGATAAAACTGATATTCCCAGGGAAGGGAATTGTCTGTTTGAGTTGCTAATACTTCCTTCCCAGAAATCCTGATCTATTTCTGTACTCTTAGTTTTGAGCCTATTGCTGTCTCAATGTTCCATACATTGCTATATTGTTCATTGAGATTCCTTAGAAAGAGGAAAACAGAGTCACCTTTGAATGAACCCTTCCAGCTTCTATGACATATTAGGTGCTAGAAATGCAACTTATTTCTCAAATCACTGGTAAGAAAAAGGTGTTAAAATTATAATGGCAGATAAATATTTATATTAGATTAAAATGTATCTCATACTTCTCAACATTTCAGATAGCCAAATACGGACACTTATGTTTCAGGACGTATTGCTGAGGGTGTGACCTATTGACACATCTTTGTGTAACTGAATAAATAATTTAGAACAAGACCAAAGCATTTTATTTACAAAGAATTATTTATAAACACTTAGGGCCATACGGTCAAAGGATAATGACAAAAAAAGTTGCATGAATGACAAAAATAAGTAATTGTATGCATAAACAACATATTTTCAACTAGTGATATCCTTTGCGTACGACACAACTCCAGAATTGTCAGGCAAAGGGGCGGGGCAAGGGCGTGGCTAAACTATTCTCCAGTGTCGTATAGAGGGAAAGAAAATTTGTCATCTACAGCAACAAAGAAATGTCTTACAAAAGACAAAATCTCTACGTTAAGAAAAAAATGGAGGGAATGTGAAGTTCTGAATGTGAGAATTTTTGACTTTAGTTATGACATTTTTTCATTAGGTAAGACATTTTTGTACTGTTAGGCAAGACATTTTTGTCGTTACATACAACATTTTTGTCTTTACATACGACAACTTCAGTCAGGACAAACGACATATTTCAGATCACAACCGACACTCCCAACGACACGGTACTTTGAAATGTTGTTACAAACGACAAAAGTTATTTCACTACTTCTTTGAACATATGGCCCATGGACTGACATTAATGTGGGTGTTATTGTTGTGAATCAGTGTGATACACTTATATATACACACACCACACAGTCTGATCTCCACAGTCTCCACAGGGACATCAGTGTGATACACTTATATACACACACCACACAGTCTGATCTCCTAAACACAGGGACACCAGGATGATACACTTATATACACACCACACAGTCTGATCTCCTAAACACAGGGACACCAGGGTGATACACTTCTATACACACCGCACAGTCTGATCTCCTAAACACAGGGACACCAGGGTGATACACTTCTATACACACCACGCAGTGTGATCTACTAAACACAGGGGCACCAGGGTGATACACTTATATACACATCACACAGTCTGATCTCCTAAACACAGGGACACCAGGGTGATACACTTATATACACGCCACACAGTCTGATCTCCTAAACACAGGGACACCAGGGTGATACACTTATATACACACCACACAGTCTGATCTCCTAAACACAGGGACCCCAGGGTGATACACTTATATACACACCTCACTGTCTGATCTCCTAAACACAGGGACACTAGGGTGATACGCTTATATACACACACCACACAGTCTGATCTCCTAAACACAGGGACACCAGGGTGATACACTTATATACACACCACACAGTCTGATCTCCTAAACACGGGGACACCAAGGTGATACACTTATATACACACCACACAGTCTGATCTCCTAAACACAGGGACACCAGGGTGATACACTTATATACACACCACACAGTCTGATCTCCTAAACACAGGGACACCAGGGTGATACACTTATATACACACCACACAGTCTGATCTCCTAAACACAGGGACACCAGGGTGATACACTTATATACACACTACACAGTCTGATCTCCTAAACACAGGAACATCAGGGTGATACACTTATATACACACCGCACAGTCTGATCTCCTAAACACAGGGACACCCGGGTGATACACTTATATACACACTATGCAGTCTGATCTCCTAAACAAAGGGACATCAGGGTGATACACTTATATACACACCACACAGTCTGATCTCCACAGTCTCCACAGGGACACCAGGGTGGGAAAGAGGGACTTGGGTCTCAAAGATGGACTGTGCTGAATAAAGAAGAACACTTGGGGGTTATGGTCTTTGGTTTCATCCCATATTGGTTAAACAGAGAAGTCTAGAATTTGAAGGCAGATGAGAACCAATTGGCCCATCTACTGTACCCATATCCCTCCAAGGCAATTAATTAGTCATCACAGTCAGTCAAGGGTTTAACCATTTGAAAGCCAGAGAGGTGTGGAATACATTGCTTCTCATATCATTGCATACCACTCTGGCAATCAAAGGTTATTAAAGCATATGTTATCAGAAGTTTCCTGTTGAGTAAAAGAAGGATTATTCCACTGCTGGGAAATGTATGTTCAAAACTTATTACAACTCAGTTTTCTATTGAAGTCTGTTGATGGTGCTGTTCTTATAGTTTAGTATTGAGAGATACAGTCAAGGGCCTAGATTGACTAAAGGTGGCTGCTGTTATGATATGATTTAGTTGATGTGTTCGAAACACTTTAACATTTTGATCTGCAGACACATTGACATATTCACTATAGTTTATGGATACAAGGGGAGGGAAGGAGAAGGTCCTATTAGCATACAGGATTGTTGAAGTGCTGTCGATGTGGAAGAGATGTCCTCCCTTCACCAACACTACAACAATTCTGAAGTTAAAGAGCATTCTCTCTGCTGCCCCACTTGGTCACTAAGGGAATTGAGAGAACAGTTTCAGCACCATGGACAGCATCACTCTCTTATCCCTTTGAGTGCTATATGGATGTGCATTGCTCACCCCTGTGGCACTCAAAGGGTTAAAAAAAGAAAGTTAAAAACAATAGTACACCAAGCACTACACAATTATCCACTTAGCTCTGTATCATATATGATACATATTGTGCATTCCCAAGTTAACAAGGCTAGGGATCAGGCAGCATCTATGGGGCTTTGTGGCTACCACTTGCACCCAGCCTTGTTCCCTTGTCCACTGTAAGCTCAGATCCCCATTTTCACTGTCTGACCCCTCCAGCCTTTTCCCCTTGCCCACTGCTAGTCACAAATCCCCATGGGCACTGCCTGGGCAAGGGAAGAAGGCAGTGTATGTGGGGCTAAGACACATTGTTTCCCATGCTGCCCAACATTCTATACGTCCAACATGCTGCCCCCTATCAAAATCCAACTTGTACTGCTCCCCCTAGCTAAATCCAACGTATACTGCCCCCCTCCGACATATACTGCCCCCTAGCTAAATCCGACTTGTACTGCTCCCCCTAGCTAAATCCAACATATACTGCCCCCCTCTGACTTATACTGCCCCCTAGCTAAATACGACATATACTGCCCCCCTCTGACTTATACTGCCCCCTAGCTAAATACGACATATACTGCCCCCCTCCAACATATACTCCACCCTCCGACAAACTGACCCCCCCAGCCTAATCGGTTATGTACTTCTCCACACACAGTAAACCCTTTGAGTTTGCAATGTATTTGTGCACCCCTCTGGCTTTCAAAGGGTTAATACGCAAAGTATGCATCTCTATAACATTTGCATATATGTTACTTTTTAAAAAAAAAAAAAATTAAATATAATTCAGACCTCACGGGGGGCATCAGGACCGCTCCTGATGCCCCCCTGGCATTGATCCAGTAGGATAGGTAATCAATGTGGTGACATGGAAGGCTATTGCTGCCTTCTTCTTCTTCCTACTCGAGCCGGCTGCTTGTTTGCCAATAGCAGGACTCCCCCTATTGAACCCGGTCATTCACAAACCGGTTGATTGATTCATTCATGCTTGTGATTGATTGAGGGCTGTTACTGCATCAGAAACTACAGGGAGATCCCAACTTTGCCAACCCCAGGTAGACCAAGTTGAGACTGTGAACTCCGACACCAGAGGCTGCTATCAGATTTTAGTGAATGTGTTGAAGTGGCACATTAACATCTCAACACACCCAGCATTTCCATATGTAAATGAGTCATTATGCCTAATTTCCATATGGAAATAGGCCATTGTCGATATGATGAGTGAAAATTCATAAGTTTAATTCTTAAAGGGATAGTAATACTTCGTTTTAACTTTATTTTATTTTGTAGGCATTAAAAAAACATGAAGAATGATATAAGTCTTATCTCTCAAACCTTTATGGTTTGAGAGATATTCACAAGCAAAGTTTCCCCTCCCGCCCCTTTTACCTAGTGTAAGCCATCTCTTCTCAGATGTGGAATCCAGTCCATAGACCAGATAGATAACAGCAGGGGACAATCTTCTTCCTATGAGAACAATGAAAGCCCTGCCCCCCTTGACAAGTTTTTCATGTTTTTCCCTTATCTTAATTGAAGATTGTCCCTCTCTGCAGTCTATCTGGGCACCTCCCTTCTGATCTGGCTGAGCAGTGTTACATCAGTAAAAGGGGCGGGAGGGGGATACTTTGTCATTGAATTACTCTTGAACTACAACTCTGACAGAATTGAAATAACACTCTCCAAAGTCCAAATACTATGATGATTAATTAGAGCTGTTTTTATTATGAAACATTACTATCCCTTTAAGTTTATTTTTTCTTCCTGTACAAAACTATACCAAGTTTTTATGGGACATTAATAACACTTTAAGCTGCTTTGATGTTTGTTTAACTCATTTAATGTTTCCAGATTCAACATTCCCCTATAAGGAGGGCTGATCATAAAATATGTCAAACAAATAAGAATTTTATTTGGGCATCACTCAGATGTAGGGCTCAGAAAGACCTTCTTTTAGAATAAAAATGATTATTATTATTGTTAGAAGTGCTTCATAACTGTGTATATATATAAGGCCAAATATAGCATTAGGCAGAGTACGCAACAGCATAGAGCTCCAACATTTGAGTGGTGCCTCAGCTGTGTTGGCCACACCCACATTCTAAAATGTGGGTGTGGCCAGAGCAATCTCAATGTCCCTACAGTTTACATACCCCTTTACAGGCTGTTATTTAATGCATTTGATGCTAGAGAGGTCTGCGACACATTATGAAATGGTGCATTGGAGTTCAAGCGACCAAGGGGTTAAAAGGTTTTTTTTTTTATAGGCAAAGGCAGGACTGTCCAAGTTCAGTCCTCAAGAGCCACCAAAAGGCCGGGATGTAAGGATTTCCCTGATTAACCCCTTAACAACCAGTGGCCCGGGGAATGGGCTTCCCTGAAGGAGTAGCCAATTTCAATGTGTAGTGCACACAGCGCCCCCGCAGGAGAGCTGTGAACAGAGGAGTAACTAGAAGCCTCTGTTCCCTGGTGCAAGAAGTGTCATGGGCCCCCCAACCACATTGGCCCCCCTCAACCACATTGCCCCCCAATCTGCACAATACCCCTCAATCTCCACAATGCCCCCATCTCCTACCTCCCTGGTGGTCCAGTGGTGTGGCAGACGAGACCTCTACACAGGTTGAGCTCCCGCGCGGTCCTCTTCAGTAATGCAGAGTGCTGGGAGATGATGTCATGTCCAAGTGCTCAGCATTACTAGAGTGCAGGAGAGAGATTGCGGGCGCCAGGCAGAGGGGTCGCAGGGGGTGGCGGAGCCCCTGAAGTGACAGGCCCGGTCACAGTTGCGACCCCTGCAACCCCTATAGTTACGCCACTGGCTGCGAGCAAAAAATATGTGACGTGCCAGGACCGTCATCAGACCTTTAGGCACGGACACCAGTGACGGTACTGACACATCACTGGTCCTTAAGGGGTTAAGCACAGTTGACATAATCAGTGGATCATTCATAGTGATTGACTCACCTGTGCTTAATTAGGGAAATCCTTACATCCTGGCCTGTTGGTGGCCCTTGAGGACTGAACTTGGACAGCTCTGTTCTAAGGGTATTTTCTGTGCTAGGGAACAGCGGATGGGACTGTGGGTGGCGACATGTGAGGAGCTGGGGTGTGGCAATGGGCGGAGCTAAGGTTACCTAGACTGCCTTGCCTACAGGAGCATCTGGGATGTAAATCCAACCCTGTGGATATACCAATGTGTGCCTGCTTGTATAGAATTAATCTAGACAGAACCCACACAATGGGGACGTGTCTAATGGAACAGAGAGAGATATAGTTGACTTCTTACAGAACAAATTAGCATACTGTACAGTACATTAGCATAAAGTGCCACCAAAACATTAAGGTTAATTTCTTAAAAACTTTTTTACCTCATAGAAAAATAGCAAGTATAACAAAAGGATACATTTGAATTCTCTGTAAAACAAACTGATCGTATCTTAGGGTGAGAGGTCCACTGAGGACCGGATTTCCCAACAGGCATAGCAGGCAACTGCTTAGAGCTCCATATTTTTAGGGGCGGTGCCTCAGCTGTGCTGGCCACACCCACATTCTGAAGTGAAGGCATGGCCAGAGCAATGTCAATGTCTCTGCGCCAGTTTTATATACCTCTTTACAGGCTATTATTTAACCCCTTGGATGCGGGGGAGATCTCCAATGCATTGCTTCGCTTTGCTTGTTATAAACAAAGGTTATTTTTTGTGCCAGGAAATAGTGGATGGGTCTGAGGGTGGGGTCATGTGAGGAGTAGGGGTGTGTGGCCATGGGCAGAGCTAAGGGTACCTTGAGTGCTTTGTCTAGGGAGCCTGGGATATAAATCCAGGCCTTGGTTCACTTTAAAGGGATAGTAATACTTAAAATGTAAAAAAAAATATGTTGTAGGGTTTATCCCCCTGAGTAAAACAAGGGTACTCCCGCTGCTGAAAGGTGTTTCATTCAAAAGTTATTAATTTTCAAAGTTGAATTTTTTAGGTGCAATATCACAGTGGCCTGAAATTGTACAGTGGCGCTGTTGCTACACGATCCTATGGACAGCTCTGGTCAGTTGACCATAAATCTCCATAGGATGGTGTAGCAACAGCGCCACTGTACAATTTCAGGCCACTGTGATATTGCACCTAAAAAATTCAACTTTGAAAATTAATAACTTTTGAATGAAACACCTTTCAGCAGCAGGAGTGCCCTTGTTTTACTCAGGGGGATAAACCCTACAACATATTTTTTTTTTACATTTTAAGTATTACTATCCCTTTAAGTGAAATCTATATGTATTGCTATATTTGGGGAGCCCCATTCCTAATTGTGGTTCTTAAAACACCCCTATTAGAAATGTTTCTGATACAAACCTGGACTCTGTGTAACTATGGGCATTAGAAGGTGACTCAATTTTCCGAGCAATAATACAGGAATGGCTGGAACAATGGGCCAGCTATGGGCTCAAAAATGAAAGTATATAAATATACTGTGAGTTTTGGGAAGGAAATCAGGAAGGCATGTTCCCTTCCCCTGAGAATGTCAGCTTATATCCCCTTTCCAATAAAAAGAAATTCAGGTGAAATTTAGCTTTCCTTGTTTTTCCTGTCTAAGTCAATGACTCAGTCTCAGAGGAGGAGGCCTTTTTTAATGTAGCTACAAAGTTTTTATATGTAAAAAATATATGTTGTAGGGCTTTTCCTACTGAGTAAAACAAGCATACTGCGGCTGATAGGATATTTTTAGGTTCATAATTATCACAACTCAAATAAATGAAAAAAAACTACAATTATCTATTCTTGTCACTTGGGGGGAGAGGCACTAAGGGTTAGTGCAATTGCTACGTTTGTCTGGTGGTGTGTGGTGATCACCACTGAGACTACTATACCATTCGCAGTATGTACTAAAAATTATCTATCTTAAAACCCTTGTTTGGTTCGAAAGGTCAATCAACAAACCAGCACTTTGATAGAACCGCCAACAAGTCCTGTGAGTGAGGCCCATTTCCTTCACTGTTATATCCTATTCATATTCTGACTGGCTGCCAGGCAATTTTTCTGTATACAGAGAGTGCTCCATCGATAAACTGTTGTTATATATACAGTATTGTGCAAAAGTCTTAGGCAGGTATGAAAACATGCTGTAAAGTAAGAATGTTTTCAAAAATACACATGTTAATAGTTTATATTTATCAATTAACAAAATTCACAGGGAGGGAACAGAAGACAAATCTAAATCAAATCAATATTTGGTGTGACCACCCTTTGCCTTCAAAACAGCATACAATCTTATAGTTATACTATGCAAAGTAAGGGATTTTGTAGGCATATAGTCAGGTGTATGATTAAACTATTATACCACACAGGTGCTAATGTTCATCAATTTAATATGTGGGTGGAAACATAATAATAATAACTAATAGTTATATATCGCCTTTCTCCCAGTGGGACTCAAAGCGCTTTCAGTGCACTCTCTCGGAACTAACCAAATCAGCAGCTGAAATAATAGATGTTATTATTACCCAATCAATGGTACTAATTTTATTGACCTTGGAAGGATGAAAGGCTGAGTTGACCCTGCTGGGATTTGAACCTGCAACCTTGAGGTCTGAACAGGCTCTATAGTCATGGAGTTTACCACTGAGCTCATCTCAATCATTAACTCATAAAGAAGCAGCTGTGTAGAAGGAATTTAACTGGTTGAGGAACAGCCAAACTCAGCTAACAAGGTGAGGTTGCTTAAGAAAGTTTAATGTCAATAGTCATATACCATGGCAAGACTGAGCCTAGCAACAAGACACAAAGTAGTTATACTTCATCAGCAAGGTCTCTCTCTGGCATAAATTTTAAGGCAGACATGGGTTTCTAGATGTTCTGTCCAAGCTTTTTTTGAAGAGGCACAAAGAAACAGGCAATGTTGAGGACCGGAGACGCAGTGGTTGGCCAAGGAAACTTAGTGTAGCAGATGAGAGACACATTGTGCCTACTTTCCTTCGTAATCGGAAGATGTCCAGCAGTGCCATCAGCTCAGAATTGGCAGAAAACAGTGGGCTCCTGGTACACCCATCTACTGTACAGTGAAAGCTGATCAGAAGTGGTCTTCATGGAAGACTTCTGGCCAAAAAAGCCATACCTCTGACGTGGAAACAAAGCCAAGCAACTCAACTATACATAAACATAGAAACTGAGGGGCAGAAAATGGCAGCAGGTCCTCTGGACTGATGAGCCAAAATTTAAGATATTTGGCTGCAGCAGAAGGAAGTTTGTTCGCAGAAGAGCTGGAAAGCAGTAGAGTGTCTGCAGGCAACAGTGAAGCATGGTGGAGGTTCCTTTCAAGGTTGGGGCTGCATTTACAGGGGATTTGGTCAGAATTAACGGTCTTCTCAGTGATGAGAAGTACAGACAGATATTTCTCCATCATGCAATACCATCAGAGAGGCATCTGATTGGCCCCAAATTTATTCTGCAGCATGACAATGACCCCAGACATCCAGCCAAAGTCATTAAGAATTATCTTCCACATAAAGAAGAACAAGGAATCCTGGAAGTGATGGTATGGCCCCCACAGAGCCCTGATCTCAACATTATCTGGTATAACATGAAGTGAGAGATGCAACTGAAGCTGCCTAAATCCACAGAAGAACTGTGGTTAGTTCTCCAAGATGTTTGGAACAACCTACCTGCCGTGTTCCTTAAAGGGATAGTAATACTTCATTTTATCTTTATTTTATTTTGTAGGCATTAAAAAAACATGAAGAACAATATAAGTCTTATCTCTCAAACATTTATGGTTTGAGAGATATTCACAAGCAAAGTTTCCCCTCCCGCCCCTTTTACCTAGTGTAAGCCATCTCTTCTCAGATGTGGAATGCAGTCCATAGACCAGACAGATAACAGCAGCGGACAATCTTCTTCCTATGAGAACAATGAAAGCCCTGCCCCCCCTTTACAAGTTTTTACAGGTTTTTCCCTTATCTTAATTGAAGATTGTACCTCTCTGCAATCTACCTGGGCACCTCCCTTCTGCTCTGGCTGAACAGTGTTACATCAGTAAAAGGGGCGGGAGGGGGATACTTTGTCATTGAATTACTCTTGAACTACAACTCTGACAGTATTACAATAACACTCTCCAGAGTCCAAATACTATGATGATTAATTAGAGCTTTTATTATGAAACATTACTATCCCTTTAACAAACTGTGTGCAAGTGTAGCTACAACAATTGATGCTGTTTTCAAGGCAAAGGGTGGTCACACCAAACACTGATTTGATTTAGATTTTTCTTCTGTTCACTCGCTATCATTTTATTAATTGATAAAAATAAATTATTAACATGTCTATTTTTTAAAGCATTCACATGTATATACAAACACACATTACGGTTCAAAAGTTTGGTGTCGCTTAAAAATGTCCTTGTTTTTGAAAGAAAAGCAAATCTTGTCCATTAAAATAACTTCAAATGGATCAGAAATATAGTGTAGATGTTTTTAATGTTGTAAATGACTTGTAGCTGGAAACGGCTGATTTTTAATGGAATTTCTACATTTGTCCAAATGGAGGATTCTTCGACAAAAGCAAAGTTTGAAGGACACAATTATTATTTAAACTAAATATCATTTTATCTAACCCTGTCAACAGCTCATGGAAAACAAGGGAATTTCTGAAGTGACCGCAAACTTTTGAAAGATAATATGTAGTGAATGAAAACCCCTTCCACCTGAATTTGGTGGGTGGTAGATACAATGTTAAACAAAACTGTGACACACCATTCAAGCCATAAGACTTGCTTTTCCCACAGAAATCTCACATTTGCAGTTTTGTTAGTCTGTGCTCCACATGTGCACCAAGCCTCAGTAGCAAGCCAGTAAAACCAGCCTCATGCTGACGAGTTGCACTGACAACGAAACGGCTGTCCATGAGTGGTTCACTGGCTTTGCATCTCTTCCTGAGTTGTGTCTTAAAGCTGTTGCTCAGCATACACATACTCTAAGGAATCCATGTATAAAGTGGAATCTGAGGCAAAAAGGCGATTCTTGTTAAATGTATTTGCATACACCTACCCAGAATCCCTTGCAGTAGTAACAAAACTGCAAATGTGAGATTTCTGTGGGAAAAGCAAGTCTTGTGGCTTGACTGGTGTGTCAAACGTTTAGTTGAATATTGTATGTACCATATATATATGTGTATATATATCTATATATATAGATATATATATATATATATATATATATATATATATATATATATATAGTTACTGGATGGAAGCACTTGATACTTTAGGGGATAAGTCAATGCCTGGATGCTGTGGCTGGGCTGATAGTACATCCAGAAGAAAAGCTACAGCACACTCAGGGTTTTCTGAGGAAGGACAGCAGAGCCTGGCCGAAATTTTGATTTTTATAAGAATAAATTAACTCTTTAGAATCCCTAAGTGTGCTGTAGCTTTTCTTCTGTGTGTGTGTGTGTGTATTTATATATATATATATATATATATATATATATATATATATATATATATATATATATGTAATTAACCCCTCACCTTCCCATACACCACCACCAACAATGATTTGTGTACGTGAAAGAAAGTATTTTCCAGTGGAAAAGCCAGTCACACCTAGAAATACTGTAATCCATGCCAACAGTTTTATTTCATGTGAGAAAATGTGTATCCAATGGTGGATGACCTATTTAACCACTGTGAGTGCCAGACAGGTATCCAGGGCGTTGGATTCCCCCATGGCACTCAAAAGGTTAAACCCCTGCATTCTAAAATCAGTTCCAGTGCGCTGTGAAGCAATACATTGCAGATGTCTCTAATGTCCTCATAATGAATCTCTTTAAAGCTGCTTTTGTCATATAGATGTCAGGTGTCTCACAAAACATTTATTCGACCTTTTGCCTCTTCTCTTACTTCGTTCTATGCTTGGCAAAGGCATTGTAGACCTCACTGGAATCTAAGGGTTAAATGGTATCTTTCAATAAGATAGTGCCAATTAATGGGTCTGCTCCCAGGACTGGATTTATATCCTATGTGCCCCTAGGCAGGGCAATGTAGGTGCCCTCAGCTCCACCCATGGCCCCTCCCTTAGTCCTATGACCCCACCCCCATCCACTGTTTGCTGGAAGAGAAAATACCTTTGGCTTATAACAAGCAAGGACTCAAAAAAAAAAAAGCTTTTACCCTTTGGTTCATATCGAGATCTATTGCTGTAGCACCAAGGTGTTAAATAATAGCCTTTAAAGGCATATAAAACTTGTAAAGGGACATTGAGATTGCACTGGCCACACCCACAATTCAGAATGTGGGTGTGGTCAGCACATCTGAGGCCCCCCCTCAAAATCTGAAGCTCTAGGCAGCTGCCCTCTCTGCTTATTGGGAAATCCGTCCCTGTGTGTGCCCTGCGGACTGAAGCTGAGAATCTCTGGTTTAGTACATGAGAGTTTGCATACTCTTTCTTAAAACTTGCATTTTTTTAGGTGCATTACCAAAATGGCCTGAAATTATACAGTGGCGCTATTGCTACAACATGGGATCAGCCATGCAACTCAGTAAGTATTAACCCATCGAGTGCCAGAGGGGCACGCAACACATTGCAGAGCAATGCGGTGCGTAGCCCTCTAGCATTCAAAGGGTTAACCTTTGAGCTACAGAAGCATGTTAGTTGTAGTTAGGGACACACAGTCAGATTTTTTATTAATTATATGAAGGTTTTTGCATCCCTTTAAACTGTAATGACATTGACCCATTTTTACTCAGCACGGTAAAGCCTGAAATATGTATTTTATTTTCCATATTACATGATACTTTCTCTTTAAATAAATTAAAAGTATGTGTTAGCTTTAGCCAATACTGCATGAACCATGTTTTCATGGTTCATTGACACCAGTCAATTTGTGGGTTTGGTATCCTCTTTGTGAAACTTTTGGATAAAACGTAATAAACACCAGTTAGATATTATCACAGGGAGACGTACGGGTCAGAGGAACAATCTTTTACTAACAGTTTTGGAACATATGTTTGGCACAAATAAAAAGAAAAGAATGAAGCCTGTCATTAGGAGAGAGAAAAGGGATCGTTGTGGGTAAAAGTCTGAGGAAAGTTCAAACGTGCAAACATTATTCTTAGAGCAGCTGGATCAGCAGGAGTGTTAGAATAGTGCAGTGGTTCTCAACCAGGGCGCCACTGGACTTTGGTGTTCTCTTGGCACTAGCTTAGCTATAAAGACTTTACCAAACATGTAAATGTTGAATGTATATTTATGGAAATCGTTATGAACAAAATGGTAATTGTTTTCTTTCTGATGGAGAGACCTAAGAAAAATATTGATGTATTTGTACCCTCTTCACACTCCTGGAAAATTACGTAAAATGAGAATTCCAGACTGAATGTTAGGGGTACCCTGTACAAGAAAACATTGAGAACCCCTGGACTGGTGACTGGTAACAGGCAGCTATTAATATAAATAAACAAGCAACAACAAGACAATACAGGCTTATACTGTGAGGTAGGCCTCAGTGAGCTAGAAGCTGAGGAGTGCTGGATAGAAAGTGGAGATGGCTAGCAGTGGCTGCTTTGGGAATGCCTTGCTGCGGCCTAAGCCAGGTTAGAGGTGCTGGCTGCAAAGCCAGATAGTCGGGCTCAACTGAAAGTCGAAGGTGTCAAACTCAACCAGTAGTCGGTACGTTGGACTCGGCTGGGAGCAGGAATAGTCAAGGAGGAAAACAAGGGAGCAGAGCAGAAAATAGTCGACAGGCTGGGTCAACAACTAAACAGGCAGGAACAGTGCAGAGGATAAGTTCTAAGAAAAACAGAACCAGGTGGGGTCAAAAACGAGTCAGGCAACGCAGCACATGAGGAGCAGACAGGAGACTAGTCAAGAGAACGAAGCCAAAGGTCGATACTGGAATACACAGTTGAGAAACCAAATCATGTAATGAAGGGGTGGTCAGGAATAGCCAGGGAAGAAATGCTGGAAGCACACGAACGAGACTAGATACAGGTTGCAGAAAGAAAGCTTAGATCGTGCACCAAAGCAAGGTGCTGACGCTAGATAAGGACTCATCGAAATGCATCATCCCTGTGTGGAGAAAATGAAAGACCAGCAAAATAGATTACCTGGAAAATTTACCAGAAAAATCCAGAAAACAGGTAAAAACATGACAAAAGCATTTGTTATACAAATATATATCTAAGTTTTGTGCCAGAGAGGAGCAAAAACAGAATATAATCCAGAATATATGTATACAAAGTATCATTCTGCAGCCCGGATCTATATTTGTCAATCACAAGATCATATACACTATAAAATTAAATAACAAAATGATCTTACCTTCTAGTCTGACACTCCTATATTATATTACTAGTTGAACAGCCCGTTACATGGGCCACAGTGCCACTGTCACCCGGTCGCGGGGCAGTCATGCGCAGTACAGACTGCCAGCGCCACGGCTGATACAGAGCTAGACGCTCCTTCGGAGCTCCCAGCTCTGTATCAGCCACGGCACGGGCAGTCTCTACTGCGCATGACTGCAGCACGCGCAGCAGTGTCTATTGCACATGTCGCGGCGTTACACACGATTTAGCAAATTATTATATAGGATTATGTCCACACCATATGCAAAATGAGAAAAACTCTCTCTTTATAACAAACATTTGTGATATGTAGAAACATAAAAACAGACAAAATTAGAGATATAGCACATATTAAAAGACATTAAGATGTTATGGTTTTAGTACCACTAAACAGAACCAAAAATATTGGATAAGTTATTAAATAAAATATATTAAAAACACCAAAAGCAAGAGGAGAAGCTTATCCCACCATGGCATAACTGAACAATATTGATGTCGTTTGAGCTGGCAGATCATTATCTATCTCACCATACACCAAAACAGCATCATTGTTGATCTAAACGGAATGCACTCAGGGCCGGATCTGCAATAAGGCAGAGTAGGCACCTGCCTACAGGCGCATACCACAGACGGGCGCCTGTCATTGGTTTTTTTGGCTTCCTGTTTTTATTTTTTATTAGACCTGACAGTCACCCCTGCCTCCCACCCCCGCTTGGCGCCCACAACAACATGGAGAGGAGAGGTCTGCTCCGAAGACCTGCAGTTACTGAGCTCCCAAGTTGCCATCAGTTCTTTAGTAATAATGCAGAGCACTGGGAGATGACATCATCTACCAACGCTCTGTATTACAGACCGCGCGGGATCTCCAGCAGTTACAGCTCTGGCACATACCTCTCCTCTCCAGTGAGGTAGGAAACGGGGGAGATGATGGGGGCAATGTGAGGGGCAATATTGAGATGATGGGGCAATGTGAGGGGCAATATGGACATGATGGGGGCAATGTGAGGGGATATGGACATGATGGGGGCAAGTTGGATCTGATGGGGGCAATATGGAGATGATGGGGGCAATGTGAGGGCAATATAGAGATGATGGGGGCAAGTTAGAGCTGATGGGGGGCAATGTGGAGCTGATGATCATCGTAGAAGTGTCCAGTGGAGTTGGCAAATCGGGGGGGGGGGGGGGGCGCTTCAGAATTCTGTACCTACAGGCTCCTGAGATGTAAATCTGACCCTGAATGCACTAGGTCTATATACACAGTACAAGGTAACCAATTCACCAGTGTGTCTAAAACAATAAGTAAAACAGTTGTATACGCAGGATAGAATCCTGAACCACTAAAATAATGAAAATACACCTCCATTTACACCAGGTACGTCTGTCTGAATGAAATACAATATACAAACAGTGCTATGTCTCTATGAGTACTGTAAGTATCACTACTTTTATATCTATCCAATTGGTTTACACATAGATATTGAAAATGGTAAGAGAATAGATATTACTGATGTCCCAAACTGGAAAAAATGACAGAAACTAGAAGTCCAGTCAAATAGATAGTTCAAATTTTCTTCAGTAATAATTGTAGAGGACCAGGCACGTGCACACATAGACACCAAGGGGGGCTTGAGCTCCTGCCCTTTTTGTCCAAAGTGCCCTTGTGCCCTTATAACAAAAAAAAAAGTTGCCTCGCAGCCTGCACTAACCTCCCCCACTGCCCAGTCAGGTCTGTGCCTCCTTCAGGACAGACCTGTAGATGCTGCGCTCCCTCATCGGCTCTTTAGTATTACAGAGCGCTGGGAGATGACATCATCTCCCAGCTCTCTGCATGAAGAGCAGACCGCGTGGGAACTCCAGCAGCTACAGGTCTGTGCCAAAGGAGGCACATACAGACCTCTCCTGCCGCTGGACCACCAGGGAAGAGGTAGGAAATGGACACTGGGGGGCAAAGTGGAAATGATGGGGCAATATGGATCTGATGGGGGGCAAGATGGAGATGATGGCAATGTCGAGATGATGGGGCAATGTATATGAGGATAAGTTGGAGCTGATGGCAATATAGAGCAGATGGGGGGCAATATGGAGATGAAGGGGCAATGTGAGGGTAAGTTGGAGCTGATGGGGCAATATGGAGCTGATGGGGGCAATGTGAGGGTAAGTTGGAGCTGATGGTGGCAATATGGAGATGATGGGGGCAATGTGGAGCTGATGGGGGCAATATGGAGCTGGCAAGGGACAATGTAAGGGCAATATGGAGATGATGGGGGGAAATGTGGCGATTAGGGGCATTGTGGAGGTGTACAATGGAGATGGCCAATGAGGGGGGCGCTCTTCAGATTTCTGTGCCTACAGGCTCCTGAGATGTAAATTCTTTTCTTTTTTTTAAATATATATTTTGAATAAATAATTATGAGAAGTGTCCTTTTTTTCATTTGAGCCCCTGCCCCCCAAAAATGTCTGCATGTCCCTGTAGAGGACCAAAATCTCTTATTTCGATCTCTCTCATTAGTCTAGAAGTAAAAGTCTCCAGAGGTCACTGATCCTTAATACACTGGTGACTTGTATAAACCACGTGGTCACTGAAGGAAGCACAAAGAAAGGGTGATGTCCGATTGACCCTATACACACACCTGGTTGGACTAAACACCTCCCCGTTCCTGCCAAGGAACCAACAGACAAACACACTTGCAACAAATAATAACAACAAAAAAACAATGCTCAATTGATAAATACAGTCCCAGGACATGCAAATACAAAGATACCTCAGTAGATCTTATATTTAGTGTTCATCTGGTATCAGGGCTTATAGATGGTATATAAAATGACTTGAAATACCATAAAATCTCAGGTATAATACACACAATTTTATCCCACTTCACCTTATGTGAAGTGGGGGGGGGTGTATTATACACAAGAGATTTTTTTTAAGATCTAGTTTTAATGCTGGTGATCCCTTCCCTCCCCCGGCGCTATCCGCTTTCATAATAAAGCTATAAAGCTTACTGAGGTCTGTAGGCAAACTTCATCTGCATCTGGGTAAATCTCTGCGGGCAGCATGCTTGCCTTTGTCGCCTGCCCACCCACTTCCTTCCATGGCTTTCAGGACCTTCCGCCTCCAGCCAATAGTACACAGGGCCTCCAGCCAATAGTAATGCCACTGTGTACCATTGGCTGGAGGCGGAAGGTCCTGAAAGCCATGGAAGGAAGTGGGTGGGCAGGCGGCAAAGGCAAGCATGCTCTCCACAGAGATTTACCCAGATGCAGATGAAGTTTGCCTACAGACCTCAGTAAGCTTTATAGCTTTATTATGAAAGCGGATAGCGCCGGGGGAGGGAAGGGATCATCAGCGTTACATTTTTTTTGTAGTAATGGGGAAAATAAGGGTGCGTATTATACATAGGCACTCTTATTTTCCCCTAAATATTGGGTATAATATACACCTGTGTATTATACACAGGTGCCTATTATACCTGAGATTTTACGGTATATAAAAAGTGCATACAAAGTATCAAGTGAAGATAGAAAACCGTGCAAATTAAATGTCCAATACAGTGACAGAGAACTATTGGTGGAATCTTGCAATAACCTACAACAGTCATGTATAGTGTAATATTTGTGGTCACAGGAAAGGTTTGTTATAGTGTATATCTTAACATATTATTACATATATGTAGTTCACGACTCATGGCTCACAGCTTACGGCCTTTCATATTAACTCAATGCTCACCGCTCATGGCATCTCAGCTTCTTCAGTGTATTGGTGGTCAGATCAGTCTCTCATTATAACAAAATTTGCCTGAGACCACAAATATTATAGTAACATAGTAACATATAGTTGATGAGGCTGAAAAAAGACATGTGTCCATCAAGTCCAGCCCATGCCAAAACACTGTGTTTGATCCAGAGGAAGGCAAAAAAAAACCCTGAAGCCATTTCCATTACTGTACAATATCCCTGCCTTTGTTTTAGTTGTAAGCGCCTTTTCTCTAGTCTTAATGGATGACATCTCGTTCTTTGCTCAGCTCTTTGCTTAAATAATTAATTGGATAGTTCTTTGTATTGACCTTGAATGTATGTGTAATTGGTAATCACATCACCCATTAGACGTCTCTTCTCTAATGTAAACAAACCCAGTTTGGCTAGTCTCTTGTTAGGGACCAGGAACCAGACAGGACACAAAATATAAAAATGCAAAACACCTTTATTGAAATAACAAAAACAAACAAAGAAACATCGTGATACAGAAGCGTAAACCAAAAGACAAGCTGGGGTCAGGAACCAAGTCAGGTACTCAGCCAAGCCAGTGTCAGGAATACGGAGCTCAGCAAAGTCAGGAACAAGGCCAGCAATCAGGAACCGGGAGGGATATCAGAGGAAGCCAGGTCATACACAGGTAATCAGCTCCAGAGTCAGACACAAGGGCAATCAGGAAGTGAAATAAGCTGCTTTAAATACCCTGGGAAGGTTGGCTGTTGGCTGATAGCAGTCAGGTGAACAAACACAGAGAAGTCAGCTGAATCAGTCAGCTCAGCAAAGGAAAGGCAGCAGTAATGGATAGCAGAGCACTGGATTAGCTCAGACAGCAGAATCGAGCCGCAGAGCTCAGCGAAACCTTGATACCTCTCTATATAACTATGCATAACTGTTGGTGGTTATTGCAAGATTTCACAATACAAAGTTTTCTGTCACTATAGTGGAGATTTAATTTGCACAGTTTTTATCCAAAAATATTATCTTCACTTGAACTTTTGTTTATACACCATTTATAAGCCCTGGTATCAAGTGAACACCAAATATAAGTGATTAAAAGAGTACATTCTATTGAGGTACTTTATTTATCTTTTGACCATTTTCGGGGTTTATTTTGTGCTATTATTTGTTTGCAAGTGTGTCTGTCTGGAGGTTCTTTGGGAGGAGTGGGGAGTTGTTTATCCCTGCCACTCGTATAATGCTCTAGATATACTGCATTCTGTTTAGAATAACAGTGATGTGGTTATGAGGTATGATAAGATAGACAGTAATCTTCTGACCCAAACATCATCAATATTTATTTAGTTCTGACATGGTGGCATAAGGGTTTCCTCTTCCTTCTGGTCTATATAGAAGTTTTGAACATATTTTACTGAATAACATATATTTTTGGTCTTTTTTAGCGGTACCAGTACCATTAGAACTTAATTGGGGAGATTCACTAAGCAGTGATAAAGAGGTGATAAAGTGGAGATGACTTCACCAGTTTATCACTTCTCCATTTCCTATATTATTGTATAGAGCCTATGCACTAAGATCTCCAAAGCTGGATAAATCTTAGTCAAAGGCTCCATAGAATAACATAGGAATTGGAGAAGTGATATCACTGGAGAAGTCATCACCTCTTTATCAACGCTTAGTGAATCTCCCCCAATGTCTTCATTTTGCAGTGCAACCATTTTCAGTAAATAATACTGTGCTAGGATTTAGGATGGTTAGAGGGTTGGAGGAGACTTTAAAATAGAAAAGGGGGAGGGGTGATGCAATAGAGGATGGGGAAGGCAGTGTAAATGAAGAAATGGAATTAGAGAAGGGGCATGGGGTAGAGAAGGGGAATGGGCTAGTTCATCTAATAGGGATGCAAAAATTTTACAGCCTGAAAAAAAAAATATTCCAAAGAATGTAATTTTTCAGAATGGCAGAAACAGAAAATGTATGCATGTAAATGCTTGTAGTCTAGCTGGTAAGATGGGGAAAACTAGAACTGATTTCAGTGTATGAGCGGTATGATCTAATTGGTGTGACCGAAACCTGGTTGGATGATACATACTACTTGGCAGTCAATCTAGCACGTTATTCACTTCTTAGGAGGGATGGGGTTAATACACAAGGTGTGGAATAAGCTTACATATAAAGCATGCCTTAAAGGGATAGTAATGTCAGAAAAAAAGTATTAACTATATGGTAGATACAATTAAAAGAGAATACGTGCACTTATTCGTATCTCTCAGACTGTTATGGTTTGAGAGATATAGGAAAATAAAGTTCTCTGGTCCCTCCCCTTTCTGCTTGACAAGCTGTAAAGCGGTCAGTAGCAGATTCTGGTCGCTTGACCAGATGTGGCTCTTCAGCAGCGCCGATATAATGATATCTAAAGATAAATACTTAATTTGGAACAGTCTACAAAGCGTGCCTGGCTTGCAAGCACACTTTGTCGACCGTTCCAATTAAGTATTTATTTCTAAATAGCATGATTTCAGCTCTGCTGAAGAGCCTCTGTCTGGTCAAATGACTGGAATCTGTAGCTGTCAGCTAGGTGGCAGACTTGAGTAAAACAGCCAGGAAAAGGTAACTTCAGCAAGTTATATCTCTCAAACCATAAAGGTCTGAGAGATAAGACTTACATTGATGTTAATCTTTTTTTTATGTCTACAATATTAAATCAACTTAAAATTAACCATTACTATTCCTTTGAAATCTAGTATAAGGGAAGATATTTTATTGAAGGGTCCTATCAGAATGTATAGGTCCTCAGGGTTAGAATACACACACTGGGGGATACACATGATAAAATATGTCAATGGGAATTTGCTACAAGCAACTTCATGAAGGGGAATTTGAAAGCCAAGTGTTACTGTAAATGGAAAAGGCTTCAGGAAATTCAACTACCCTGAAACTGACTGGAGAAATATCACTTCCAGCACAACAAAGGGAAATTATTTTTTAAGCATGGTTAATAATAGTTTGATGTCCCAACTAGTAGAGGAGCCAACTAGAAGAGAAGCCTTGCTTGGCCTAGTACTCTCAAACATTTCTGACATGATAAACAGTATGTAAGTAAGGGAACATATAGGCAGCAGTGACCACAACATGATATTATTTGATATTTTTATGAGAAACCCATTAACAAGGATTTAACCAAAATAGTAAACTTTAAAAAGGCTAATTTTACAATGCTGAACTCTACGTTAAAGGTCATTAAAGGTCATTCAATGAAATATAATCTTCAAAGTGCATAAGAAATATGTAATTTGTTGGACACATATATACATATCAATGTACACCCCTGGGGAATAAATGCAAAAGCAACAAATTAATTCCAATATGGCTTTAAGAGGTTCCCATGGAAATGAGAAATAAGAAGCAGACTTTTCAACTGTTTAAGTCAGGAGGGTCAAATGCATCATTTAAAAAAATATAAAGAATGTAATAAAAACTGCAAACAAGCAATTCGAATAGCTAAACTGAAAAAGAGAAAATGATTGCAAAAGACAGCAAGAAAAATCCTAAACAATTCTACAAGTATATAAATGGCAAAAAGATTAAGGTTGATATTGGTCCTCTTAAAACTGAGACAGGTGATTTGGTTAGATGGAGTGGTGAAGTTACACACATTAGTGACCCCCCCCCCCCCAGCTAGATGCTGATTGGCTGGGAGGTGTAACCGTCCATATTCAGTGCCCTGCATAAGCCCATAATCCCAGCCAATGGGAGCATGGGAACTAATTTGATCAGGGATAACCATATGAAATCCAATCTATGTTCAGTTGTTTCTCACTCTTGCTTGGGCAACGTGCCAAGCAGGGATTGAGGGGGTCTTCATTTGTATAGGTGGCTGAGTGGACTGTTTGTCTTTTGACAGAAGAAGCAGAAGGAACAAGGCAGGGCTCAAAATTTCCACTCGCCACTAGCCAATGGCGAGTGAAAATTTAGCCCTGGCGAGTAGAAATTCAGCCCTGGTGGGTATGGTATGGCTTGCAGTGGCAAGTAATTTTTCAGGTCTGGCTAGTAGCAAAGGACTTCAAATTTTAAGCCCTGGAACAGGGTATTGAAGACACTGCTGGATGAACAACATCAAGATAAGTGTTATAAATAAGGGGAGGCTGGGTTGCTAAAAGTGGATGTATCATCCTAAAAATGTTTTGACCATAGGTTTTGTTACAAAAGCATTATTAGGAAAGCTATTTGTTTTGTTTGTAATGTAAGTACTTTTTCAGATATTTGATTTTTAAGTTTGCTGGTCAGCATAATACAGCACGCTGAATTTTTCGGCAAAGCTCTTCTTGACTGCCTAATCTCCTCCCACCTCCTTCCCAGCTGCCCCAGGGATCATGTTCACACTTCCCTTCGGTGTCCTGTGAATGTTTTCTCCCATTATATCAAGCTCCGGTTTGTATTATACTGAGGTTGCAACCTCAGTATAATGCTGACCGGAGCTTGATGTAATGATGTAGCGTGAACGCGCTCCCTGGGGCAGCTGGGAGGGAGGTGGGAGGAGAAGACTTCCACACATTATGTGGAAGTGCACAGCACAGAAAATAGAATATTTGCAAAAGTACTTACATTACAAAAAAACAGTTTTCCTAATAATATAACAAAACCTATGGTCAACATTTTTTTTAAGGTGATACATCCCCTTTAATATTCAGAGTATTGGACACCTAATTCTGTCTG